>JADLZK010004027.1:0-80081 GCA_015847255.1 Hyparrhenia diplandra | reverse complement strand
ATTGTCTTTGGGTGCTTCCCACACATGGCATTCTTAAAGGTCTCAAGAAGCCACTTAAAAGACTCAACAGATTCATCATATAAAAAAAGCCGCACCAAATATGATCATTTGCCGATGATGGTTCATACCTAGAAACAAAGCTAAAGGCCTGCTGCAATCATTTGATTTGTGGATCATGTCTAAGCAGACTACATCACAGAAGTAGCGATAGTCCATGATTGACCTTGCTTCAGCCCAGAAGACATTAGCCGCTTTGTCATTTTCATCCACCTGAATGGCATAGTAAAACGATGGATTATCACTCTTCATTCTTCGAAAATAATCCATCAGAGTTCTGAGATCCCCTGATTTCATATCTTCTGTAGACTTGGACCGGAGATAATTCTTGTACCCTGGATGGATGTTACTAGCATTTTGGCTTCCAGGTCGAACTTTTAACTCTTTGTGATTTCAGCATCTCAATATCAAATGGTGCAGCAAGCTGGTGATTATGATCCTCCACAAATTCTGTTACACGATATTTACCACCAGGTGTCAACTTAATTGCTATCCGTGCAGGGCAACCCACCCTTGTCTCTGAGCGAGGTCTCTTGGTGTCATTCTTTGAGCGAAATCCCTCCCTAGAACATACATAGACCCTTGACCTATTGGAACTTTTAGCATTTTTCTCCCACCATCCTTTTCGAACACTAAATCCCACATTTCCTGCATAACTAACATAATACTCATATGCTTTTTCTTCACTCTCAAAGACCATACCAACTATGGGTACTCCTCCAGCATTTGAGACGACTTCTGGTGGTAACTCGGGCTCTTCTTCAGCCTTTTCTTCTGGCTTATCTGCAGTCTGGGGAAAAAAGCTTTTACACAACAGAAGTTTTGATAACAAAGTATATATAAACTCATCTTTCGAACACAATGTCGAAGTATATCATTAACATGATGTCTTCAGAGCTAATCTCCACTTCTGATAGTTAACATTAGTCTCCACTTCAGCATTGGTACTTATCTACTAGACTAGACTACTACCCAGTTCCTTTATGCAGTCAATATATTATATAGCTTGGACACTGAAGTAAACGAGCCAAAATATCAACATTTCTAACACTAGAGTTGCTTTGTTAATTCAAAATTCTCTCTATTGATGGCATGGCAAAATTCAGATAAAACTGGGCTAACTGTTTTTTACATTCCAAGTGGTCCAGGAACCGGACATCCCGGACTGTACCTGGGCGTCATCCTTGCCGAGGAACTTCCCTCCAGCACCCCTCCGCCGCCGGACTGCCAGAGCCTGCCTCGATGGGACCTGCAAGCGCAGCGGCAGCAGCAGCAGCAAAGAAACCTGTCAGCTTTAGCGCGCTCTGCACCCCAATCCACTAAACTAAGTTCTCATCAAACAAATCGCACCTTACAGGCCGCGCGGTTGACGACCTGGCGGTCGCTCCGCTTCTGCATGTAGCGAAGGATGATATCCCGGCGCTCCTCGTGCGTGTAGCGGGAGACGCGGACGCCCAGCTCCCGGAGCAGCCGAGAGGGGTGGGACGAGGACGGACCCGCCTTGGACCCGTCAGTTTCGTCGGCGGTGACATCCGTTTCGTTGTCGCCGGCCTTGGGCTGGTTCTTGGGAGCGGAACGGCGCTTCCTGGAACTGGAGAGGTCCAGGTAGGTGCGCACGATGTGGGAGATGCGGGATGTTGGGTGGCGACGCTGGGGTGGTCCTAGCGATGGGGCTGGGACTGGTTCACTGGCGGCGCCGGCGGCGGGGTCGCCGGAGGTGGATGGGGTGGCCATGGTGCTGGACCAGTGTGGAATCGGGAAGACGAAACCTGAGAGGGATGAGGGGAAGGATGGTGCATGACATGTGGGCCCATGAAATCAGTCCTCAGGGGATATACTCAGGCCTCCCCTGTTTTTTTTTTTTTTTTTTTTTCCGACCTGGAACTCGCCTGTTTTAGCGAGTGTTCGTGTTGAAACTTCTACTACCATCCCTTTTTTTTTTTTTTTGCTTTTCAATTTATTTCTCTGTATATCCAAATTCACAGCCCTAGTGAGGAAAAGTTAAGTACAGTAAGTACAATACGAAATTCACAACTAATACTACCAGTGCAAGGCACCCCGTGGACATGGAAACGGTGCAAAATCCAGTTCCATTAAAATGTCCCGTGATATGACCCAACAAAAATTTGCTCCGGGATGTTTCAGTCAGTGATGACGAAGACAGGCGTCTTTCTCCATTCATAAACACAAAGAACAGCATTGACAGTGGAGCTGTCTACTGCTTGCTCAAGTCAAAAGGTCAGCCAAAGGAGGAGAGATCCGTTTACATTTGGAAAAATTCTGCACCACCGAGAGTGCAGATGTTCATGGCTACTCCTCAAGAGACGTATTCAGTGCCGCTCGGTGCTTCACAGAAAGCACGTAGTGCCCAACCCCACCTGTGAGATTTGCAACATGACTAATGAAACTCCAGAGCACATCATAAGTGGCTGCGTCCTGGGCAAGACTTTCTGGGAGAAACTCAACATGCCACACCTCATCGGCGTTGACATGGCAAACCTACACTTGGTGAAACCGCTAGCAGGGGTTCCTGACGAAGAGCATCCTGCCTTCATTGCCCTGGCATGCTGGCAGCTGTGGAAAGCCCGAAATGCAGCTGTTTTCAACAACGAACACCTAACCGTGCAGCAAGTCCTACAGTCATGTATTGATATGGCTGAAACCTGGAGAGCACGCTTCAAGAGGAAGAAGAAGCCGATCGTCGACAAGTGGTGCCAACTACTACAGATGGCAAAGAACACATAAACCTTTTTGTAAATGTGTGGTGAAATCCCTTTGTACAGCTAATGCTGAATCTCTTGTAAATGTTTTCCCAATGAGGCCATTTGGGGCCAAAGAAATATAAAAATTCAGGTGGGGAACGCCTCCCCCCCGGTGACATTTCAAAAAAAAAAAAAATAACCCAACAAAAAAAATCAATGCAATCACATAGTTCATCGAATATCCCAGTACATTGTTACAGAACAATTTCTACGTGAACATATCCATTCCACATACACTTGGCAGTTAGTACAGCTTTCTACAAAAGGAACTAGAAGACAACCTCAAGGCTCAACAGATTTGCATCCAAATTTACAGCAGAACACAAGCAGGAAAACTTGAGTGTCAGGGAATGAGTGAATGCATGGCTTCCGATTCTCCTTTTATAAGTCACAGCTCCAAATTATTGAGAATGAACACCTCGAATTAAGGTGGCCTATATACAGAAGATCTCTACAATGTGATCTTGACAACCTATGAAAGGGCATCCTTATTCCAAAAAATTCTTCCCTGGAAACAAATGAAATGAAGAGACATGATTAGCCGACCAAAATATTAGATTCCTTAACCGTAAGAGACATAGTAATGGACGAACCTGCTTGATTTAGAGAGAGAGAAAAAAATACTGTTTCTGACCAATTTTCATGATTGGTTGCGATTAAGCATATTCTGGAAAGAAATGTACAAGTCTTTGTGTTCTGTTCCAAAAATCTCTTCTGCTTTTGACAGGGTGTCCTGCAAATATTAGTTCGTCAAGTAAAAACCATCACATTGACATGTTTTCCAAGTTTCTGTGGTATTGAAAACAATTGTAGATTATGATACCTCTCGTGATTGTTTCTGAGCATTGAACTCCTTGATATTGGCCAAAAATGCTCCAAATTGCTCATAAGAAAGTCTTGTCCTGGGAGAGTTGTAAGCACAAAACATTGAGAGAGAAACAAACTAGCCATTGCTGCATAAGGTAACTAGAATCAGTGGCGGAGCCACGTTAGGGCTATAGAGGGTCATGGCCCCTCCTTGCCACAATCAGATTTCTCAAGTGAACGTGTATTCCTCTAGCAACTTTCTTTCTAAACTCCAGTTTCTCCTTGGCTTGTGCGAATCATGGTCGCTTCTAGTGGCCGGACTAGCTCTGTGTAGTAACAATGCTCTCTGGTCTCTGCTCCCTATTGCCTGTGTACGGATATTGCTGCTTCTTTGATTCTTAGAACTCTTGTTGCTACCCACAGGCAGCTTCACATACTAGAAGTAACAGATTGAGTCATAATTTTTAATAATTGGAATCGATTGTTATTCTTTCGACAGAATTTTAGATGCTTTGCTAAACAGTTGGCCCTAATTTATAAGTTGTGTTTATCTTTGTTCAGATTTTAGTAAATTGGGCCCCTCTACGTTTTGCTTCTGGTTCACCACTGACTAGAATAACAACTGACCGTGCTTGTCGGAAGAATTCCTTCCCATCTATACGTGGCCGCCCTGGAAACAGAAAATAGTTAGTGTATGCATCTTTAGTAAGCTCCAATATATGTCACATTTGCTGTCCCAAACCTGTGAACGAATAGCGTTGAGAAGGAGAGGTAGGTGCTGAATACTGATGACTTGATGCTCCTTGCCATGATGAAAATGTCAATTGGCCCTCGGATCCAGTTTTTGTGGGAGAAGTCGGACCAGATAAGAACTTGGGAGAAGATGGGCCAGTTGAATAAGCTCGGGGAGAACCACTAGAGGATGAAATCTTAGGTGTTGAACCAGGAGTTAATTTTGGAGGCATATATGATGTCATTGAGAACTTGTACCCTGTAAAGTGTAAATTCTTTCAATGCAAGTGGCTGGGCTCAAAATATGTTCATACGTTGATGTAACTTAGCTGTTCACTGCTCAGTAGGGAGAGTGAATTACCTCCACCATGGACAGATTCAGTCATTGTGGATCTGCTGGAGGTATCTGAAGAAGTGTTACTGCTTGAAACTTCATCTATAGTAATTTAAAACAAAATGAAAGCATGTATCAGACATGTGGTTACGGCATTGTTTAACAGAGAAATGCTGTCAAAACTGTAAGGATGTTGAATGACACCTTTCAAGACGGAACTTCGAGCTCTCAAATTATCTTCTCCGTTGTGATCTTGACTGGTTTCAGACAGTTGCTACGAAAATATGCCAATAAAATCATTTGCTCACACAAAAGTTCCAGCAGAAGAGAAGGCTTGAAAGGTAACAGTAAATTTTGACTAAGAGTGAAAAAAGAGATTTGATAAATACAACTCACCGATAGATTATCTTCACTCAACGATTTCATCAATTGCTTCTTAAATGACTCCAACTGCACAGAACGAACAATCTCTGGTCATTTGGGTAACCACAAACTAGCAAAGTGCATTTTCATATAGAATAGAAGTACAGTTTGACAAACATCATGCTGGTTAGAATTCCTTGCCAGGCTCATACATATGACATCATACAAGGAAGTGACAAATACACGGACAAGTAATGTTCCAGTCAAAAACTTCACAGCCAATTATTGTAGTTTCTGCAATACCGTGCGTGAAACTGCAAAGTAACTGATAGTTAAGCAGTAACCAAACCTGCTGTTATGTCTATCCTACGTATTTATCTATTGTTCCACAAATCTGGCTGTCAATCTGATATCCATAGCATTGTGTGCAAAATTATTTATTACCGGCGGGCTTCTCTATAACATCATCAATTTAATCTGCCACACAATCTCAATGTCTGCAGTAAAATTATCTATTTTCCAACTATATGAAATCCTTAACTGAAAGATATAAAAACACTTGAGGTGTCACAATTTTGTACCCAGCCAAAAAATCTACTGTGTTGTTCAAATCATCAAGAACAAATCGAAGGTTGTACTTCTTCCATCATAGTAAGTCAGTCATCATAAAACATAAGTCATACTCTCCAGTGCGATGATGAGTACACTACAAACAAGGCTAGACACACGGTAGCATCCAAATCCATAACAATCAAATGTGTCCAAAGAAATCATGGTCACTGAAAAGCACATCTCTGACGATACACAAAAGAACAGTGTCTGGTCACAATCCCCAACAATTCCACTAACTATGTACACTTTCTCTAATAAAAAATTTCAGGCTTCACATAACAATCTATGCTAAAGCCAAAACTTGTAATCAGAAATGAGAGAATTCGCACTATAGATGGGCCTAGAAAGAAAACGAGTAAAGGCCGCACCTTTGCCAAATTCCTGGCCAGCTTTTTGGTCGTCGCGGCGAGCGAGTCCCTTTCCTTGGCCAGCCTCGCCTGCGCACCAAAGAAGCCCAATTACATACAGACCACAGCTCTAAGGGAAGAATAATTCCGGCGAAGGGAAGGAAGGGGCGGGACGTGGGAGGGGCTTACGTTCTCGTCGAGAGCGGCGGCCAGGCGGGCACGGAGCTCGGCCTCGGTGCGGTCGCGGTCGGCGAGGTCACGACGGAGGCGCGCGGCGTCGGCCCTCGAGGCGGGAGACGCGGGAGGCGATGGCCATGGAGGTGATCTTGCGCGCCACGTCCAGCTGCTCGTACGGGTCGGTGGGGATCACGGCCAGGATCTCGTCGGGAAGGTGGAAGTCCACGCCCGGCGAGGCCGCGGACGCCTCGTGCCTCGCCATCGCCGCCGCCGAGGGACGACGGGCGGGCGGGTGCCGGGGTGGGTCGCTTCTTGGTGGGCGCTGGCGGTGGTCCCCGGCTTCGGGGAAGAATTGGAGTGGAAATTGAAGTTTTTAAAAAAAAGAAATCTTTATGGATATACGGAGGCGAACATGCAGTTTGTGATGGGGATTGACAAAAGTTGTATACTGTTGGGTGTTCCGTGTCATTTTCCCACTCATTTTTTTCTCGTTTTCTTCCTTTCGATTTTCTTTGTACATCCTTTTGTTCCTACCCTCTGTATTATTATTGTTGATGAGTTGGTAAGAGGAGCTACACTTAGTCCTCCCTTGATTGATCAATAATGTCTAGCATCTTTTTCTTTAAAAAGATAAGTGCTGGCAGCAATACCATTTATTATATTGAAGAACAGGAAATACAAGCAAAGCAGTACGGAATACAGCGCAAAGCTGTAGTAATATTTTGTAATAATAATTTATAAACCATATATCATATACTAGCTACAAAATCCTCTTTTACTTTTTTAGGCAACCCTTTGAACCCACATATTTGAGTACAAAGAAAATCTTAATTATTCTCCAACCAACATACATGTCAACATGCTGATGTATGTGATGTGCTTTATTAGTCAAGTAATACAATACTCCGTACTAAAACTCGTAATCAGCATCAAATGTCTATAGAAAAAAAAAAAACGTGTCAAAGGTGGAGAAAGAACAAGGAATTCCAAAGAACAACGAATGGCACTCTCACGAAGTCATCTTCTGCTGGGCCGGCGGGCCTTTTTGGGAGTGAATCTCATGGAGTAACGGGCCAGGCCCAATTTGCGTCGCTCAGCCGCGGCCGCACCAGTGGAGTGCGCAGTGACTAGTGAGGCTTGCCGTTTTAGTACCACCTCGCTGCTCTAGCTCAGCCGCTACCGAGAGGAGAAGCATATAGGGAGGGTCTGGGCGACCGTGAGAAGGCACGCAGCTGCGCGGTGCACACAGAGCGAACTATTCTTTCGCCTTTTACTAAAGAACTAGTTTTTTGCGCGCGCCCATGCGCGCGGGGCATTGACCGGTCCTGACATCGATCACTCGGAGAGAAGGGAGGTAAAAGTTGCAAGACAGGAAGGAGAGCACCGTGGCCCAAGCGTGTGGGAGCTGCTGGTCTGCCGCGCCTGAATTGACAGGCTGACCCGAATCTATGTTCGTCGCTGATCAGGTGGCCAGCGGGCTAGCATCGTAGATATTTTTAGAAAAGAACAATTAATTATGAATAACGATTAACGACATACAAAATACAAACACAAAGCAAAACCAATATGCTTAAAGAACTTAACATCTATTAATATATTAATAACATAGGGCGTAAGAGAGCTCCAGGAGGATCTGCAGAATGGATCACCCAAACCTAGGATCTAGAGGATCTTTTAAAAGGATAACTCTCCAAGAAAAACTAAAGTAATACAACAACTTCTCTATATTTGAATGGGGCCATGCAATATAATTTTTCCTTGCTGCCCGCACGTCACCATACAAAAAAGCACCACGCCTGGCATATATAAGCTTGAAGGCATAATTGTCCATAGAATTCAAGACCGAAAGTGAATTAACGAGATAGGCTGGTTCAATAACAGATAAAGATTTTTTTTCGAAACAGATATAGAAAATTGACATTAGTTCATCCATGGACTTAGCAAGCGGCGGCATTGACTTCGGTTTACGTTCAAATCCGTAAAATAAATGGACCGTGCATGTGCACCTTCATTGCTCGACCCTCAACAAAATGCGCACAATAAACGGACAAAGTTGCGGTCGGAAGGTCACCGGGGGCTGTTCGTGAAACATTTACCGAGAGTTCTTACCTTTACATTCTTGGCAACAAAAGTGGGACTAAAAGTGGGACTCGTTTCAACACAAACATTTTCTCCTAGAGGCTAAGATACAATCTCTACCACCATCAAATCACTACGTAGTGAACATGCCAAAACCGGACTTCGTTAGACAAGAGACTCTCGCTACAATCTATATCATCATCATCATCGGCCAGTAGAAGTGAACGTGCCACGGCCCGGTCGTCATCGAAAGCTTGTCACTTCAAATTGTCCATGAGGAGGTGTGCAACCGACTCGTATCCTTGCTCCCTTCTTTGCTCCAATGGCAAAGAAAAAAATGAAAAAAAGGGAGGCAAATATGTTTATCGAAGAATGCAAGAAGAAAAAAGACGCTTTCACAAATGTGAACGTGAGTAGAATCGAATTACCGGTCGGTAGTATCTTCCTTTTCTTCAAGCGAAGGAGCCGCATCGTCGTCGACCAAAGGTTACCGAGTGAGCGATGGAAAATCGAAGTTTTCTAAACCACTACATATCCCGATAGCACCATTTCGAGAACTCGATCCTAGAACTAAATAGAACAAAGGTTGGCGAAATGCTCACCTGGCCGCATATCCGTAATTTCTTGATACCCTTCTCCTCAACGCAGGTGAGGGCACGGCCAGCTCTTGTTCTTCCTCACCTCTTCCATCTCTGCTACCACATCTCAACACCTGGCCCCTTCCCTGTCACCCACTTTTTGTCGGCGGCCGGCAAGGACACCACAACAGCCCATGCATCACTCGTTCGGATTTTACACGGCGAGTGGCCGGAGGCTTCCAACCGACAAAAAATTCTTTGACAATGCTTTCGGAAAAATTCTGCGGGCACGCACATAGAAAAACAATTGTCGTGGATCATTCCAATCGAGGATGTTCACATTATTTGTTGCCAATAACATTCCATTGAGGATGTTCACACCTGCATGCCAACCGAATATGTACACAAAAAACACATAACAAATGCTACCGATCAAACTTTCAAGTACAATTAGGTTCATGGAAATCGGGTCGCATTATATTCCACACTAAAAAAAGTCACCCTCTTCTCAATTCTAACTAATCAATTGCTATCGAACACCAAAGTTTCTCCTTTTAACGAATCAATTGCTTGAGAAATTTATAGGAGCACATAAATGTAAGCTTGTGATAATGAATGAAGGAGAAAGATGGTTGAGACCACGGACATGAATACCGATGGACTGAGTACAATGCAACTCTCTTCGGATGCACCAACCGAACAAAAAAAACTTTCTTTTGTTGTGGTACCCAATCATGAACTTCTCGCAAGAAAACCATTAATGAGATGATCAAAGCACATAAATGAAGCTTGTGATAATGAATGAAGGAGAAAAATGGTTGAGACCAAGGTCATGAATACCCGATTGACTGAGTACAATGTAACTCTCTTCGGATGCACCAACCGAACGAAAAAAAACTTTCTTTTGTTGTGGTACCCAATCATGACCACCTGCGGAAAAAACTATAACAGATGATCAAAGCACATAACGTAAGCTTGTGATAATGAATGAAGGAGAAAAATGGTTGAGACCACGGTCATGAATACCGATGGACTGAATACAATGTAACTCTCTTCGATGCACCAACCGAACAAAAAAAACTTTCCTTTGTTGTGGTACCCAATCATGATCTTCTCGCAAGAAAAACCGTAATGTATGATCAAAGAAATCAAATTTAACAAATAAGATGCTAAAGTGAATAGGTAGTTGTCTATCTTTTGCCTAAGCCAATGTCACAAACACATGGAATGGGAGTAGAAACCATGATTACTCGCCAACAGATCCCCGCTAAGCCAAACCAAAATCAAATTCAACAGATGGGATGCTAAAGTGAATAGATCATAAATATGATTACCCATTATGCTAAGATAAACCAAGATAATCGAATAAAAAATGGTAATCTAAGAAAAGGGAGCAAAGAAAGAATGGAAATGAAAATACCTCGATCATCGCGCAGACATTATGCTATGGCGGTGAATCTGAGTTTGCTTCCGATCGATGCTCCTATAAGCTTTTCTAACCGAAGGGGGCGCCTCTACCCTTCCAAAGACTATTATATTGGTTTGATGATTACCGCTCAAGTGCTATTTTTACGCCAAAAGAAGGAATGGAGGCAATCCAGTAAAGCGTCCTCGGGGGCGAGGCACGCACACAAAACCTCGTGATCCGGATGATGCAAACCTACAAGCACGAACAAAGGTAGGCGGCCGTGAACACCCCGCATCATAGATTTGGGCAAGAATATAAAAGAACAAAAGATTGCATTTACAGTCCCAATTCCCAATTTTTTTTTCTCGTCACCGATTGATTCCAAAATTCCTTTTTATGGCAAAATCCTTTTATTTAAAAATCCTTCTCATATAGATCTAAAATCCTACCCGAACCGACCAATGAAATACATCTAGAAACCTAGATCCTATGCAAGGAATGGCAAAAGCATCAATTCCCGACTTCTCATATACTATATACTTTTTTCTTTCTAAAACACCGACCTCCCGCAGATGTCCGCACATACCTAAAAGTACACCTAGAAATCAAGAACAGGAGCACCCTAATCATCTAGCTCCAAATCAACGGTCTTTGGCCAAAAAGAACAAAGATGCAGAAATCCCGAGCCACACGCATGGCAAAAAACTGGCACCCAAGCCGGATTAAAATCCTTGGAACCCTAAAAGCAATGGATGCCCACGGGGATGAATTGCTAGCTTAAGCCTAGCAAAGACGGCCGAAAAATAGAGCGCCCGAGAAGTGCACGTACCTCACGCATCGAGTGTAGAGTGGACGGATCCGCACCGGAGGAGCAGCCGTCGACCTCGGATGCCCACGGGTGACGAGAGGGAGAGCGGCTGCGGCCTCATCTCTGGCTCTGCGATGCACGCACAAATCGAAGGAAGGAGGGATGAAATCAGCCATAGAGGCACGGATCGGCGGATCCATAGCTCCGAGACCGGCAAGGAAAGGGGCGAGAGAAAGCGCGGGGGCGGCGGCGAGGCACCGCTTGCACAGGTCGGCACCCACACACGGCGTCATGGCCCGGCCCGGGCGCCTCACGCCCGCCCGCCTCGCGTCGGGCCGTCAAGGGCCCACTGCCTCCATGGCGTTGGCGGGGGCTGCGGCCTCCGTCGCTGCGGGGCCGACGCCTTGCCCAGACGGACTGACGCGGCCGGCGCTGCCGGCCTCAGCGCCCGCGCCGGGCGAGGCACTCCGCGCCGCCGACGTGCGGTGTCCCGTGGGCGCCCTCGCGACCGGGGCAAGCCCTAGCGCCGCCAAGAGAGGAGAGTGAGGAGCCGTGGTTAGAGCCGATATATATATTCAACATAGGAAAGAGCAAATGCACCGTCGGATGGATCGAGGATCTAAGGGACAATGAAATTTTGAACAACGTGGACGCCGGCCGACGGTTTTACTCCACACCAAATATTACTTTTAAATACGTGTGTGCGCCAAGCAAAAATAGCAAAGATACGCCAATTTTTGGAGGGATTCTCCTTTTTGGAGGGCCCCACAATTCAGAATCAATATTTTCATTTTCATTTAATCGTTTGAAGATTTTCTTGAATTAAGAAAATATTATTTTGAAAAAATCAATCTCTTTTCTATTTTTATTTTGAAAAGGGCGTTCGTGCATGAGATAAATATTTTAATAATTACAAAATTTTAGTTTTCTTACATGTTTGTTTAGATGGTGAAAAGTAAGATTTTTTTTAATTGTAGCACTTGTTTGTATTTAACAATTAGAGTCTAATTATTAACTATAACTAAAGATTAATATGATGGAGATAGTGAACATTTTTTTTTTAACTTTGGCCCCATTCAATTCTTTTATTTTCCAAAGGAAAACATTGGGGGTGTTTGGTTCGGGCCACGAATCGCCACGCCACAAGTGTGGCCGCCACGGTCATCCCCATGCATGCGTTTGGTTGATGACCCGGCGTTGGCTACACATTCTTTAGTTCATTTTCTCGCAAAGGTTCGGCGGCCGCTTTCCTTCGCCGCATGTTAGGCGAAGTTTGCCCTGTGGGCGCGTGGTGTTGGTAGCGGGAGCCAAACACCCCTAAAACTTGAGGGTCGTTTGGTTTGTGCTCCCCGCCGCCATAGTCGTGGCGCCGCCAAAACTTGTGGCGATCAAGGGCGAGGATTGTGGCCGCCACCGCCACAACCGTTCTTGCATACAAAAAAAAAAATGCGGGCAGCCTTACCTTTGTCCTGCACCAAACAGGCGCCATCCACCTGCGGGCGACGTGCGGCCTCAACCAAAAAAATTCTCAAGTTCCGGACAACTAATGCGTTTCATATCGACGGTGACTGCCCATAAGAACCTTGGTATTTTTATGCCGTAAATAATTTTAAGATGGGCCAAACAATATAATCAAGTTTAGCCCCTCCTAATATATGTAATTATAAACAAAATAAGGGAGGGCTTAAGGGGGGCTTTGGAGCGATAGGGGGGCTGGAGCCCCCCCTCCCCTCCCGCTAGCTCCGTCCTTAGATGGAATAAAGCCTTTTGCTGGATGGTACACAAATGCCAATTATGCATAGATTATCGCTTGCGCAAGCATCTCAACCGATGGTATGGAGCAGTGTTTATTTCAACCGATTATCGCTTTGCGCAAGCATCTCATGGGTAAATTTGAGCATTTATTTTGTTTCCTTTCAAAATATATCATTACGTTTAGGAAAAATTTATATCGCACCCCACACGAGGTGAACCACATAAGCCCCCAACCTATAAAACAGTCTACATCACCCCCCTGAACTTTCCAAAACCGGTCAAATTACCTTCTAAAGCAGTTTTAAAAAATCATAGAAAAACCATAAAATGGAAAATCCAATTGTGTTAGACTCTAGATAAGTAGATCTACATAATGAATATATAATATGATACGCTTTAGTACATTTTTTTTACAGTTATGAAGAAAAGCATAGATCTAAAGCTACAGAAAAACAGAACTAAAACATACCACATTATACGTTCATTGTGTAGATCTACTCATCTAAAGTCCAACACAAATGGATTTTTCATTTTATGATTTTTCTATGATTTACTATGATTTTTTTCAAAAACTGTTTTTAGGGGATAATTCGACCGGTTTTGGAAAGTTCGGGGTGATGTAGACTTTTTCATAGGTTAGAGGCTATGTAGCCCACCTCCCATAAGGGCGTCTCCAATGGTTACTAAATCGCTAGCTAGAAACAATTCTATTGGCTATCAATGTCACTTTTACAAATCGCTAGCTAGATGAGACATCTAAATAAGAAAAAATAAACACTATAGTTGCGAGTTATGTGAGAGAGATGTTTCTAGAGAGAGGCCAGGGCTAGATTAGATATTTATTAGTTGCTAGCTATTTGAGAGTCGCTAGCTATTTGGTCTCTCTCCCCGATAGCCAATCAACATGTTACTTTTATATTATTTTTATACCTCATCTAGCTAAAATATTTGTAAAAGTGTCATTGATAGCCCAATAAATTCCTACCTAGCTATTTGAAAGCACCATTGGAGACAAGCCTAAGTGGGTGTGTGATATAGACTTTTCCTTACATTTAGTGCCATATCCTTAGCTTAGATCTCTTCATAGGATTGTGCTTGTCAGCTGGTTTACGCTGGTCCAATCGTGTTGGTGCAGCAAAAAACCGCGCTCCTGTTTCTAGTGGACAGTAGGACCTTTGTACGTACATGCATCTCACAAATACAAATATTCCGAACGAAACACTCAAACAGGCCATTTGATTTCATTCAAAACTGACGATTTACACTAGTAGGGGGAAAAAAACAGAGCCACAAGCAAACGGAACCAATGTCACAAAATCAGAGGTGATCTCAGTTGTTGTTGCCGTCTCTACTATTATCTCCCCCTCCACCTCCGGTTACCTCCGCTTCCTCCTCATCACTACAGGCTTCTGCTCCAACATCAGCCTGCAATGTCGAAATGGAACCCTGCAACATCTGATTGAAGAAGATGAAGATTAACAGCAATCAGAAAGTCAGGGACGGCATTTCAGCTAACAAAATGAAGCAGTCCATTTCAGCTAATAATCCACGGAGATTTCCCTGCTATATAATAGAAACAAATCAAATAAAATGGGATTCAAGAAGATGAAGATTACCGTGGAACCGGAATGAGCCATACTGTTCCCCTTCGTTTCCTCTCTTCCTTGGATCTCAGTGATTCCACCGGTGTGTACACCTGCCGGCCACCATGACGACGTCGTCTAATTGTAATTAACAAATTACCAAAATTGATAGCAAAATCAGCAGTCGTCACTGCGTGATTTACCTACCTCAGGCATCCCGATGAGGCGCATGAGCTCCGAGACGAGCCTTCGCTGCTCCTCGGCGCGGCGCTCCCACTCCACCGCCGCTCGCTCCATCGTCTCGGCGCGGCTCTCCATCTCCCGCTCCGTCTGCTCCCGCGCCGCGCGGAGCCGCGCACGCCGCTCCCGAGCCTTCTCGAGCTCCTCCGCCAGCGACACCTCTGCCACCCCCGCCACGACAGGCACGCCGCACTGGGCCGGGAACAGCGGTGCCGCCGGCGGCGGCAGCGAAGGCAAAAGCCGCCGGACCCGGCCCCGCCCCGCTTTTGGATGAGCTTTGGGCTTTGCCTTCCCGACCACTACCGTGGACGCCGCCACGTTGGTGTCCCGCGGTTGTAGCGGCCGCCGGACCGTGGCGCCGGTTGCTACGGCCAGGCCGCCGCATTTCGCCTCCATCCCCATCAGCCTGTGGCTTGGAATCTCAGTTGGGAATGATTTCAGTGATTGGTGGAGGCGTCTTTGATGACGAGTTTATATTTGTTGGGATCTGGTGGCTTGCGGGATTCCAATTTTGAACTAGCAGAGAGCCATGGAGTGGTGGTGAAAGCCTCAATAAACAACGGCTAGTAACTTTGTGAGCGTCAGCGGAGTGGTAAATGCACTACGGTACGGTTATTATGCGCCTTCCAACATGGTTTACGGGATCTCACTTTCGCTTGAATTTGGGGGCTTTTTGACGATGTGCTCCGGCGGGTTGGGCCGCTTTCCTTTCGGGTTCGAATTGAATTTGTTCCCAAAGGTAAATAAAAAAAAAAAAAGTAGAGGAGCTCGTGTGTGGTTCTAGTTTTTTAAAAATGTGACGAAATGATTTCATGTCCAGAGTTTGGTGTAAATTTTTCCCATACGTCTGTTGGAGGGTATGTTCAGTGAAATTTGCTGTTCAAAAACATTATACTGGTCCAGAGTTTGGAGTAAAATTTGACATACGTCTGTTACTCTGTTGGGTGGCTTGCTGAATATGTACACACAAATTGGTATTCAGCCACACTGCTGACAAATGTGGCAGAATAAATGATTTCAAATTGGGTGTGTTTAGAAGCCCAAATTTCCTCCAAAATTTCGGATTCCCATCACATCCTATCACATCGAAACATTCAATGACCAAAACCCTTGTTTAAAAAACTAATTTCTAACCTTTATATATTCTCTCCATCACATTCTTTTTAAATACACCAAAAGACATATGTTTGGAGTATTAAATAGGATAAATATTTACCACTAACAAAAAAACTAATGCTACAAGATTTAGATGTGACATTACATGAAAATTTTTTGAAAATTTTGGCTTCTAAACACACCCGTTGAAAGTATTTTGCATAGAAATCAGATGGCTTGTATAGAAAACAGGTTCATATAATTACATGAATGTGCAGGCTAGGATGTTTGGTACACAGGTTTTTACCATTCGAGGTGATGAGACTGATGGTAAATTGCACTAGACTAGAGTGAGCTTTAAATCTTTGTGCACTGTTGTTGATTTTGCCATCATATCCATCTCCCTTGCTAAAAAAAAACGTACAGTTGCTCTTTTGGACTTGAGAGCTATTAGCTTTGGACAAATCATGAAACCTGAACCACAAAACACTGAAAACTCAAATGGGAACTACCTGAGCTTATTTCTGATCAAGCAAATATCAACCAATATATATAGTTGTTCATTCCAAATAATTCAAGTAAGTGGCGCCCTGGTCAGTGGGCATCCTGTTAGACTATACACAGACCACACTCTGAATCTACTGCTAACCCTGTTCACTTTACAGAGCGCACACCAACAGTTCTGACTTTAAACTTGTACTGCGGCAGCTCATCTTCTTCTTCATCATCCTCATCGTCACCTGAATCGTCTTCAACTTTGTCCCACTTTGAGTAATCAAGGCCTGAATGGCCCTTTGGTTTTGGGATGGCCTCCCAACCCTGGGGTTTTGAAGGCAGAGTGGATGCCTTTAGAGGTTCACTTGAAGGTTTTCTATCGAGAATCGGTCCAGTTGAAGGTTTGTTCTTGAGAGCCAGTTCAGTTGCTGGTTCGTCGGGCTTAGCGATAGAAGTCTCAGTCTTCTGACCTTTTGGAGGAAGTTCTTCCTTTTCTTCTTCCAGACAAAGAGACTCCTCTTCACACTCAGGAATTGGGGCCAGTGACTTCAAAAACAATAAAGCAGATGGAAAATAAAATAGGTCAGCTAAGTACACAAGGCATCGAACAGCTAGAATCCAATTACTAAAATGCATGTTTGAGTAAGGATGTCACAGAGGTGAACGAAAGTGAATTAACGAAGGGAACGGAGACTGAAAACATACCAGCTGTGTCTTCAATCGTGCCTGCAGGTTCCGATATACTTCAGAAGACGGATTTATCTCGATGAGCCTATTGACATCAAATAGAGCTGACTGATAATCTTTCAGAGTAACGAGAGTCTGGGCACGTAGCATCAGAGCTCCGGCGTGCTCCGTGTCCAACTCAAGGACAGATGTACACTCTTGTGCTGCCTGTACCAGATATCAAAAATGGAGAATTTAATGTTAGAGACCAAAATGATAATATAGAAAAGGGAACAATAAATGGTGCCATGATGCCAGCAGTATTAGATGATTCCAGAGGAAATGCAGATTGTTATTTTCAGGGTCAATATAAATAATTGCCCCTAATAACGCCCCTTGCTAGCTTTCATGGTCGATTATCAATTATTAAGCCATTTAATCAAGGGAATCATCATTTGAGTAGGGCCATTCATAAATTTCAGGTATCTGAGTCCTTTTGTTTTCCCAGATACCGTGCCTAGCCTGTTTTCTAGTACTTTTGCTATTTTTGGTAAGGCAAAAGCAAGAAAAACATAAGCACTGCATTTTCTCAAGTCGATTCCAATCAATCTAATGGATTCAGTTGCGTCTTAGAACACACATTTACCAGCAACTAAGACAGATCACCAGAATAAGCGAAAGCTACTAGACTGAAGATTAGATGAGCTTGGACATAACAAATTAACAGTATCACTACCTGCACCACAAATGCCTAGTGTCACAAGTTCCCCTTACAGAATGGAACCCATCCACAGTCCAAATTGAGCACTCGTATTGTTCCTTACAGAATGGAACCCATCCACAGTCCAAACTGAGCATTCATATTGTTGTATGACGACCAGAAAACACAAACTATCTATGAGACCTAAATCGCAGGAGCCCTGAACCCGACAGCAAACAGGACACCAGTATTATGTCTGAAATTTAAAAAAAAATCGATACTTTGTAGCAGAACTGTCACTTGGACGCGCCCTTCCCCCCGCAGCCACCACCGAGGCGAAGTCAAATCAAAAGCAACGAACCAATCCGGTCAGAGAAGCAAGCCCAAACCCAGAGCAGAGGGGAGTCAGGAGCGTGGGGGCAGGACCTTGTGGAAGTCGTGGAGCTTGAGGTAGCAGGCGGCGCGGTTGCTGTGGAGCGCGATGCGCTGCGCGGGGCCCCGCGCGGCCGCCAGCGCGGCGGAGTAGAGCTCCAGCGCCTCCCGGTGGCGGCCGCCCCGGTAGAGCCCGTGCGCCCTCTCCACCGCCTCCGCGCCCGTGGCCGCGGCAGCCCCCGCCATCGATCGCCCGAACCCGGGGTCGAAATGAATCGGAGATGGGATTTGGAATCCGGGGGATAATCACGAGGGGGGAGGAGGAGGAGTGAGATGAGACGACGACGGAGCGGAGGGCCGGAGGCGAGAGAGAGAGATTTGAATGGGGACGGTCGGGTGGATGGTTGCGGGTTGTTGGGTTTTGCAGCCCCCGCGACCGCGAGAGGAACACGGCTCCAGGTCCAGGCTCACCTGGCACTGGCCACTGGGTGTCACCTGTAGCAATTGACGGGTTTGCCCCTGTTCCTTTCGTTAAAACCTCGAACCTTCCGAGCTTCCTGAATGCCTTTCGTACAGGAGAAATGTTTGCAGAGAAGTTCTATTTCACCGACAACAAAAGTTACTTTCACAAAACGAGAGAGATTTTTATATAACTAAGGAGTGTGCACTGTGCACTATTAAGGCTCTTTCTATGCATTACTAACAATTAATAATTAGCTAGTTGTCAAGGGGCTCACGGTGCGGTGTGGGGGCTCCCACCCGGGGTTCAAATCCCAGGTGCGACACTTTATCCCTGGATTTATTTTAGGATTTTCCTGGCGCTATGCATTAAGTGGTAGGCGACGTCCCGTCGATAATGGAGGCCCGTGGTGACTTCTTCAAACTTCAAGATTTGCCGTCGGCCTTGGAGGTGCTTCATAGGGGTAGGGTTTCGCGTGACGTGTGTTCATAGGGTGAGTGTGCGTGCGTGTTGAGCGTCTACGTTGTCTTGTGTGTAATTAAAAAAATTAGCTAGCTAATATGTCATAAATAATAATCGTTAACTTGATATTCGGGTAATAATTAGCTGGACCTTTTTGCATCAAAGGGTAAATTCTTAGTAGAAGCTGGCGTACGTGTTAACTCCTTGGATCAAATAAGACTTGAACATATTTTCTATGGTACGAACCTATCTACTCAAGTTTGAGTCGCATCTGGTACGGTATGATCGAGATTTATTGTATCAACGAATTATGTTACTCTCTCCGTTCTAAATTATAACTTGTTTTGACTTTTTAGGTACATTAAATTTGTTATGTATCTAGGTGTAGGGATATCTAGATACATAGCAAGTTCAGGCCTTGTTTGGAATGGAGGATTTCTAAAGGAAAAACAAAGGAATAAATACTACAGGAAATTTTTCTTCATTTGGTGTTTGGAACAAAAGAAACTTACATTTCTTTCCAAAGGGAAGGCTAACCT
Organism: Hyparrhenia diplandra; assembly: GCA_015847255.1. Lineage (NCBI taxonomy): Eukaryota > Viridiplantae > Streptophyta > Magnoliopsida > Poales > Poaceae > Hyparrhenia > Hyparrhenia diplandra. The sequence continues at coordinate 60,650 of JADLZK010004027.1, read as the reverse complement.
TGCTTCACAAAACATAGGAAAAAAAAACATCCAACCAAATCTAAGAGAAAAATTGCTACAATATTTCTCAAGCATGAAACCTTTACTTCTTGGGCAAATTCCCAGAAGGGAACGAACGATGGCATACTAAACACCCACCACGTGATGCATGCCGAATTCAACTCAAGTATAGACCGACAGTACTATCCCTTGGGAACGTTCGTCGGGTTCTCCACTGTCCAGACGCGCACGCGCGTCACGGGCGGCCACCAGCAGCAAGCGAGGAGAGGCAAGCCTGGTGCCGGCTCGCACGCCATCCCATTCTTGGCGGGGACGATGACGAACCGAAAACAAGCAACGCTTGCCATCCACCGTACGCGACGTCCTAAAATCGGTATCTGTTCTGCTGCCATTTCAGAGTGCGAGCGCCTTCCAAAACAAATCTTCGGCCTCACATTCAAGCAAATTCCTCCCAATACGTGAGCATTTCTCGGGCCAGGCCAGGCCAGGCCAGGCGGACTAAAAGCCCAAGTTCTTCTGATTAATCCAAGCCCACCCACTATGCTGGTTGGGCCAGGCCCATGATGAAATATTAAAGCCCAAGCCCGCCCCCACTATCTGATGAAGCCAGCCCCCACCATTCCGTTCCTCTTCCTCCCCACTCCACTCCATGGCGTCGGCGGTGATGCTTCGGTCTGCCGCCCGCTCGCTCCGACTCCGGCAGCCTCTGGAGCAGCAGCGGTGCGTTCTGGAAAAGCGATTCCTCAGCAGCTCCTTCCCCACCGAGGTAGGAATCTCCTCCTCCGGCTTCCTCTTCATCTTTCGATTGGGGTTCCACGGGTTAGCGTTCGTCGAGTACCTCAAATGAACACCATGGGTTTCTGGATTGGGCCCAGGAATTACGAATAACGAATCTGTGGAATTGATGGGGCATGATAATTTAGTTGGACCCAATCACCTAAATTGTTTTTTTTTTTTTTTTTTTGATGAAAGCAATCACCTAAATTGTCCACTCTTAGATTAAAAAAGTTGATTCTTTTCGTGGCTTGCTAGAATACTGATTGCCAAATTTATTTGGTCGAGTTTTACTGTCTGGTCTTCTTTCTATTTGGCCGCAGCCCTGGTGTAATTAGTTTTAGGGTTAGAATTGGGTTTGCCAAGGTCCATTGTAGAGAGAGGGAAGCTGGGGGCCTGGGGCTGTCTGGCATGGCTACTGTATTTGATTTTATATGGTATATATTGTCTTCCTGTTATCAATTGTGCGCTAAAAAAAATATACTGTGAAGCTCTTGTCTTTTTTGAACAATTGATGGATGGAGTGACATCGATGTATACATACATGATTATAAACCTTAAACATTCAAATATTCAAGTGCTTCACCTTCATGAATTGCAATCTAAAGAAAGATTTTGTGAAAATCTTGTCTTGCTTAAATGATAGATGGATGCAATGGCATAGGTGTACAAATTATTGTAAGGCCCTGAACGTGCACAAATGGTTAACCGGATTGTGCAGTGCAAGTGCCAGATGGGTGTGAAAGGGATTAACATTACCATTGTTCTTTTATATGAAAATTAATCAGACTTTTGTATTCTGAATCTGGGGACAGGGAGTGAGGGAGGCTTAATATGCATTGCAAAATGTGGATATTGGTGCACAGAAAAATATGTAACGAATCCATTCAACGTCCTCCTGCAGAGACACACGTGTTCCCCCTCCTCGAATGGGCCTTTGAAAGGCTCAATGGAACAGAAAGGTCATGTCAATGAGAAGACAGAAGACATCTACAAACGGCTGTTGATGAAGATTGATAAGGTTTCAGATGGCTTGGATGAACACTCTCGGTTACTTAAGCAGATTGGGGTTCAGATAGAAGAAAATAACAAGTAAGCAACCATTTTTGGGGTACATGCAAACTTTTTTTTTTTTTTTATGTGGTTACCTTAACTATTATTCATTTGACTAGCAGGCATCGGGGAGCAATAGACCTGACACCATGGGTTGTGTCAATATCTGCTTCGTTCCTTTTATTTGGCCTTTATAACTATGTTTATTAAGGCTGATTGACTCAGGAGGGGGAAATGAAGGTGCAAAACTCTATTTAGTGTGAACTCGTGAACTATCTGTTCTTTTGTAAGAAACAGAGTGATGTACTAGTCTATCATATAAAATAATTACTGGTTTATACTTGAACTCATTCTATTGGTTGCTTGCTGTTTCTGCAATGATCTGATCGTTGAATGTTAATTAGGATTTGATCAAAACTGTTGCTTTCTTGGTGAATTTGGAAGTTTAATGGTAGTGAACATACACCCTAAAATGTATTATATCTACTACGCCATTCAATAAAAAAAATACAAGTATAATATTCGCTCTCGTTAAAGCAATTTAATCTCTGATGCTGGTGGCGTAGTAGATAGTCCTCGATAGAAAGTAGGAAAGGGAAATTTAATGGGAATATTGTACTTCTATTTTTTTTATTGAACGGCGTAGTAGATAGTCCTTTGGATAGAAAGTAGAAACATATGCCTCCGTCCCAAATATAGATTTTAGAGAACTTGTGATACTTTGACTCACCAAGATTCTTTAAAATGACTTACAATTTGGAATGGAAAAAATATTCCTTTTTTTCATTATTATTCCTATATCATCTTCTCATAATGTCAGCCTTCACGTTTCTGCGGCTAGGTAGCTGTCACTGTCACCTGCCTTCATCCATGATGGAGGTGAAGAGCGGCGACGGGACCATTGGCGTGAGGTCCCCGGGCTCAGGACTTGCCTGTACGCCGCCGCCAGACGACGACGACATTGGCTGCGTCGACGACGACACCACCTGGGTGCTCGTGAAGCTGCCGCTGACGTCGGACACCTTCACCTGCCACTCCGTGATGTAGCTCGGCTTCGCCACGTCCTCGGTCGTGTCGGCGTCCCCGGTGAGCATGGCCACCACCCTCGACATGGACGGCCGCTTGTGCGGCGAGCCCTGCGTGCAGTGGAGCGCCACGCGGATCACCCGCAGCACCTCGTACCCGTCGAACTCCGTCAGCTTCGGGTCCACGAACTCCAGCGGACGCCCGGTCTCGTACAGTTCCCACACCTGAAACATAGCAGCACGATTCAAAGGATTTGTTAAGTTTAGGACGATAGATGCTGCGTTACAGTACAGTGTGTCCACAGTCTCTGGTATTTTGACTATTGAAATGAGAATTTCCAGATATGCAGTGACAAACTGAATTTGAGCGTATGACATACATTTCACTCTGACGATCTTACCCTTTCAAAGATATAAGTCGTGTCTTCCTCCATAGTATTCTGATAGTTTGATTCACCAGCAACAATCTCCAGCGCCACCACGCCAAACGCAAAGACATCAACCTTCTCGGTCATATGCCCTCTCATGGCGTACTCAGGTGCGAGATAACCACTGGGTGCAGTCAAAGACAACCAAGAATTAACCAACTGCCATTAGCTCCATCACATTTGCAAATAACTGCATTATACCCAAAGGTGAGATGGAAAATACACTTACAACGTGCCGGCAACTTTTGTGCTGACGTGAGTCTTTTGTCATCGTAGAGCTTGGCAAGACCAAAGTCAGAGATCTTAGGGTTAAGATCGGCATCAATCAACACATTACTGGCCTTTATGTCCCTGTGCACAATGCGGACGGTAGACTCCTCGTGGAGATAAGCTATACCTCTTGCTATGCCCAAACATATCTCAAACCGTGTTGGCCAGTCTAGATTCAAGCCTCCCTTTCCTGAATATGAAAGTTTAAACGTATTGAATTTCTGCATCAGAGTCGTGCTCTCTCATACAAGAATGGGATGAAGTCATACCAAACAACGCATGATCGAGGCTTCCGTTCTCCAGGTACTCATAGACCAACAATGGTGTCTTGCTCTCAAGGCAACAACCATACAACCTCACGAGGTTGCGGTGCTGCACTCGAGAGATAGTTTCTATTTCTGCAGCAAACTGCATCTTTCCCTGATTAGAGGATTCAGAGAAGCTGTTTCACTGCCACCACTCTTCCATCACTCAACTTACCCTGCAAGAAAGTTGCACTTCTTAACAACTATTATGCAAGGTATTTCATAACTAAGGTCAAGGTTTTGCTTCACTTGAAAAGCATCGGTTTATTATAAATGCCATAGGGAAGCTTTCTGTGTCTGTTCAGATCATCAGGAGGTAACATTTAACTATTTATTTAACCCTTCATAAGTTCACACATTGAACACAAACCCAGTTCTATATATACATGATAACTAGAATGACAAACCTTGTAAACTGATCCATATCCTCCTTCACCAAGTAGGTTACTAGAACAAAAGTTCTCTGTAGCTGACCTGAGCTCACTATAACTGAAGACATTTGGCCTTCCAACTATGGTATACAATTCTGCAAGGTTCGGAATAGTTTGTTAGCATACTTTCTGTTTGCAGTCGAGCGCACACTGTAATGTTAGTATAACAAGCACCTTCTAGCTCCAACAATAGCTTTCTCCTTTTCTGACACCATAAGAAGATTCCAGCCAGTGCGATCAATGCCACAACTGAAACACCAACTACAATTCCAACAATCACACCAGTTTTATGGCTGCTCTTGCTGTCTGCAGAACTACGGACTGTAGGTACAAAATCTGAAGAAGAGTTCAGTTAGTTGAGCATTGAAAACATTATATAAAACAAAATTGAGATGTAATACACATTAGTTACAATAGTTACAATTCCACCAAGTAATAAAGAGGATAATTTGCATCTTAGCCCTTCTCATGGGTGTTCTATGTTTTGCTTTTGGTTTGACATGGCATAAATTCAACTCAATCTAGGCTTGCCACCGCCAACTTATATTTATATAGGAGGTTACAACTGTACAACATCATAAACATACTGTGTCATCTTCTATTAAAGATAACAGTTTTGTTTCATCCAAATTTAATTTCACATCATGTATACTACACTGACGAGTCCATTTTTTGTGACTACACTAGTATGCATTGATTGATACTTCAAGATGTCATTTGGGCAGTAGTATAACTACAATGTAGAACAGCGAGTTTAAGTTCAGGTGAGTACTTGGAGTTGCACTCAGGGCTGATATTGCAGGACCATAGTATCCCTTATAAGGAATGCAACAAGTGCCCTTGCCAGCCCAGAAGAGATGAATCTCAAAGGAAGTTTTTGGTTACTGGAACAACATACTGCTTCTTAACAGCTGTGAAAGATTTCCCTCCTGCTGCCTTTCTAATGTCGAAGTTCTGCTCCTTTCGTTCTCCCTAAACAAGCACGAAGTGTCAAGCACAAAAGTCTATATCTAGAACAAATTATATGATTTAAAAAGCATTAGATACCAGCCATATACAAGTTTGTAACTACCTGGACATAGATATCAAAAACCCTCCTCCCTCTGCTTTTCCAGGACTGCATGTCTGGAAAGTCAACCTCTGCAAATTGAAGTGTGACTGTGTAATTTCCATTCTCAAGTCCAATGCCATAGTATCTCAGAGATGATGGTGACATCCTTGCTGTTTGGAACAGTCCGAGTCTAGGGTGTTCTCGAACTGGCGTGAACTGTAGATGATGTAACTTCCATTGGGTGCATCTGTATCCAAGAATAATCCAACGCTGCTAACACCCCATGTAGGTGCACCCGCAACGTTGTATGATGCGGCTCCAAGGTTGGCATTATCAGCCTGATACATGGAAGCATCTGAACCTGATATTGCTCTACTACCACCAGAGTCCACCGCAAAGGAGGCAGCTGCATCCAATTTATCAGAATAGTGTTTAATTGGAATGTTGCAGATCCAATATTACCAAATAGATACATGCTCAAAATTCCTAAGGGTTGAAGCATTACACTTTGGAGAACCAAGGAAACAGGGAGTACTGCGCTGAAGACAGTCCAATCCCCGTGGCAAAACACTGCAGATGAAATGTTTTACTATTTTAAGTTCTGATTACACGCTACGACGGGAACTTATTTTTATGGACGAACTGGTGCTCACCTGTTATTGGAGTTATCCATCACAAAGTCGTTTGCCACCAAATTCCTTAGTACAAAGTAGAACAATAGGGAGAATTAGCTATTAATGTTGTATTCAATCAGGCAGGCTTTGTGTGCAATAACTAAGGAGTATATTTTCATGAGGGAAGTTTCAGAACACAAACATACAATTGCAAATTTTTCTCAGTAGCCCAAGAAGGAAAGTTTCCTGAGATATGGTTGTATGAAAAATCTCTGTGAAAAGGTGGAAGGAAAGGTAACTATTAGATCAATAACATATTTCATTGAGCACAATGCCAAAACAAAGAGCATGTGAACATACAGATTGGTCAGTAAAGGACTTTTTGTGGCAGGCAGACTTCCTGAAAGGCTATTATTCCCCAGAAATCTGATTCAAGTAGAATATTTGCAAATATCAGCAGAAGGTTAACAATAAAGGAAAATACATGTCCATTCAAACAAATTATGAAAACTATAGCAAGTAAAACTTACAAATAACTAAGAGATGGAAGATTCAAAATTGATTGAGGTATCTGTCCTGTGATATTGTTGAAACTCAGGTCCCTGCAAGAAATAAGGAAAATAGCATTAGACAACAAATGGAAAACATCATCTCAAAGTTGAACTATAGTATAAATTTGTCACTTGATTGTGACTTTCTAACAAGGGAACCATGCTTACAATAAGTATAAATTCACAAATTTGGAGAAGTCTACTGATGCTAGTGTATCAGATATCTTCGTATTCCTCAACACTCTGCAAGATGGAACCTTGAATAACTAAAATGTTTAGGCTATTAAAATGAAAAAAAAATGTGGAGGGCACATGTCATACAGTTCACCCAAAGATGTCATGTTGCCAATGAATGCCAGTGGAGAGCTTCCATTCACTATATCGCCTATTCTTCTGCTACATTGAAACGATTAATGCTATGGTTATTATCTTTGCAACGACAATAATCCTACAATCACATAAACTGCTAGGGACTCACAATTTTTTTAAGTTGACAAGATTAGAAAGACTTGCCGGAATGGGGCCTTGAAAAGAATTCCCTTGGAGCCTCCTGTAAGTACATAGATATTTAGTTAGAGAAGTACTATGCTGGTTCCTCATGAAAAATTAGTTGTGCTATAAAATAACTGATCATGTAGGTAACATGCAAAAACCTTGCATTTCTCTAGAAAAATGAACGACTTTCCTTACTATTGACGCCGAGAAAATAGATTTAAAGATATTGAAACCTTAGTGGTTTTCAGATATAAATCTTACAGTTGGGTCAAGTTAGTCAAGCTCCCGAGATATTCAGGAATCTGCCCACTGAAATTATTGTCTGATGCCCACCTGGATACAAGACAAGGGTGGGTAAGATTATTAGCTTCTTCCACTGAAGGAAGAGCAAATTTCTGAGATTCTATCTTATTTTAGTAAATTACAAGATTGACAGGTTCTTCAGTTGGGACAATGTCGATGGTAGAGGACCACTGAAGTCGTTACTAGCAATGTATCTGCAACTCAAAGATGGACAGCAATTTTCAGTTATGCCATGCATATAGTTATCACTGTAATAGTGAAGAAAGCATAGATGGTTATGTATAACACATGTAAAGTGACCAGTCAGACAACTCACATTTGTCGAAGTTTTGTCAGTTTCCCCAGCTCGTCAGGAAGTGTGCCGTTAAAATTATTGGAGCCCAATGCCCTGAAAGAATTAATTAATTAAATTAAGTCAGATCCACAGGAGTTGGAAAAAAAAATTACATCCAGAGAAATGTTGAAATGGAAGTCCTGCTAAGCACTTTTTGATAATTGAAATTTGAAATGCTGGTGAATGTTTGATTGGGATGATGCACATTCTTTTCCACTAGATTCTCACTTCCACGATATTATATTAACTTTTTTGAGGAAGCGACATTACAAGATTATACTGAATATATGGCCATAGTATATGCAAAATTGAACATTAACACTAGTCAAAGAACATGATTAGAGAATCTTACAGTGATAAGAGATTGGTAAGATTTCCAAGCTCCTTTGGGACAGGTCCAGATAGTGCATTGATGCCCACGGTCCTTGTGATTTTCAAGGAAAAGAATGTAAGATTTGCTTGAAAACTGCAACACTGTTTTGAGTTGAGTTGAGAGTATTTACATAGATTCCAGATTAGTTAGCTCTCCAATGAATGCTGGTAATGGCCCATAGAAGTAATTTTTCCTAAAGTCCCTGAAATATTAAGCATGTTAATCAAACTTCATGCGCACTGCAGATTTCGTGCCACCTTCAGCTTGAATTTAGGTGTTTAATGCCTAAGACAAAAGCGACCATAACCAAACAAACATTATGCGTACGGCATAACCCAATTCTAAAAAGAGAGATAAATGTGTGGTCGCGGACACTGACCAAGGCACAAATCAGCAAACAAAGAAATTGATTGTGGCCGCTGAAGAGACGCATATAGGGGACGGATATAACGATGAGCAATACCACTATCCTAGGTTAGAATGAGCTTGGAATTGCGGGGACATTTCCTTCATAAAAAATAATGCGGGGGCATTAGAGTAAACTATCGAGCTTGAAGTCGGAACGCAAGCGGAACACTCGACGTTTCTCCGGGAAGGCAAGTGGCACCTGGCTGTTTGCGCCGTTGTTTGCGCTGTCGCGCCCCGCGCGACGGCGGCGGCGGCCGCCGGCGGCCCCTCCCTCCGCCATTTCGTGAGCTGGGCTCGACACATACTGTGTACTGTGGACCGAGGAAAGTTTGTTTTCAACTTGTTAATGGGCTTGGCCCAACAAGACTTCTGCAGGCGACAAAGGAATAACTAGAGTCGTCTACTAGACGCGGTTTGCCACAAATATCAACACAAAAAGATAGCTGTCCCTTTACCCCTGAGCAAAGAAAGGTCTCTGGCTATCTCTTTACCGCAGAAAATTTGTCAAACTTTAACGTCAAAATGAAAAATCTAATGAACAGAGTTTGATATTTTCCTATAGAAATCATCTCATGGCAAAAAAAAGGGACATTAAGCAGTTGGCAAAAGAACTACTCCTGTATATCATATATATCATTGATTAAAGAGAAAAAAGAGTGCACGCACGCCTCAGAATCGGGGTTCAGGCAGCACATACAGCTTAACGAGGTGAGTGAGGTTCCGCAGCTCCTCTGGTATGGGGCCAACCGCGTCCAGCATGTTTATCTTCCTGCACAGCACCACCATTGGAGGGGAAAGAATTTTATGAACCTGTCCTTGTTCTGAAGAGAGACAGAGATGGACAATCCGAAGCAGCAGCAGCTCTGGGGAGTAGGCCGACACGAACTACTCACAGCCTGGTGACATGGCAGAGCGTGTTGTTTCGGTCGGAGCAGTCGCACTTGATGGCCGGGTTGAACGCCGGGTTGTCGTCGATGGACGTGTCGTCCGTGGCCGCGCCGCTGCAGGGGTTCCCGCTGATGTTCCACGACGACGGCGCGCTCAGCCCCAGCTTGCTCAGGATCGCGTTCACCGCCGCCGCTGTCGTCCAGAACCAAGAAGCCTCTCAGCGTCGCACGAACAGCCATCACATATATACAGAGCAGAGCTCCGTGGAGCGAGACACACATACCTTCAACCGGATCAGTCTGGGGCACCTGCTGAGCCTGCGCAGCCGCCGTCCAAGAACTCGCAAGCAGCGCCCGGCAGCAGCAGCAAGAACAGCAGCACAGGGGAGAGGGAGAAGACACAGCCATGGAGGAGACAGCCGCCGCTCAGCCTGGGCTTCATCTCTCCCTGCCCGGAGCTTGCCCGCCCGGCCCCTCTCTGCCTGCTCACTCTGCTGCTCCCTCCTTTCAGATTTCTCTGAAACAAGTGGCGCATCGAATCGAACCCATCAGGAAATGGACAAAAGTGTCACAGAGCAGCTATTTATGGAATCGTGCAATGATGACGCACAGAGTAGCTGCTGCTCTGGCAAGCTGGAGAAAGGTCAGGGTGCGTGCTGCTGCCCTGTACTAGACTACTTGGCAAAGCCGGCAGCTGCTGCTCTGGCAAGCTGGAGAAAAGTCAGGGTGCTGATCAAGCTTATTAGGTGGTAAGAGCTGAATTAGTGGGTCACACATGGTGATGTGCGTGGTTTCACATTGGGTCTCATCATTGGACTGAACAGCTCAAATTTGATTTTTAAATGACCCAAGTTGAAGGGACCTGATGTAAGGTGAGACACAGGTCCAATGAATCCACTGGAATAGTAGACTCCTGCAGTTCGGTGCTTATAAAATGTACCAGTACATCAGTATATATATATGCCAGTCTCTTCAATTTTTATTTTTATATTTCCCAAGTTCCTGTCATCCCTGATTCAGTGAATTCTCGCAATGTGAGGTGGTTGTTGAATTCAAATATACGCACATTTGGCTGCAGGTCTGTCTGCAAATGCGGACAAATTTCCTTTTTTTTTTATGGAGACAATTTGGCTTGAAAACGATCATGGTCGGAGTCGTTACATGCATGAGGATTTGAACCTCAACGTCCTCTCGTCATCTGCCGTTGATCAGGTTTAATTTCTGTGAATTTGCCGTTGATCAGCGCTTAGAGAAAGGAGAAACTAAACGCGGTTTGCCACAAATATCAACACAAAAAGATCATGCCACATCACTGGGGGATCATGCATATTACTCTACTTTCCATGTACCTTTCAGAGATCCAGCATGCTATTAGTGCCAAACAAAAATTACAAGTGGATTTGATAGTTTATTGTCACTTGACACTAGTCTGACCGATTATATGTATATGGGGTTAGCAGCACTTACTAAATCAGTGATAAAAAACTTGATTAGCTTTTTAACGCCGATGTAGACATCGATCTTACCCAACCATATCAATATCAATAATATCCAACCCGTTATCAAAAAAAAAAAAAAAAAAAAAAAAAAACAAACAAACAAACAAAGTGCCATGTTTGTTTGAGCGTCTCAGTTGGCCCTTGTTCTGCAGAGTGCTATTTATTTGGCGTGCAGCACTAGTGGCCCAACCACTTAACACAATATGTTGTGCTAAAAAAAAACTTAAAACAATACTTATGTATTTTGAATTTATATGCTGTGAAACTTTATGGGTTTCCTAAATTAAATGAATAAATCAAAGATAGTGATGTGTAACTTAGAACAAAGGTAATGTAATAATATGTAAAAGAAAAGAATGGAGTGGAGAGTAGCAATTTTAGGTGCCTTGTGGAATGCATACGTTTTCGTGTGAAAATAAGCCAATTTTACCGTAAGCTTTGTATGAAATTCGAGTAAGGAATTTCTATGTTAGCAAGCAATCAACATGCGCCCGCGTCCACGTACGTAAATGTACAGACGATTGCACATGATCGATTTTATAAGCTGTGGATTGACCAGCAGCGACCGCGCAAGGAACATCGAAATCCAATAATTCAGACTAGCTCAAGATTTTCGAGCATGTTCTTTTGGATGGAAGTGGCCTACACATGAACTTTCGCTAGCTCTGAATGTTTTGACTTGGCACGGGTCTCCTCCACCAACACGTACGTGCACACCAGAGCGCCGCACGCGTCAGCACGTGTCCTCGATCTTTCGGAGTTTGCACTTGCACCCCAACGTGTCACGTGTCTCTGTCTCCGGACGTGTGTCACCTCCCCCCTCGAGCTCATCTCGATCGTCAGCTCTCCTTGGCTCCTTTATAAAACGCCGGGTTGCAAGCTCACCGTGCACAATCACAATCGGTAGCTCGTTGATCCAATCCAAGACCTCACCGTAGTCTCGCCGGACGGTTAGTTGTCGACGTCGTCTATGTCCAGGCTTGATGGCTGCTCGATCGGGGCCGCCCGGGCGCACCACCAGGCTGCCGTCAAGCAGGCTCTTCCCGCGCCGGCGAGCTGGACCTGCCTCTGCTTGCACTTGCAGGCTGCGCCAAGATCGTCTCAGACTCTCAGGTATGCACACTGCTGCGTCACCGCTGGCACGCTGTGACTTCTGCCATCTAGTTCGTTCGTTGGAGGTACACACTGACACACATGCACGTACGTTGTGTTTCACAGGTGTACGACAACGCGCCGGAGGGATCAGGGACAAGTACAAAAAGACGCGGCGGAGAAGGCCAAGGACGGACACCACGGGCGACACCAAGATGATGGCCGCCGAGGCGACGCCAAGGATGCTCCGCTTCAGCGCCGGCCTGCCGACGAGGACGACGACAGCGGCTTCGCGGGCGCCGCCGCGGGAGGACGGCCGCCACTTGATCGCGCCGGAGAAGCTATGAGTTGCTCTGGCGGGAGACGGCCGAGCTCGTCCATCAGCTTCCTGCTCGATGCTGCTCCGCGGCGTGGTCGGCAACCCCCTGCCGCTGCCGCTGTGGTAGCCGTAGCCGTTCTTTATCTAGCCAAACGCTGCCAGCCGCTCTGGTGCTGGCCCAGACGTCGGCGCCGCGGCATTGTTCGTCCTGGCGAACAGAGGCACCAAAGTGTGCCCGGGACGCCAGCAGCTTCGCGTGTACCTTCCTGCGGCGGGAGCACTCGGTGCGTAGCCTTGCCACCGGCTGCGTGTTGGAGTGCGAGTGTTGGAGCGGCGCTCCTCCTGCAGTGCCGACGCCGACGTCAACCTCCAACGAACTGGAGGGACAAGGAGGAGAGGCAGGGCACGGCGGAGGGCGACACGGACACGGCGTCCCGGGCGGCGGAGAGGACGAAGCACGAGACGCGTGACGCGGTGCGGGAGGCCGGCAGGGCGCGGACAGGACGGGCCGGACTTGAAGGAGCGGGCCAAGGAGCAACAAGATGGGGCGCGAGGCCGCGGACCGGGCTCAGGAGACGGCGCGGGCGGCCGAGGAGGCGGCGCAGCGGGCGAAGGACCTGGCCGTGGTGCCTGCTGTCTGTTGAGTTCATATGTCCATAAATATGAACGGCTGCCAGGACCGGCCCTAGAAAGAAATAAGACTTTGGCGGGGACATATATGTCCATATATATACCTATACCTACTAATAAATCTATACCTCCCAATAAAAAAAGAAAATTTCTGTCTTTCCGTCGTCCAGTCTTTTAGAAGCGTCCTTCGTGACTCCAGTCTGGTGTCACGCCGTGGGATTTGGAGTTGGTCTTCTCGCCGCCGTGTGCCGTCATGGCATGGTAAATCGGAATTGAATCCAAAGGGAAGTCCCTGGTGTGTCCGATATGGACTCTTTTGCTTTTCCGTATTTTATATTGCCCGAGGGCCTCACGCTCGCAACAAACGCCGCTCACTTCAATCCGCCGCACTCCGCCGGATCAGGCGAGGTGCCAATGGTGCGGAGGCCGTAGCATAGCTTGGCGAGCCGGGCGCGGCTACCGGCGCTAGATCCTCGTCTCGTGCTGAGGAGCGAGGACCCTTAGCTCCGTATCTGCAACATCCGTCAGGATGAGGTCACCAGTATCACAGTGTATGTGCGATGATGCACGCGGCCGGCTTGAATTAAGGTGTTGCATGTGTTGAGTTGCTGCATTCTTTTGGTGCATACTGATTTGATTCATGGTAAATGCTATTTTGTACGGAGTATATCGTGACCATTACTCCATTAGTCACACTATTATCATATATGAGTGCGTCTCATATATGTTCATACTTAAGAAATTTAGGCACAAACATGAGCCATGTTTTTTTCCTTATTTGATCACTAGGATTTGTGGTAGTGTAGGATACCGTAGCAACACACGGGCACTTTTGCTAGTATGAACTTAATTGCCAGCTACTGTGGGTTACTGCCATAATTTAAGAGTAATTTTACATATGAATCCTCAGGAAGATTGTAAAAACCAAAGAGAACATTTTAAAAAATAGACAATCCAGCAAACAAAGTGGAGAAGAATAATAAAGTGAACTTAATTGCTTAAAATTTGATATTGAAAAACAAAGAACTACTAATTTCTCTGTTACTGAACCAATAGTCGAGTTAATATAAATGTTTTAAGAGCTCCAGGGCCAAAACGCCCCATCCATTCAGCTACAATAAGACGAAAGGCCATATACATCACATGTTCAAGGGCAAAACGAGTAAAACTCACACCAAGCCGGTGGAGAAAGACAGGATACTCAACGATCACTCAGACACCAATACTAGTAAAACTGAGCCTCACGATCAAAAGCTGTGTCCGAGCGATACTGTAGAACCCGAATCTGTTCCTTCTCTTGAGGTGGTTCCAGGACCCTCTTGGGTAGTAGTCCTATGTCTTGATCAAGTTCTCGTTCAAGTGCTCGCTCCCGGCGCTCTTCTTCTTATCTTCTTTGCTCGGCTTGTCTTGCTTGTTCTCTTTGAGACGACTCCTGTTGACGTTGTAGTTCAAGTTCCAGTTGACGCTTTTGTGCTTCTTTTTCTGCTGTAGAAAGAAGACAAGTACTGGAGATTAGCTAGTATGAAATCTTCGTTACTATTAGAAAACCAAGAATGACAGTGTATTCACCTTTTCTCTGTTGGATCTTCTTTCATATCCACCTTCCACGAGGGCGCCCACCACCACCACCACTATCACCACGACGATCACCGTGACTTCCCAGCTAGCTAGTTGAGGACCTTGAGGTACAGCTGGTGGTGGAGCTAGCTGCGGCGGGACGGGGGGGCGGTGGTGGCGACGGCGACGGGGCGTGGGCGGTGGCGGCGGCGGTGTGTGGGCACAGTTGTCAACGTCCTTTGGTATAGCTTGTTGTCCCCCCCCCCACATTGCTTATATAGCTCCCACATCACTCGCACATCCGGATAATCCGACACAACCATAGCCCCGACTCCGTGACACGGCACAAACAATCGTTGTCTTGATTGTCAATAGTCATCGACACACTTCTACGACAACTTGGACTAGGAAATTTCATATCATAACGACACTGGTGTGTCAATTCCATTGCAAGCACCGTGGAGTCACAACTAAATCCTGTAAAAAGCAAGGTGTGGAGTCAACTGATGCATGCATATCTCTCAATATATGCTCCCAACCCCAAAAATTTCTACAACTAAATCCTGTAAAAAAACAAGTTGTAGAGTTAACTGGATACATGTATATCTCTCAATATTTGCTCTCATGTACATTGACTGTATGTTATGTGTTTTTAATAGAAATAGTATGTCATTTATATATACACAAATGCACATTCCCTATGCTTAATTGCCAGGCATTTGATATGGAACAGTCACCTTGGATTCAATAGTTTGACAAGTACTGATACTACCGAACAAGGACTGTGAAAATGAAAAGTTCTACAGACAATTTTGTAAAACCGTTCATATCGTCGGATGCATGAATATCTCTCAATACTTCCTCCCAACCCAAAATTCCAGGAAACATGCACATTGGCCATCTGTAAAGTGTTTTTTTATAGAAATAACGTAGTATTCATATATACACAAATGCACATTCCCTATGCTTAATTGCCTGGCATTTATTATGGAACAGTCATCTTGGATTCAATAGTTTGACAAGTACTGATACTACTGAACAGGGACTATCAAAATGAAAACATTTACAGGCAGTTTTGTAAAACCTTTCATGTGCGCTTATCGATTTATAGAATTGAAAGCCACCTACTGACAATAGATTTCCGGCCCATTATGCAGTGACCCGTCCCATTATGCAGTGGGCCTATCTACCAACCTGGGAGTATCATGGGCTACATATTTTTATTTGAGGTTGGGCAAGGGTAGTTTTCATTAACTGGCGTGTGATCGTGTGACCGCATTATTGTTGTAAGTGGTTACCATGGTTTCGAATTGACACTTAATGGCGCTGACACGTATCATCGTCTATGGGCTGGAGAGTAGAAATTATGCTATCATGCAATGGCCCTATCTACCAAGTGGGAAGCATCATGAGCTGGTCATTTTTATTTGCGTTTGGTGTAGGATGCCTAGATCAAGGGGTGTACAAGAATTTGCTTGTTATTGTTTTTGTGTGCCCATCTGTTTATGTAGGCATTTTTTAATGTGTACAGGAAGGTTGGAAAAGAATCGTGGGACTCAAGGATCTGTGTAATGGTTGATTTGTGTTTGGTCTATTTGAATTGAACCCATCCGTGTGTACTGTACGTCAAATGAATCTATAGTAGTGCTGTGGTATACCACACATTACACAGATTAAAGGTGTCTTCACAAATGAGCTTCATATGAGGTACAATATACACTACAGATTAAACATGAGTAACAAATAGTAACCAAATTGTAGTTCTATTTGATTCGCGATCTCAAACGATAGAAAGGCGTCTATGCTGGCGTAGCTAATTTGCTCTTCTGATAGCCGAAATGCTCCCCAGTGGTGATGGCAGACGGTTCCTTTTTGTTTTTGACGAGGAATCTGTAGGACCGCTGACGCTAGAGTATCCAGTGAAGGGAAACACCCAGGTTCTGCTAGATTTTGGTACTAACTAACGCTGAGAGCAGGAACAATTTGCTGTAAATCACGTGGATTGGAGATGTTTACGCCGCAGTCTTTTCAAAGCCGCTCAACATCGTTGGCTATGGCTGCTCCGGTGAAGACATGGCCCTCATCTTGGATAAATGCTTCTAAGATCATGGGTAACCGGCCGCCGGCTTGGTCTACTTGATATATAAGGCATCGACGGCCAACACTTAGCTGTAGAAGCGCGATCCTGTACTCTGTTTTTCGGGCCTTTTTTTGGGCAGAATCCTCCACTCTGAGTCGATGCCAACAAGCATGCCTCTAGCGCTTGGGGGTTACCTTGGATTTCCCTAATGAAGTCCTCGACGATCGTCGCGTCTGCTGTAATCGTTGTGTCGATGGGGTGATATTGGCAGGCACTGAGTACGACATCTTGGCGATAGGTTTCTGGGTCTGATTGGTTTTGCTTGAATGCTGGTTGGGCAGGGCACTGACAGTTGTTCTTGGATGAGTGCATTTTCCCCTTTGCTCTTCTATGGAGGGAAGAAGAAACGGGCTCTGTAAATGGAGGTGGGGATTCCAGATGTTTATGCCATGATATGTGTTGTGATTGGGATTTGAAGGATAGAAGTCATCGGGAGGAGTTTTGACGCTTCAGTTCCATTGGTTTGGGATTGGCGTAGCAGCCAGCATCGTGGACTTGTGACTCATCTGCAATTTAGCCGGCCCAGCAGGGTGTGTGTCCTACATGAGCGATCCTGCTGAAGGTTCGTCCTGCGGGCATGTCACCCCATTAGTGATTTGACCGGCCTGTGTGTATATATTTGTACCGTGTACACTGGGCCTTTCTTTTTCGGACCAAACATCTAGGCTGGCCTAGATTGTGAAACATGGCCCGTTATGTACGCAGCCCATTAGTCTACTGAGCCGATCATGAAAGATGCTCATCATGTGACAAAACTGGCAGAACAGTGAAAAAGTCTGGTCATTTCAACGCCGCTCTAGATTCTCGGTTCATCTACCAGCCACTCTTTTTTACTTCCCTACATTTACTGTCCTCGCAAACCATCCGTGAGGAGGTGATGCTATTGAGGTAGGCGGCTGCTCAGGAGGCTCGATGGCGAAGCCGATTGGTGCCAATTCAACCATGAGCAGAGGGAGGCGATGAGGGCGAAAGCGATTGAGCTAGGGTGGAATGTACCGAGAGAAGAGGTGGTCGGTGTGACAAGGTGGTGCAAGAGTCAGGACATAAAATAGGAAATCAAATCAGGGATTTCTTTATATGCAAGTCTTTCCTGGACTATAAATACAAGGGAGTTGTAATCGTTTAATAAGAAAAATAAAGGGGTAACTCCCAACGACTTCGGTCTTCAGCTCTCTCTCTCCCTAACCCTAGTGCACGTGCGCCGCCATCACCACCGCGCCGCTACTGCCCACGCCGCCGCCCTGCACCACACGCGTGTTGACACCTGTTATAGCATAATATTACTAGTCAACTAAACATGGATAAGGGCTTAAAATGAATATCAACATAGACTAGGGGTCTAACTAACATAATTCCACGAGCTTTGGTGATTTATATCTTTTCAGGAACTTAACAGATAAACACCGAGAAGAATGGAGAAAGTTCCGGAATATATCTCATATATGATGATAAGACTTAACCGTGAAGTAACTCGACCCGAAAAGTGGACTAAAACATTCTAGAAGGTACCAGAGGACACCAGAAGAAACACGAAGCCAGGAAGCTTCTGGACCCTGGCGGCCGCCAGAGCCATTTAGGCCGGCCGCCAGGTGGGTCCTCCTTGTCATCCTCTCCTTTCTATGGCGGTTTACCACCGACATTGAGGTTGTATCTACACCGTTGCCAAGGTCGGTTTGATCCAAGGGCTATCATTCATCGCCAAGGCCTATATAAGAAGACCCCCTGACCCCAGGGTGAAACCCTAATTCATTCTATCTCATTCTATTCATTATCTCTCAGTTGTAGAGGTGTCCCAATGTAAGGATAACCTCTCTCTCGGGATTAGTGAATTAGAAGTAGATTAGAAGAAGATTAGTCATGTAATTAGAGATAGATTAGCCATGTAATTAGAACTAGATTAGATCTAACTTAGATCTAATCAAGAGTAAAGGAGAAAGGAGTTATGCTCTTATTCTGGAGATGTCTTCAGAGTATGGTATGTCTTTATATCTTCTCTACAAGACTTATGATTCATATATTTATCTTCTCTATTCACTTCCATACCTTTCATATATGGTTAAGTATAGTTGTTATATTATTGCATGGGATCTCCGCTCGTATTGAGGGCTCTAGTTATGCAAGGTAGCTAGAGTAGTCATCGATAGTGTAGACATGGTGTCTAGGCTATAGGTTACCTGAGGTTGCGCCCAATCCCATGGATAGTTGTGGTAGCCCCAGGGGTGACAGCTCTGTAAGGCCTTTGTAGTCCACCACGTTCGGATTGGTGTTTCGTAGAGCTTCTGGTAGCCTTCTCCCAATTACCTTCTTCCCAGTCTTCTTCGAGAGTTGGGACGGACCTGCTGCTCCAAAGTGCATTAGTGTAATTGCTATTATAGAACCTAAGTGATAGAGAAGTATCCAGGAACCCTGATCTCTCTCTTTGACCTCTTGATTAGTTTAGTTATTCTTTGATATATTAGATAGGTTATTATTTTATGCTTTGATATTTATTTATCCATTAACAATTACCCCCTCACTATAGTCTAGTGGTTTGCTAAGTTAGTGGATACATGATTGTGACTTATTAGAATTTTTTAGCCAAAGCTTCTCTGTGGATACGATACTCTAGAATACTCATCCTAGGGAAAAGCTACAATGGTAGGTGTTCGTAAACTTGCGTAATCCTTCATATTCTTTTAGCACTTAACAAATGCCAACAAATAATGCCATGCCGCCGCTGCCGCTCCCTCGTCGCCGATTGCCATCACCGCCAACCCCTACGCCGCCGAGCCGCCGCCAAGGCCGTCGTCGGCCGTGTCGCCGCCGCCCCCTCAAAGGCGGCTGTGACAGGCATACTCTTGAGATCGAGGTATGTTGACATAGTCCTTCTCGAGGAGGGATTGGATCTATTTTTTTCCCCTTCTACGGGGTCGTATTTGCGGCCGTCGGTGATGCTTCTTGCGGCGGTGGCGATTTTGCCCTTACGACTGCTAGTGGTGATGCCAGCGACGTCGTATCTTATGTTCGGTTCAACCTTCAGATTGAAGATACAACCAATGTGCTCTGGGCACCCTTTACTCCCCATAGTGATTGAGCATACCGCGCAGTCTCCATGTTCATGGAGTCTTCTGTTGGTAGGGGCTATGATTCTCGGGTCTAGATCTAGCGTACTTCCATGGTTGTAATGGAGCTTCCTGAAGGGGTATACGCTGTCGGACGTGAGAAAGATGAAGTATAAGGATCTAGTGGTGAACTTTAATGCAATTTTATTTTATGTTGAAGTCTCAGTTCTAAAAGAGGTCTTAATCTAAAACTCCAATAAACCTATCCCCCACTAGGGGTTTATTTGGTAGTTCTCAGCCTCCTGATTGGCTCCCGTGAGTAGTAACTGAAATTCCATTGCTCTATGTCCCATTCCCCTTCTCTCCCGTCCCGTAGCCCCTAGCGCTTCCCTTCGCACCGAGTATTATCAATTGCTATAATTAGGCATAGCAGCCATGCAAAGGTATACTGAACTGAAGAGTCATATGGACCACCATGCGCCTATTATTAGCTCGGCCTCCGCGTCTTTATAAGCGAGATGAACAAGCATGCCGCTCACCCTCGGCGGAGGCATGGCGCCCAGCTCCGTCCACTCCATGTCCTTGCCTCAGTCCGTGCAGGTTTTCGTCATCGAGTACCAACCTTGCTCCCGTGGCGGCTCCCACCCTGTTTCCCACACACTTCAACCCCTACATCGATTGTCCGACCTACGGGCTCGGGCGCCAGAGCACGTGCAACTCTCCAACGTCGCCGCCCGCCATGGGCCTCTCGCCACAAGTGCGTCAACGCGCTCACCAATCTCTTCTACCGACGGTGCCCAACCAGCAGGTGACGCTTCTAGCGATCTACGCCGGCGATGAGGGGCGGTGGGAGGGCACCGCCCATGTATTTTAATTGTCCGTGCACATGTATTTTGGAGGGACTAAGGCGTGTGCGTACTTTGATTTGTGCAGCAAATACAATTTTATTTTTGTTGTTTTTAACATTGAACGACCAAGCAAGAGGTTGGTTCTCTCTATCTCAAAGTAGTATTGTCCGGTCCAATTAATATGTGCAATTATCTCCACTATATATTACTATGAATTGCCGCACGTTTAATACCATAACATAATAGTGATTTATCAATGCCTTCCCGCAAAGAACGCCACGGGAATTCACCTAGTTTAATGAAATCCAGTCCCTTTCTCAAAAAAAAAAAAGACATAATGCAATTGGTGACATGCATCAGGACTATAACTAATATTTGATGTTTGGGACAGCTCCACAGTGCCAAACATGCCTAGCTCCAAGAACTCGCTCCGTAAAAAGGTGAAGCTAGAGCCCAACTCCACGTTTTTTATGGAGCACCTCAAGGGGTACTCCAGCTTTTAGGGCACTCACAGTGCTAGAAACTATCATAGTTTTTATAGTCTTGGACATGGTGTCAAGAAACTATCTTTCACAATGTAATTTTCTATCATGGTGTCACATGGCCCACTTGTCACTCTCACGATTGTCTTGGTTTATGTGAAGACTTGGTTTCTTATGTTTTTTCCTCTCTCTTCAATAAATACAACGTCACATCAGCAAAAAGCAATAAAAGAGGGGTAATAAATAAGGATGAAAGTGGTACGGATAATCCTCTGCACCGATCCGCTCCGAATCCGAATTTTAAGGATATGGAGAAGCGTTTTTAATAGCCGTGCGGATGCGGATAATCCGAATCCGACTATATGCGGATGCGGTGTAGGATATGGTATTGGCAAAATCCGGCGGATATGGATTATCCGATAATTAAATGCGGATTATCCGATGCTTATAATAGGATAACCGAATATTTAAGGAGCCAAAACTTGAAAATAATTTAAGTATCTTTATGCTACATATAGAATGGTAATCCTGTGATTGCCTATTTACCTAATTTGTAGGTGGGTGTGTTGTAATTGTCTAGTTTCATATTTTAAGCGTACACGAAGTTGTTCTATACAACTGTACAAGAATATTTACTTGTTTTATATGCTTATTTTATACTGTTAAGTCCAAATTTAGAATTTATATTAATTTTGTGAGCATATATTATCCGATTTCAAAAAGTCCGCTTCCGCCCCGACACCGGTCCGAACCCGCACCATTTCCGACATCCTAAAAAAATCCGTATTCGCATCCGAATCCGCATAATATCCGATCCGATCCGAAACCGATTAGAAAAAGAGGATTAGGATATGGTAGAGCCATTATCCGCTCCGATCCGATCCGTTTTCCTCCCTAGTAATAAATGAGAATAGAAACTATGATAGAGTATGCATTGAGAGTCCTCTTAGAGTTTTGTACCCGACATAAAGTTCTTAAGTAATTACCCACCTTGCCACTCAATTACTCATTAATCACCGTCCTATCTACTAGACGTTTCCACTCCCTCCCAACTCTGTACATACACATGTAAAAAAAAAAAAAAAAAAAACGTACATACAAAAGGGTACCGCTCCTATCATTTACAATTTAAATTTATGCAACAGTTATTTATATTAGAATTGTGCTCTGATTAGTATTTGTATTTCCAATGTGTGCATTTTTTTGTCGTTGCGTATAACTAGGTCATGTGCAATGATGTGACCATGTTTGTGGCAGTCTCCATTTGTGTCTCTTTTTTTTATTGAAATCGTGTCCGTTCGACCGGCATTTTGTACTGCCGATGTCCTTTGATAAAGTATCAAAGTGTAATTTTATTAAGGGCAGAATGGACCATTTATACTTATGAAAACTAGGAGAATTCCCCGCGCGTTGCTGCGGGAATGCAAGACAAAATGTAAATGAATTTGATGAAAACAAATTTTGCAATTTCTTGGTTACTGGTTTGGTCTTCAGAATACCGCAACTGTTGCTTAAATCATTGTATGCTATAAAAGGTAGATATATATATAATAATAGATCTAGCAAATTCAGTTGTGGGATCATATAAGAAAACCACTACACGTCATGATCGATTCGATACAAAATATCAAAGATCTAGCAAATTCAGTTGTGCAAATTCAGTTGTACATGATGTCCTTCTTTGAGATTCCAAAAGGTATTCGAAAAAGTTGAATTATTTTCGATCACGCTTCTTCCGGCAGAGTGACGAACAAAAAAAGGAAATACCGTCTAGCAAAAGGGATATCTTGTGCCAACCCAAGGAACAAGGGGGTTTAGGGATACAAAATCTAGAACTCAAAAATATAGCCTTGCTCAAGTAAATGGCTGTATCGCCTGTTGACAACAGACGGAACATGGCAACAGATCCTACGCAACAAGTATCTAGGGGCTAAACCACTAGTGCAAGTCCATTGGAAAAGTGGCGATTCTCATTTTTGGGCAAGTCTGATGAAAGTTAAAATGGATTTCCTCAAATTCGGAATGTTCGTCATAAATAATGGGTCACAGATAAGATTTTGGGAAGACACGTGGCTAGACAATAGGCCCCTACGACAACAATACCCGCAACTATATAACATCGCTAGGAAAAAACAGGATACGGTGGCCGAGGTGCTTGCTTCACCAATGCCCAATCTATCCTGGCGTAGAGATTTGGTTGGCAACAAATTAGCAATGTGGAATAATCTGGTCAGTCGCCTTGCACAAATCAATCTTAGGCAGGAGAATGATGAGTTCAAGTGGGACCTTGACCACAAAGGTGTCTTCTCGGTTAAATCACACTATCGGGGCTGATCAACCAAAATATACCTAATGTCAATAAGAGGTCATGAAAATTAAAAATACCCCTCAAAATTAAAATTTTTCTTTGGTATCTTAGGAGAGGCGTTGTCCTCACTAAAGATAATCCGGGCTAAACGAAACCGGGCAAGGATCTCTAAAGTGTTGTTTCGTCCACGAAAAACGAGTCGATACAACATTTGTTCCTTGATTGTCGCTTTTACTAGGATGGTATGGGCCACGGTCCACGCGGCTTGGGGTCTAAGGAAGCCAACTAGTATTAATAACTTTTTTGGAGATGGCTAAACGGAATACCAAAAGATTTTAAATCGCTTGTTCTTGTTGGCGCTAGCCGACCTTGTGTTGGTCCATCCGCTCTGCAGAAAATGCAAAGGGTTTTTGAAAACAAACATTCTTCTTTTTGCGTGTACTCTACTCGATCACGCACCGGCTCCGCCGACGTGGGCTATCCCCGCAACGGCCTTCTTCCCAGGAGGTGCTTGTAGCGGCCTCTCTGGTTCTTGGAGTGGGTGGCCAAGGACTTTTTTTCCGCGCGCATGGGTGGCGGTCTAGTCTTAGGGTTGACAGTCATTAGTGTGTGTGATTATATAAAACTATCAAAGGTTGTGTGCCCAAGGGCAGAGGTCGGGAATGTTTCAAGACATTGTATCACCTTGATGTAATTTCTTGAAATTAATAAAAATTCCCATTTTTTTAAAAAAAATGATCGATTCGATACAAAAGAAACACCCACGACGTTACCTCGCCTGCTCGTCCCTCGCGTCGTCAGATGTGGAAAGTAGCCCACGGTGAATGTTAGGCGCCGAGCTAAAACACAAACACTTGAATGGTGTACTGGTGGGAACGGCTTTTGTGAACCAAAAGTCCTGAGTTCAAATCTCAAATCCTGCAGGTGCTATTTTTCTTCTTTTTTCCCTAATATAATATAATTTTTCATTCCTTTTTTTTTTTTGAGAAGGATATAATTTTTCATTCCTGTACCTGGGCTCAAGCGCAGGCTGGAGCATTCAAAAAATAAGAGGTGGGCTGGAGCAAACACATGGCCCGCCAACGTCATGAGGTGGGCTGAGCTCAAGCACGAGCTGGAAACGTCGCGAGGTGGGCTGGAGCATTTGAAAAAAAAGAGGTGGGCTGCAAACGCACAGGCCCGTGAACTTCACGAGGTGGGCTGAGCTGGGCCGCACCTGGTCGGCGCACGCATCCGCGCCGCCAGGTCGGCGCCTAGCACGGCCCGTCGCAAGTCGCGGGCGCGGTTCCTTCTCCCTTGCCGCTGCGAGCGAACTGAATCGGGTTGCTGCGACCTGGGCTAGAGTTGGCGATTGCTGGGTTGTCCTTGTTTCGGGGTGGGCTAATGAGCCGGCTTGCCTTTTTACGCGATTCCCCTCGATGCATGAAAGAACATGCGAATTGGCTTGTAGTCCAATGGTAGGGACGGTCCAAATGGGGCGCCACTCACCAGGGTTCAAATCCGGTGCTTTCGCACCTTTTCTTGGGATTTTCCCGCATTTACGGCGTTGTGCATTAAGTGGTAAGCGGTGTTTCCGTCGACGACGAGGTGCCTATGGTGACCGAGAATCTCCGGATCTGCCGGCCGCTCGGTCGCCCCTTCTGAGGTGCTCATAGGGGTAGGGTTTGCGTACGTGTGTTCATAGGGGTGAGTGTGCGTGCGTGTTGTGAGTGTCTGCGTTGTACTGTGTCATTCTCAAAAAAAAAAAATGAAAGAACTGGCATAAATTTTTAAAAATAATCTCTCATACACGTCCAGATAATCAATCAAACTGCACCGTTTTTCCAAATTTAAAGTGCATTTCTTCTAATAAACAATATCTGTGGCTTCACTCACAGTCACAGTCACAGTCACACAGTCGTACAGTGACAGATGTTGATCTGAATAAGAACCTGCAGCTGCATGCCCGGCCGGCCGTCATCGGCCTTCGTCGATGACCGACGACATGTCCGCCAAGCTCGACTGCTGCCCTCTGGCGTTCATCTGCCACTCGATCACATAGCTCGGCTTCGTCACCACCTCGGCCACCTCGCTGTCTCCGGTGAGCATCGAGACCACCCTCGACATGGATGGCCGCTGGCGGGGCGAGCTCTGGGTGCAGAGGAGGCCAATGCGGATGGCACGGAGCACATCGTCGCCGTTGAATTCCGTGATCCTGGGGTCCACAACGCCCAAAAGATGATCGTCCTCGTAGAGTTGCCAGACCTGAAAGTGGACGAGTAAGATATAATCTACTTAATGCTTGATGCTTAATTACTTCTAAATCTCATAATGAGGTAGCTAGCTTACCCATTCTAAAAGATAAGCCACGTCTTCTTCAAGCTTGTCATCGTAGTTTGGTCTTCCGGTTACAGTCTCCAACATGACCACACCAAAAGCAAAGACATCAACTTTCTCAGTCATATGACCTCTCATAGCATACTCAGGAGCAAGATAGCCACTTCATGGAATGCAAGAGAAAAAGGAAAACCATTAGCTCGCAAATTAGTGAAAGCAATATTGGCTAGGGGTAAAAGGGACGCAAGATCGAGGCAGCTATGTGCTTACAATGTACCAGCAACTTTCGTGCTGACATGAGTCCTTTTGTCATCATAGAGTTTGGCGAGCCCGAAATCTGAGATCTTAGGGTTGAGATTAGCATCAAGTAAGACATTGCTTGCCTTTATGTCTCTATGCACAACACGGATGCTAGAATCTTCATGGAGATAAGCTAGGCCTCTTGCAATACCCAAGCATATTTCATAGCGTGTTAACCAATCAAGGTTCAATCTTCCACTTCCTGCCAATGAATATTTATTTATATAACAATAATGGACAAGCCACTGTCAAATAAAATTGAACGAAATATAGCTGGTACCAAACAAAGCTTTATCAAGACTTCCATTCTCCATGTATTCATAAACTAACAGTGGTTTATTTCCATCAAGGCAGCAACCATACAACTTGACGAGATTACGGTGTTGCACTTGGGAAATAGTTTCCACTTCAGCTATGAATTGTCTCTTTCCTTGCCGAGATGTTTCAGATAGTTGTTTCACTGCCACTAAGCTGCCGTCGATTAATTTACCCTGTCAGAAGGTGCCATTGTTTTAAGGTGACTTTAGGCACCACATTATAAAACAATATATTGTTTACATAAACAAAATATGGAATTTACATTAACCAAACCAGAGTGAAACTCAGAAGACGCCAATATTTTGCATAATGAGAAAAATGTTGAGCTTATTTGCGTTGTCAAAAAATTCATAATAAATCATGTGTACTATATGTAGATGGACTAACCTTATAAACTGATCCATATCCTCCTTCACCAAGAAGGTTACTGGAACTAAAATTTGCAACTGCAGTCCTTAGTTCGTTATAAGTGTAACTGAATACATTAGGTCTTCCAACAATATTGTATAGCTCTACAAACACGACAAATCATAATAGCTTGTTAGAGCAGCCTTTGATGGATTTAAACTTATATCAGCTTAGCATATCATTTACCTTGTTGCTCTATTGTTACCTTTCTTGATTTGTACCTCCACAAAAAGAGTCCAACAAGTACTAGTCCTAAAACTATTGCACCAACCACGACTCCAACGACTTGACCTATTTTATTACCTTTCTTTGGTGCAAGTGGTGCAACTGCAAGAGAGATATTTGTCAAAAAACCATCTGATCCAATAAATATATTATCTTACGTCAAATCACTATAAATGATATTTGGCTTATATGTTAGGTGTTTTTGAATTTTCACTCATTTTTGGATCACCACTTATGGTAGTAGAAACTAGCTAGATACTCTATATGCATTTGTTGATCCCAAAAAAAAATATTCAAAAGTATTAAAACATTGATTTGAAGCTAAGGGTATTACTTAGAGTAGCACTCAAAGCTGATATTGCAGGCCCATAGTAGCCTACACTAGGGATGCAACAAGTGCCCTTGCCAGCCCAAAAGAGATGAATCTCAAGGAAGTTTCTAGTTACAGGAACAATATATTGCTTCTTAACAGCAAAAAAAGATTTCCCGCCTGCTGCCTTCCTTATGTCAAAGTTCTGCTCCTTAAGCTCACCCTATACATCGATATATTCCAAAGAAAAGATCATGGCCAATTCATAGGCTAAAATAGAAAAATGTAGATGATGAGCATGAGTAGAACCTACCTGGAGATAAATATCAAAAACCCTTCTACCTAAACTCTTCCAAGTGAGTGCGTCTACAAAGTCAAACTCTGCAAATTGAAGTGTGATAGTATAGTTTCCATTCTCAAGTCCAACGCCATAGTATCTTAAAGACGATGGCGACATCCTTGCTGTTTGGAATAGTTTTGAATCTTGAGTATTATTAAACTGGCCTATGTTGGAGATTACGTAATTAGTTGGTGCACCCATGAAGTTCTTTCCAACATTACTAAGGCCCCATGTTTGTGCTCCTGTAACATAATAGGATGCTGCTCCAATATTGGCATTATCAGACTGATACTCCAAGTGATCAAAGGTAGATGTAGATGCTGTACTCCCACAATCCACAGCAAGGGAGGAAGCTGCATAGATTAAATTATTTAACATTGGTCTTAGTTTGGTATGTTTTTCTAATGTCCATCAAAAAAAGGCTCATGCTTTAAATTTACAGTAGGAACTCACATCGTGGAGAGTCAAGAAAACAGGGTGTATTTCTCTGTAGACACTCCAGCCCAAAAGGTAAGACACTGTGGTTGCAAAACATTGTCATTTTTAGTCAAAACATGAGCTCTGAAGATAAAGAGATGTGTTTGATGAGCTATTAGAAAAAAGAACTGACCTATCATTGGATTTATCGATCACATAATTGTTTGCCACCAAATTCCTATTAGAATAAACATTTGTTTTACAAGAATTAGAATAAACATTGAAAAAATCATTAGAATGAAGCCATTGCTTATACTTCAATGTGCACAGGATCAGCGGCAAATAAACTGAGGATGAGTGTTTCTACTTCTTCAGTGATTTTGAAACATAGGCGGACCTTTAAAAGGAAATACAAGTTATATGCAGCATAGGAAACTTTTTTTTTTGGACTTTGTGTTTCTGTTTCAGCTTCTTCATTCATGCACTATCATCCAACTCAATGCTTAAGCTACTCTCGCGTTGGCAATGCGATTACTGTTGTAAATGGACTGCTCAACTTAATGAAAAACGCATCAACAGACGTGTTCACGGAAAAAAAATGATAGCTTAATAACATACTCTAAACCTAATATTTGATGGATAAGCCTAGTGGTTGGCAGCATTTGTATCTTACTTTTTTCTGCGTTTTACTTTCATTGGCTTCCAAGCCTTGTATTAGGAATATGCTCAGCATCCACTTATGTGGAAGTAGAATATGATGGAGTAGGTAGAAAAGTAGAAGATGCCCTCTGCCTATAAAGCAAGGTGCAGACCCCTGTATCAGATAAGCCATTGCATTTCATTTCAATCCAAGCGACCAAGGGCCAAGCTGCTCTGGGCTTTCCTCCCCATCTGAATCTCCATTTTGGGGGCTAACAATATCGATGTTATGGTCTGAATTAAAACTAAAAGATAACAATAACAATGGAGTTATAGAGGTCAATCACTTACAATTGCAAATTCTGATTAGCCCAAGAAGGAAAGCTTCCTGAGAGCTGGTTGTAAGAAAAAATCTCTAGATGAAAGAGAAGGGGAAAAGTTACAGATATATATAAAAATTAAATGCCATCCCACTTTTATTTCACAAATAAAATTGAACCACAAAATTACATACAAGTTTGCAAATGTGAAGGTCCTACGGATCTTGGAAGGATTCCGAAAAGGTCTGTTATTCCCAAGAAATCTGGATTGAACAAATTAGCTAGCATTAGCAAATAACTGATTCTCAAGAAAACAGAAACAAGTATTGGGAAGCAATAAGAACCATACAAGAACTTGAGAAAATTCAGATTCACCAGGTCTTGTGGTACTTCACACCTGTGATATTATTAAAGCTCAAATCCCCGTGATAGGAAATAGAATGAGGACAGGATGGAAAGGAACCATCAAACATTGTATAATCCATAGCAGTTCAATAAACCATATTATACAAAAATACACTTAACTAGAGTTCAAGAAACAAATTCCTTACAGTGTGTCTAATATTGCAAGATTTGAAAAGTTCACCGATGCCGGGACTATCGGATATCCTACAATTCCTCAAAATTCTGCAATGAAACATCTCAAAACTATAACACTTGATTGCACTTCATCCGAATATCAAGAACTAGTTTGAGTCAATTAGGGGATGACAAGGTATCCATACAAGGTACTCAAAGATGTCATGTTACTAATGAATGACAGTGAAGAACTTCCATTTACTATGTCACCAATTTGCCTGCACAATGGAACAAGTAATTCACTCTCCCATTCTACAACCATTATACTTGGCTACTTTTGTCATTTGAAGTCACTTACAAGGTTGTCAGTTGGACGAGACTAGATAGAGAGGTTGGAATTGGACCTTGAAAAGAATTTCCTTGGAGCTGCCTGCAAAATTATAATGCACATTACTAGTTTCATTGTTTGCAAAATTAGACTGAGCTACTACCTAGTATAGAAACAAGATGCCACTTGTTTTCTTTGAAAAGAATGAAAATATTATGTAGCTCAGAATACAATGTGTACCAAAAAAGATATAGAATAGGAAGGCTGAATCAATTCATAAATTGCTAAGGCTATTACTTTGTAAAAGTTACTCAAAAGAATACTAATACTAGTAATTTCTGCAAAAGTAGCATTGTATTAGGAGATTCAACAGAATAAAAATTTAATATATAAAAAAAGCTTTACAGACCACAATGAGTGGAGTGGAACAGAGGCAGTAGTGCCTCTTTTAATATAATGAATACACAACTCTCCTGTGTGTTCAAGGAAAAAAAAACAGTGGTGCCGTGGACGGTCAAGTCTGGCAAGTTCTCAATTCAATAATCATCCTAGGGTAATATGTAAAGGTTGACTTGCCCCTTTTAGTTTCTTCTTAATACAAAGATACACTGCTCTCTTGTGTGTTTACGAAAAGAAAAAGAAAAAGAAAAAAAGTGAAGTAGGTCTAAATGGAATGTCTGACCTACTAACCTAGGTTCTGCTAAGAGTAAAGATCAACTTGTGGATAATAGTAGCATGCTATACGAATTCTCTTTGGGGGCAAGAAGAATCAAAGTGATATGAAAAACGTAAGAACACATCCAACTTGTCTGTACTATTTCCTTTCTAAAGTAATTACAAACAATGAAGGTTAGTAAAAAAAAATCTTACAGTTCTGTTAAATTAGTCCAGCTCCCGATATAATGTGGTATTTGCCCAGTAAAATCATTATCTGATGCCCACCTAAACACCAGAAAATAACATATAAGATTGAATCACATGGAACAACATTATCAACAAAACATCTTTTATAGGCGTACAATTTCTTCATTCTTGTAAGCTTAGAAAATGATGATGGTATAGAACCACTTAAGCCGGCACTGTCAATATACCTGCAAGTATGAAAACAAAAAAGGTACACATCAAACTTGGGGGCATAATCATCCAATAAAAAAATAAAAAAATGTATGGAGAACAGGGTGCCCAAAATTAGTCAAAATACTCACAGTTCCTCAAGTTTACTTAGGTTCCCCAATTCAGAAGGAAGGGAGCCATTTAAGCTGTTCGTGGCAAAACTCCTGAAATCCCACATACAGGGGAAAAACAAATTAGTAGCAGAAAAGTGTTATTAGAATTTCCTCATATAAGAATGAATACTTCTCGCAAAAAAAACTCGAAGAATGAATAGTTGCACCACATCTACTTTTCCCAACAGAAGTTAACATGTAGACAGAGTGAAGAACTGAAGATGTGATTTTGTTTCTCTTGAATAGTATAAAGTTGGGACCTGTCGAATGCAAAGATGTGATTTTGGTTCTCTTGAATAATATAAACTTAGGATCAATCGAAGGGATTCTCACTTAAGATGTTTTTCATTTTCTGATATGATTAAACACTTGACAAAATTTTGAGGCACATGCATTGCAAAAGTTAAATTGAGATTCATTCTTTTTTCTAGTTCAGAGTTTAGTAGAGATATTTAATAAAAAAAAACACCATGGAACTGTGAAATACATTTCTTACAGTCTAATGAGGTTCACAAGGTTTCCAAGCTCCTTTGGAACAGGTCCCGATAATGCATTGCCAGAAAGAGACCTTGTATATGTTGAAGGGAGAAAAGTTTTAGTTTCGACATCACACACAAATCATGCTGTGGATCAGAATAATGTTTGGTGTTTAAAATCTCACATGTACTGCAAAGCAGTCAATTCCCCAAGGAATGATGGTATCTGCCCCGTTAAGTAATTTTGTTGTAAATTCCTGTAAAAAAACATCAGATTGAACATATCATATACCAACAGAAATAAATTAATTGGCTCTGAAGGTAAACAATCTTATTATTAATTCATTGGTTCCGACTAGGGGACTAGTGTGGCTAGACGATGGTTGAGAGTTCATACAGATAGGTCAAGTGCGTCAGGTTCCTCAGCTCCTCTGGTATATGGCCAACCACATCCAATTGGAACATTTTCCTGCAGCAAGCAAGAGCACCCATCAGCTCGCACGCAGCCTGACTCACTATTTCGCCTTTCGTCAGACAAACTAACAGTCTAACACCACCAGGCCGGTCAAATAATCCAGCAACAAGAAGAAGATTAGGCAATTTGCAGGGATAAGCACGCACTACACTAGGACAACTTACAGTTTGGTGATGTGGCATATGGTGTTGTTCTGGTCGGTGCAGTCACACCTGATGGCCAAGCGGTTTGGATCGTTGTCGATGTCGGTGCCGTTGGTGGCAGAGCCGGTGCAGAGGTCGTCGTTGATTTTCCATGCTGTCAACGCCGTCTGACGGAGCCCGAGCTTGGCGAACACTGCCTTCAACGCGCCCGCTGCAAACATGAAGAGAAATATCCCCTACTTTATTAGTAGTAACAGAAAAAAATCACATGAATATATAGGCAGATTGCATTGGCGATCAAAGGCAAAATATATATCTTTATCATCAGCTCGTAGAACGAGCCCCCAGAATACAAGCCCTGCAGCAACGAAGATGAACTAGACCTTCAGTTGGATGTGTCCTGGTGGTTGGTGCTTGCTGAGCTCCGGCCAGTGCGACTAGAAGCAAAAGCAACAGCGGCATGGAGAGCACAGGGCAAGGGACGCAAGAGCTCCATTTGTATTCTGAGCTCATCATCTTCTCCCTCTGTCGATCGTCTGCTCTCACGCACTTAGCATGACCGTCGCCGTCGACCTTGTGCAGGAAGCCTTGAGTTGTGGCGTCTGGCGTCAGTCCACATCGTAGAGGGCCGGCTTTATGCTCGATCGAGCATTCGCCCTTCCGCAGCAAAGCAAGCATGGTACGTACCTAATCCAAGTGGTGTGGGAAGGAGGTCCGATCCTCTTGACTTTAATTTGGGCTCCCAATGTCAGAGATGGATGAACATTGAACACATATATATTTTTTATATTGATGATCATTGTACTTGATAGAGTAATTATTTACAACGTCAACCGATGAACAGTATTATGATTAAGCAGCAGCTTGCGTCAGAACCAAGCCTGTCAGTGGATCCGCCTCCAAGCTGTCACCTGTCAGTGCATTTTGCAAATACAGCTTTGACATGTAACCACTAACCAGTAGGCAGCATAAGCTGTTCGGCCGATTTAATAAGGCGGCTAATTTCGTTGATTTAATAGTATTGTGTGAGAGAAAATAAACCGAAACAAGTCATTTTTTGCTCTTGAGATTTTTTTTCCGTTGAACATAAACCCAATTTTTCCTTTTTTTTATTCCTTAGAATCTTTTTTTCTCTTCCTGGTGGTATCAAACTGTCACCAAATATCTTATCCACCTCTTCATGAAAATAAATATCTTCGGAAAAGATTTTGAGTTCTGTATTGCCTTTTTTTTCTGTTCAATCGACCAATCCACCTAGTCGACTTCTTATATTTTTTGTGAGTTGCGGAACAGATCTATTAATTCTTTTATTCCACTTAATAAGAGGGATCTTGAACTAAGAAATAGACCTAGCAGCTAAAAGAGAGTACAGTAGATGCTATCACACATACAGTCACACTCAATTCGATGGAATTATTTTGATCCTAAAGGATCTTCTATAATTTCGCCGGAGAGAAGGGCAGCCGAAGTGCAACTTGTGATGGTTACCGCCCAAGGATGCGTACCAGCGGCCCAACTTGTTCTTTTTTCACGTTGCTCCATGTTGTGCATATGGTTTTCCTTAAAAAAAATGCTGTGCATGGTTGCCTACTTGCGTGCAATTGGCGAGACAATATACAGTTCCTCGCGTTGCAAGTGGCCTCGACGTCACGCGAGTGCACGTCATCCAAGACTAGCTTTTGGACTGACACACGTGCTGTCTAATTCGAATCATCCAAGACTATAATATAGCATGGTCAATATTGTATTTTTTTTTAAAAAAAAAGTGAAACCGTTTCACGGAGCCTAATGAACCGGTTGTTGTATTTCTGCGCCTGGTGTTTGATTTGATTGTTCCTGAAGAACAGAGAGGGGGATTCGATTTCGAGCAAGCAGCACAGCACAGGCACCCACCACCGGCCACAACCAGGACACAACACCTTCTTTGTTGTCCAGAAAGAAAAACAGCCCTTCTTCATCACTTGATAACAACTTAACGGGCCGTTTTCGGTCAAAGGCTGGCCTTTGTCACCGGGCTCCTCCTCCAAGGGCCCCGAGCTGGGCTTGGTGACCGCCTCGGGCACCTCGGCGTTCCTCTCCAACAAGATTGTCACGTAATCCTGCTCGAAATTTCCCGGAGTGAGATGACCACTGACATGACAACTTTTATGAAGTTGGACCGATTCAAATTACAGAGTAATTAAGGCCAGAAGCTTTCGACACGGACGATGGACACATACTCGCCTTGCCTGCCTTTAGTCTGAAGTGTCAACCAATGATATTTCTAGAAATGGACACTTCGCTCGCGCACGTCATACAATTAATCAGTCCAGTTTACATCAAAGCTTGAAAAAATTTACTAACCCTGCTGATATTTCTAGCATTGCACGCAAGAAATGTACTTCCCTGTCTACAAATATAAGGCATATTTTAACTGTCCAAATTTAAGTTTCTCCACAAATTACAATATGCGAATACAGGTTACATGACTGAATATTAATACAAGCAAAAAAAAAAAATTATATCTGCAAATCATATATACATCTCAAACATCCAAATGGACCTAACCATCTAAATATCTATCACTTGCATACAAAATGGAACTGCACAAGTTGAATTGAAATCGACCAAAAATTATCCCCTCAAAAAAAGAAAGAAAACTGCAACTGAAAAGATCTACTTCGAAGCAACCAACGAAAACTGCACATATAACCCAGACAACATTTGTACAGAATCACAGAGCATTTTGTAGCGTGCGTTTACAAGAAACAGTCCGTCGCTTCACAGAACTTGCTAATCATCAACGACCTTCTTCAATAACAGAGGTCAGGAACGGCGACGAGTTGTGGGCAGCTGACGACCTCGGTGCCACGCTCGACTGCCCACTGACATTGCTGCTCATGAAGCTGCTGGTGTCGCCACCCTTGATCTGCCACTCGGTGATGTAGCTGGGTTTGTTCACCACCTCGCCCACCTCCACGTCTCCTGCCAGCATCGACACGGCCCTTGACATGGACGGACGCTGGTGGGGTGAGCCCTGGGTGCAGAGGAGGGCCACGTGGATGGCTCGGAGCACCTCGTTGCTGTTGAATTCTGCGAGCTTGGGGTCAACCATGTCTAGAGGGTGGTTTTCTTCGTACAGTTGCCAGACCTGAAAGCACAGAGCATTAGCTACAAATGACAAGATGCCACGATGGAGTGACTTTATCTTGACTCCTGAGTGATGTTTCACTGCACAAATTTTTTGAAAGTAAATTCACTGCACAAATTCATGTCTATATTATGTTTGTTGCGCTAGCCAACATCAAAATGAAAAGAAGAAAAATGCAATCAATCTCTTATGCAGTTATAAGATACCAATTCATGCTGCCATAGTAAAACTTGGCACCCTTTGTTCAAGAATCACAAACCAATGGGCAATACTACGACTCAAATCAATGGGCAATACTACAACTGGAGTACCATTTAATTTGCAGTTTGGCAGTTACACACAAAATAAATCATATGAAACTATGTGACAAAAGAGGTTTTTATGAAGGCATGCGAGCTCGATATTGCAAATGCCTAGCATAAAATTTTCTGAAGACCATACTAACAATACAGAAACCAGACTGCAAGTGCAACACTGCCCAACTTTGAGGCTAGAGTTCAGAGTTAACATACCCATTCTAAAATATAAACCTTGTCTTCATCAAGCGTATTGTCAAAGTTTGGCCTTCCCGCTAAAGTCTCCAATATGACCACGCCAAATGCAAACACATCAACTTTCTCTGTCATATGACCTCTCATAGCATACTCAGGTGCAAGATAACCACTTCACAGAAGAGTAAGAAATTGACATTAGCTCACATCTGAAAATAATCTGTAGGTGGAAAGGGGACAAGATGGAAATGTACTTACAATGTACCCGCAACTTTTGTGCTGACATGAGTCTTTTTGTCATCATAAAGTTTGGCGAGCCCAAAATCCGAGATCTTAGGTTTGAGATTTGCATCAAGTAAGACATTGCTAGCCTTTATGTCCCTATGCACAACACGGATGCTAGACTCTTCATGGAGATAAGTGAGGCCTCTTGCAATGCCTAAGCATATCTCAAAGCGTGTTGGCCAGTCTAGGTTCAGTTTCCCACTTCCTGCAAATATAAATGTTTAAAGTTTTATTTAAGAAACCTGAACTCCTAGCATTACTGTTGTATCAAACTGAAATGAGCTTGTACCAAATAATGCTTTATCAAGGCTTCCATTCTCTAGGTACTCATAAACCAACAGTGGTTTATTTCCCTCAAGACAGCAACCATACAACTTCACAAGATTGCGGTGTTGCACTCGAGAAATAGTTTCTATTTCAGCTGCAAATTGCTGTTTTCCCTGATGAGATGTTTCAGATAACTGTTTTACAGCCACCACCCTTCCATCAGCTAATTTACCCTGCAAGAAGGTGTCATTTAAGTTAGAATAGAAAACGAAGTAGCACTCTCACTTTAGCAAACCTGTGTAGAAACTATAATCGCAAGTAGAAACAATAGAGAAGGAAAACAATAGTAAAAGTTAGGGTGCATATATTGACATATGTGAAAATAATTGAAGCAAAAATTACATCAAGATCACTGTGCCTCATGCAATGGGCCACTCAAACACCCATACATTTGGTCCTGCTATGCCCGTTAAGCCAAAGCGGTTTGGAGCCACATTCTACAGTGGGAGCAGCTTCGATGCTTCCCAAGTATTGCCGACCAGTGACCCGCCACATTTCATCTCGTGGTGGGAGGACGCTCAATCACGGATTGTAAAAGATGAAAGGAAGCGCTTCAACGGAATGGTCCTCTACACCGCCTGGAATATATGGAAAGAGAGAAATAGAAGGATATTTTCAAACGAGCTCGAGACGCCGCTGCAGGTCGCCCAAGGAATAAAGAAGGACATTGAGCAAAGGAAAAGGGCTCATGTTTGGGGCGTGTGAATTTTTAGTGCCTTTGCTTTTCTGCTTTTGGCCTTGGTTTTGGGCCTTCGCTAGGCCGAGAAAAACCCTAAAAACAGCTGTACATAAAAAAAAAAAACTCTTTCCCTATCTTAATGGAAAGGCAGAGCTCCTGCCATTTACTTTCAAAAAAAAAAAAAAAATCACATCACCCAAAAAATGCAGATGGACTACACATAAAAACTAATCATTTCTAGCATATAATAATAAAAACAAACATGGGTATCCCCTTTTTCTAGGAATAACTTAGGAAAATTACTTTCAGAGGCTTCATAGAAAATTCACATACAAGAGAACTATAGTCAAACTAACCTTATAAACTGACCCATATCCTCCTTCACCAAGAAGATTATTGGAACTAAAATTTTCAGTAGCAGTCCTTAGTTCACCATAAGCAAAGACATTGGGTCTTCCAACAATACTGTAAAGCTCTGAAAACATCACAAAATATAAGTTTATTACACGATCTCGTAGCTCAATTCATAATGCATTGTCACTTGTGATCATGGTATCTCATTTACCTTGTTGCTCTAATAATAGTTTTCTCCTTTTCTGCCTCCAGATACAGAGTCCAGCAAGTGCTAGTACTCCCAAAACTACTGCACCAACCACGACTCCAACAATTACACCTGTTTTACTACTGCCCTTCTTCTGTGCAGAATTACGGACTGTAGGGGTGAAATCTGTGAGAAAGTTCACTTGTTAGAAAAATACAATGCTATAGCAGAAGCAGTATTTGGATTACTAGATTTTTCTGAATTGTCACTCGCTTTTACTGGAAGTGCACATGAGAACATTTAGGACAGTTCAAAATGCATATGTACTACTACTATAAGTGCATGTATTGTTTCAACCATAAGCGCTTCTCAATGTAGAAACTATATATGCATTATTCACCCAAAGGAATTATCAAAAATAAAATGTTAAACGATGATTGTATCTAAGGGGAGTACTTGGAGTTGCACTCAAAGCTGATATTGCAGGCCCGTAGTAGCCTTGGGCAGGAATGCAGCAAGTTCCCTTGCCAGCCCAGAAAAGATGAATCTCAAGGAAGTTTCTAGTGACAGGAACAATATACTGCTTCTTCACAGCAGTGTAAGATTTCCCCCTGCTGCCTTCCTTATGTCAAAGTTCTTCTCCTTACGCCGCCCTATGCCAAACACAAGAAAAAAAATAATACAAAGTTTTAACCAGCTCATAAGCTAAAACCCCAAAATTTAGGTAATCAGCTCAACAGGAACCAACCTGGAGATAGATATCGAAAACCCTTCTCCCAACACTCTTCCATGTCTGAGAATCTTCAAAGTCAAACTCTGCAAATTGAAGAGTGACTGTATAGTTTCCATTCTGGAGTCCAATACCATAGTATCTCAAAGATGATGGTGACATCCTTGCTGTCTGGAATAGTTCTGAATCTAGACTATTCTGAAATTGGCGTGAGCTGTAGATTATGTAACTTCCGTTATTTGCATTCATGAACTTGCCAACATTGCTCACACCCCAAGTTGGTGCTCCTGTAACATAATAGGATGCAGCTCCAAGAATGGCATCATCAGGTTGATAAATGGAGTTGTCAGAGCCAGATATAGATCTACTGCTCCCACAGTCCACAGCAAGAGAGGCAGCTGCAAGCAAGTCAATTATTTAACATTAGTGTTAATTCAACACATCTGTCAAGTATTTCTCAAGTAGGCACATGCTTGAAATTGAAAAGGTCAGTAAGCTCACATTGTGGAGAGCCAAGAAAACAGGGTGTGTCTTTCTGAAAGCACGACAGCCCGAAAGGTGATACACTGCACATGTAAAACATTGACATTATGAATCCCATCAATATGCCGAGAGAACATAATGGTTGTACTTGAGAACTTGAGGATATATCAGAATATGAGCTAACCTATTCGTCACAAAATTGTTCGCCACCAAGTTCCTATGTAGAATGAAACACAGAAAAAATAATTAGAAGGCATCACTGTTACTTCGATAGCATATTGAGGGTTTGTCTAAGTAGGGCAAATAATTGATTCAGTTTATTGTGCTTGTCTGTAAGGTTACGCATGTTTGTTTCTACAATAAACATTATTAATCATATGTCATCAGAATTGTAAAAATAAAAATAATAATAATAATAATATATGGATGCACAAAAACAGCATTTCAAATGTACCATAAATGCTTGTTTAATGCATGTATGTACAGTAAGTCTAATAATCTAGGTGGGGTTGAATTGACCTAATTGGGGTGGATATGGTTCAGGTGGTCACTTGAAATTTCAGAAGTCAGTACTCACAGTTGCAAATTGTTCTGAGTAGTCCAAGAAGGAATGTTGCCTGACAGCTGGTTGTAAGAAAAATCTCTACAGAAAAGATAAAAGGGAAATGTTACAGGTAACTGCCTCCCTGCTTTTATTGCACAAACAAAATTGGACTTCGATGACATACAAATTTTTAAGAGAAGTTCCTATAGAGCTCGGCAGGCTTCCTGAAAGACTATTATTGCCGAGAAATCTGGTGGGAACAAATATGCTAGCATTAGCAACATGAACAATGAATATCTTCAAATGGAAGGAGTAAGCTGAAGACAGAAAAAACTATACAAGAAGTTGAGTGAATTCAGATTCACAAGAGCTTCTGGAACTTGGCCTGTGATATTGTTAAAACTCAAATCCCTGTAACAAGAAAAAACGGAGAACAAGAGGAGAGTAATTAATTAAACAAAGCATAATCCATAGCAGTTCATTAAAGCATATTTACACAAATCACACTTGCTGGAGTTTTGAAAGAAACAAAATGCCTTACAATAAGTTTAACGTTGCAAACTGTGAAAAGTTCACTGATGCCAGGCTATCAGATATTCTGCAATTCCTCAAAATTCTGCAAGGAAGCATGCCAAGAGTATATTTGGCTTTAATACCTTGGTTGCACTATATCGAATATCAAGACATAGTTTGAGTCATTAATTGATGACAAAGTTATCCATACAATGTGTTCAAAGATGTCATGTTACTGATGAATGTCAGTGATGAACTTCCATTTACTATGTCACCTATTCGTCTGCACAATAGAAATAGGTAATTCACACTTGAGATAGTAAAATTACAATTAGAGAACAATACTTAGTTACTCTCCCCATTACTTACAAGTTTGTCAGTTGGACGAGATTAGAAAGAGTGGCTGGAATTGGACCTTGAAACGAATTTCCTTGAAACCGCCTACAAAATTGTAATTCTTGTTACTATTGTAAAGCATCAATTCTGTACATATGCATTTAATGACTATCTAGTCAAGAGAGAAGGAAGATGGCATTCCTTTAGTACAATGAAAGTAAATAAATTTGGGTGGCCAGAAATCTGACTTATTCACAGGAGAGTTGTGTGCCTTTGTATTAAAGAAAGAAAACCTGGACCAGTTATAATACCTTAATGCAAGAATGAAAAAGAAAGAAAAGAAAATTGGCATTTTCCTAACAATCCCACATTTGTCAAAAAAAATGTGACTTCATAGAAAAATATAAGCATAAAAAACAGTTGCTCAAAGATTACTAATACTAATTTCTGCAAAAGTAGCATTATATTAGGACTCAGCAGAATATAAAATAATATATACAGACCACAATGAGTGAGGCAAGAAGTGGTGTCTCTTCTTAATATAATGATATGCAGCTCTGCTGCGTGTTCAAGAGGAGAAAAAAAAAAGCAGTGGTGCCATGGACGGTCAAGTCTGGCAAGGTCTCAATTCCATAATCATCCTAGGGACATGGTCTCTATGGGATCTTCACCATTGATACGCTTTCAATGGAGCCCCACCAAGCCTGGTAAACACTCTCCTGTTGGCCAGCAAGGAGATGAACTTGTGGGGCCTTGCAGGGGCAAGGGTATTACCTCGCAGATAGGTGTTTTAGTGTCTCTCTCATTCTCTGGTCAGGTAGTTATATCTTGTAGCACAGGTGCAAATGTAATCTGTGAAACAAAGGTTGTGGGGGTGTATTGTAAGGGTTCCCTTGCCCCTCTTTGTTTCTTCTTAATATAAAGATACCCAGCTCTCCTGCATGTTCAAGGAAGAAAAAAAAAAAGTGAAGTAGGTCTAAACTGAACGTCTGACCTACTAACTTAAGTTCTGCTAAGAGTAATGATCAACTTGTGGAGAATTGTAGCATGTTATACAAATTCTTTGGGAAAACAGGAATCAGAGTAATATGGAAAACGTAAGAACACATCCAACTTGTTTGTACTATTTTTCCTTTTCAAAGTAATTACAAACAATCAAGGTAACTAAAAAATCTTACAGATCTGTTAAATTAGTCCAGCTCCCAATATAATCTGGTATTTGCCCAGTAAAATCATTATCAGATGCCCACCTAAACATCAAAAAATAATATGTAAGATTGAGTCGCATGGAACAACATTGGTAACAAAACATCTTTTATAGGCATACAGTATTGTCATTCTTGTTAGCCCAGAAAATGTTGACGGTAGGGGACCACTTAGGCCAGCACTATCAATATACCTGCAATTAAGAGATATGCATATGAACAAACATACAACACGATGCCTACTAGTCCAAGCAAAGAATGAAAGAAAAAGTCCCTTTTACAGATAAATAGTATTTGAATTTTACAAACTTATATGCCTCTTTAAAATTTTGAAAATATTTAAATAGCTTTTTTATAAGTAAATAAAATGTAATAGTACTACAAAACAAATACTATTTAAACTAAACTAACCCTTTTCTACTATGTCAATCTAATTAAACTCCATTCCATATCAAACTGATTTAGGTTCTAAGAAAACAATGTTATACACAATTTTTTTTAAAAAGAAAAATTCATGGAGTGCAACAATCCTAGCAAAGGCCATAATTGACAGGTGACTTTTCTAGACGCACAATTGCTCAAGTTTTGCCAAGTTTCCCAGCTCTGAAGGAAGGGATCCATTTAAGTAGTTCGAGCCAAAGCCTCTGAAAAATTAGCAAAATAAACCAAGTTAGTTAAAAAATGACAACTGAAATATCTATTCTTGAAACATATATTTCTAGTTACTTTTCCAATTACTTGAAGGAACAGAAACATATATTTCTAGTTTTTATGATTCAAAATGGTTTCTAATGAAATATTGGCATGATATTAACAAGATATTCTCCTTACAGAGATACAAGATTCGCAAGGTTCCCAAGCTCCTTCGAACAGGTCCAGACAATGCATTGATGCCCAAACTCCTTGTATTTTGAAGAGGGAAAGTTTAAGATTTGATGTTAAGTAGAAACATGTAACGGGTAATATTGTATGTTATAAATCTCACATGTACTGCATAGCAGTCAAATTCCCGAGGAAAGATGGCAAAGGACCTGTTAAGTAATTTTGTCTTAAATCCCTGAAACAACATCAGATCAGATATCAGTGAAAAGAGGTCGGATCATTGCTTCATTAGGTATTATTCATAGCATATCTGAAATTGGGAGTAACATTGGACCACTGTGAAGTTAAAAATAACGTCTTACTGCCAAAGCTTGAGAAATATTAGCCACAATAACAGTTAATGCAATCGTCAAATGAAGTCTGTATATTCTCTAGAAGCAATTTCATGCAAGAGGAATATGATGGTAGTATGAGGTTTACAGTCCACAAGATCCATAATGGAAAACAAGAAAATAGGAGGATAAAATTAAGCAGGACGCATCAGGCAAATAACATACACTCCCAACTACCACAAGTGAACAGTCTTAACAATAGGGCGCTTGAGATAGATGTTTTGGCTCCCAGACAGTTTCATCCAAGAAAGTTGAGAGCACCTACAGATTGGTCAAGCGCGTGAGGTTCTGCAGCTCTTGTGGTATGGGGCCAACTGCATTAAGTGAGTATATCCTCCTGCATTGGTAAAATAAAAGTACCCATCAGCTCATGCCATCTCAAGTCAGCCATGACGGCTGTTTGTTGTCATGTCAGGTATGAACACAACGAAGCCTGCGAAGCACCGTCGCATCCTCCAACAAAGCATTTGGCTTTTGCAGTGACCAGTGTTCGTTAGCGCAGCTATGCACATTCATCACAGCATGCGATGCGACAGGCTCAGCACGAGCGGCCCAGGGTGAGGCGAGCATTCCATCGAGCACCTGACGCGCGCGCGTTTAGAGAGGAACACAAGCACTTACAGCTTGGTGACGTGGCAGACGGTGACGTTGTTCTGGACGGAGCAGTCGCACTTGATGGCCGGGTTGAAGTTGGGGTTGTCGTCGATGGCGGTGCCGTCGGTAGCGGCGCCGGTGCATGGGTCGCCGCTGATGTTCCATGCCGACGACGCCGTCTGGCCGAGCTTGGCGAACACCGCGTTCACCGCCGCCGCTGCAAGCAAAAACCGGGTTCACATTTGCAGCCGAAACAGAGCGGCCCCTTCTCCCCGGCCGTCCGATGGCGCCGCGCCGATCGGACGGCCAGGAATCAGCGGCCACGCACGCACGCACGCTGACATCCCGGAACCGGCCAAAGCCTGGATGGACAGTGACGGTGGTGTGTGGATATTTTGTGTGTGCAGTGCACGCACGCAGTCAAAAGGCAAAAAAATGAGGCTGCCGCGGTTGACCTTCTAACCGAGACATCTGGAACAGAGTAGGCGGCGATCGCCTGGAACAGCAAGCCAGAGGAAGAGATCATGTTTGCAACTAGTAAAAGTAGCCGCCGGCGCCGGCGCCGGGGAAAACAATTTGTTGCACGGCAGGAAAACACATGACTAAATCGACATGGCATGGGGGAATTCAGAAGCTTTCCACGAGAAGGTAAAAACAGAGATGAACTGTGCGTCCTTTACTAGTGCAAATTAATAAAGGAAGCCGGGCAGCATCAGGAAGAAATAGAAGAACGACTAATGAGGAGAAGATGCAAGCAAGGAGGCGGCAGATGGATGGATGGTTCGATGATGCGATCGAGCTGGTCCGTTGGACTAATTCCATTCCCGGGAAGAACTGGAGATGGAGAAACTAGCTACGTACTCACCTTCAACTGGATCGGTCTTCATCTGAGCTTGCGCAGCTGATGCAGCTAGAAGAAGAAGGAGCAGCGTCGGGAGCGCGGCGGCGGAGCCATGGAGG
This sequence comes from Hyparrhenia diplandra, assembly GCA_015847255.1. Lineage (NCBI taxonomy): Eukaryota > Viridiplantae > Streptophyta > Magnoliopsida > Poales > Poaceae > Hyparrhenia > Hyparrhenia diplandra. Next base: position 16,640 of record JADLZK010004027.1, on the reverse strand, counting down.
CAGCGGCACGAAGAAGGTCTGCTGGAGCTCGATCCAGACCTCATCGTCTCTCTCTCTGTCTCTGCTCGATCAGCGGCGCCTGCCTGGATTGGCTGCCCCCTCGGAGGCCGGTAGGAGATGGAGATGATATGATGACTCGTCCTCGGAATGGGACGGAATGGGACGTGTCTGCTGGATCGATCAGTTGGACCCCACACCTCGGCGGCGGGTGCAGACAGGATATAGTACGTTGTAGTCCAATCGATGCCCGGACGTTGCCACTGGTGGTACCAACTTTGTGTTTTCTACAGGCAAGTGGCGCCAGTGCTGTCTACATTCAGAGGAGATCAGCAGGACGCATCGCAGCAACGGGCCAACAACCAGTTGCCTCCATTGTCCATTCCAACTCACACATGGCCATGGAACGGAGGCAAAGCCGATCGAGTAGCCGACGGAGACGACTGACTCACCGTGCGAGGCGAGAAGAGGCGACCCGATCCAAGTATCCAAACTAGTACCTGTAGCTGAAACAAACATGTGTGGCTGCAAAACGTGCGCATGGCGGGAGACATGGACGGGCTTTGATCGATGAGGGCGGCTTGGCCACCTTGCGCACTTTCTTCTTCGTCCACTGTTGCGCACGCGAAGAATAGTCACCGCCTACACTCGACAAGCTGCCCGGCCCCTGAGAAACCCGGACGCAGGAAGTACTGATGCGGTCATGCGGCGCACGCGCTGCGCTTCGTTTACTCTTATTAAACGGCAGGATTTGAGAAAATAATCACGGGAAATCCAGTTGAAATAAAAAAGAAAAATCTACACGGCGAGCTGTCGTGGCGCTTACCTGCGTGTGTGATGAGCAAGCGAGCGATGGGCGACGACCGACTGGAGGGGAGGTTACATACGGATACGGCGACGTGTCAGTCACGTACGTAGGTACATACGTCGTACGCAGCGTGCAGTGGCACGTCCGTACATACTGAGTTGGGGGCTGTACTTCTCGCACTCGCGCTGTGCACCCGTATGGCCGTGTAGGAGTATATGTACAGGTACGGGCTACGGACACACATAGGCGTGAGCGTGACGTCGCTTGCCGACTTGCGCGCATGTGTGTTGTGAAGAGTTGTCAACTTGTGCTCCGCCGCTGAAAAGGTGGACTGCGCCCAAGAAAATTTCTTTATTCCTGGCTGATAAATTGATAAGGGCGCGTAGCTTGATTAATCAGGCGTTGACTACTCTTAAGCGGCAGGATTAAAGAAAGCGCAAAAGCAATGCACCAGAGCGCTCGTGCTGGTTGGTTGCATTGCATTGACGACTTTGTTCTGACTTGTGAGGATCAACTACTAATTAATTGATTTTATTATTATTATTAGCAAGGGAAATCACGGGCAACTTTGAGAATTAATCAACTTAATTATATATATATATATTAATTAATTAATAATACTACATACACTGATTTGCAAGTTGCCAAAACATACAACTTATTCTCCAATTGCGAGAGCACTATCATCAAACACGGCTGCATCCATGACAAGTTGGTGTATGCTCTGGCCAGGGCAGTGCAGGAACACGTACAGGAGCCGCGGGCATGCTCTCTGGGCGAAATCACACGCCCACTACTGGTACACGGCTACCCCCATCAGCAGGTGCGCTGATTGGGAAAGGCTGAAACCTCACCAGTTGGGCCGAATTCAGCCATAGACCGCCTACGCCCAGGTCGCTTCCCTCAACTGGGCCTGGCCGGCCTGCTAGGCTGAAGATCTCGATCGGATCGGACGCGGCTCACGTCGTCGTCGGACGTCGGCTCGTCGTCGCTCCCTCATTTCCACTCAAAATTTCCTCCCAAATCCCAAACCCTACCTCCCAATTCCTCCCCTCCCTGGCGACGGCGGCGGCGGAGATACTGAGCGAGCGGCGGCGGCGGCGTAGCGCCCAGCAGGCCCTTGCCGTGAGCGGGTCGCACGTGCCACTCCTTCACGATGGACGTGCGAAGCCGCAGGTCGAATCCGAAACGACCAAGGGCCGCGACGGTATCCGTCGGCCACGTCGACGGCGACGGCGGCAGCTGCAGCTGCAGCGGCAGCGGCGTGGACTTGATCAGCGGCCTCAACGACGACTTGCTCCTGCGCATCCTGGATCGGGTACCGGCCGCCGAGAACGTCGTGCGCACCCACGCGCTCTCGCGGCGGTGGCGTGGCCTCTGGACAGGGGGTCACCGCCCTGCGCTTCGACTTCGACAGTAGCCGAAGGTTCTGCAGCTCGGACGCTGCTGCCGAGAGGTACATTGCCTTCATCAACGGCGCACTCACACTTCGTGCTACCGCCGCAAAGGAGCCTGCTTTCGTTGAGGATCTGGCCATCTCGTTCAGCATATACAGCCATGAAACGAAGCACCTCGTGCCCCTGTCCGTGGAAGCCGCACAAGGATGGATCCATTATGCTCTGCAGCACGCGGTGAAATCTTTCATCTTGGAACTGTGGCCGCCACGGCAGCGCTTCGACATGGATGGCGATGGCAACGGCATGGTGCATTGTGTGATGACCCTTGATGAGATGGATAACTATGCAAAGATGGAGACCATGCATCTGAGATTGGGTGGGGCACAACTTCAACTGCCTTCTTCCGCAGTGGTCTTCTCATCCCTTATAGATCTTTCACTCGAAAGAATAGTGATCCCGGCCGGTGGTGACGACCTCCTTTCTCGCCTCGTGTCATCGGCGTGCTGCCCACGCCTGCAAAGGCTTTGCCTTCGAAGATTGATGTTTGAGTTATCTACAACGGGAGTGATGTTGTGTATTGAGGCTAGCACACTTTTGGAGCTGTCGCTAGAGTCACTATATGAGTTGCAATCCTTGGAGCTCAGGACGCCTAGTCTCCAAGTTCTACATATTCTCGACTCCTTTGATCTCCAAGAGTTCACAGTCTCGGCTCCAAGGTTGGAGAACCTCTGGTTCTCGGGTACAACGACCTTTGCATATTAATGACAATCATGGTCAATTGTCAAGTGTGGGAACCCTCAAGATTGGAATGGTCTCACACGGAGACACCGAAACTGGTACCAAGAGAAACGATGCTAGCATTAATATACTGCAATGTTGTAGGTCCACTAGATGCCTTGAAGTGTCTTTTTTGGAATTCTAGAGGTATGTTTTATGCATTCAGAGTGACAACCCAACAAAATGCTAGTATCTTCATTTATTTGTTCAATTCATGTTCTTGAATGTGCTCTGTGAATTTAATTTGTGTCAAAATTGTGAAAAGAATAAAATGAACATCCACATAGTCTGCTATTTATATTCTTTAGACATTGTTTCCTTTTTTTTCATCCCTTTTTCCATTTTCTAATGTTTGTGTTTGTTTTACCTTTTTGGATCAGACAAAGTATCAAACCATTGACATAGTCAAAGGCAGGATTCCATTGCTTCCTTATGTGACACAACTAAATGTTGATATTAAAATGCGGGAAAGACATTCCAGTGGACCTGGCGTAGCATGTCTCCTTGCACAATGCTCCAATATTAAATTTCTCAGCCTACGGTTATGCTACATCATTATAAAGGTGAGAAAAATGTTATTTCATTACTCCCTATATATTAAATGGTTTGAGTTTTTTTTTCTCTTAAATTTTAATCCCCACCTATTTATTCATGGAATAATAATGCATATATTCTTCCATGCTCTTTTACTGCAGAGGAACCGATCAGAATTGGATCTCTTATGTGAGAACCAATCAAAATTGGATCTCTTATGTGATAATAACTTCGTGCCATTGGAAATCCCACGAGTTCTCCTTATTAGCTCATCTCCAGGAAGTAGAGTTCAAGAAGTTGATGGGAACTGATTGTGAATTTCAGTTCATCCAGTCGATACTAACAAAGGCAATAGGAATTCAAAAGGTAACTATTAGTTTGGACCGATTCTATTGGCGGAAAGGCAGGAAACATGCTTTGAAGCTTATGCCACCACTAGACGGTGGGCTGTGGACTTGCAAGGATGCTACGTTATATGATGAAGACGTTGTCTGTGAGTGGGAGACTAGAGAGCAGCAGAGTGAGATTGAATAAGTGTTTCTATCAGTTTGTGTGAATGGCTTCAGATTCAAATGTTTTATGGATTCGTGCAACAAGTTATGTTAAAAATTTGTCTTGATGTTTATTGTGGGTTGTTTTCACGTTGTTTAATCGGATCAGTCACATCGACTTGTGTTAACAGACAACATATTTAGTTATACCGTATTCCTAATTTTAATGTGTATGTGTACTGGATTTTACTAGATTGTTAATCATGGAAGATATTTATAATAAATTTATTTAGAGATATAAATAATGATATTATTTTCTATAACTCTAATTAACTTTGAGATTGTTGACCTGTTGAAAAACAATATATTTTTTTTGAATGGTGGGAGCACCTTGGCTACTCTATTATGTTTGCAGTAATATACGTAAGCAGTAGCTGGCTGATACTGATACAAACATATGTAAATTTTAGTGTGTGCCCCGCGCGTGTAAACCCGTACGGACGGGCGTGCGCTTGGTTGTGGAGAATTGTACGTCTACTGCTGCACGGCCGCTGAACTTGTAACAGGCGCCCGATATCCTTAGCCTTGATTATTCAGGCGTCGACGAATGCCTGGCATCTTGTGTGGAATCGCAGGTTGGCCGGTCGGGTGCCATTCAAAATGTTTAATGCATGTATATACGATAAGTCTAATAATCTAGGCTGGGTTGAATTGACCAAATTGGGTTGGATATGGTTCACGTCGTCACTTGAAGTTTCAGAACTCAGTACTCGCAATTACAAATTGTTTTCAGTAGTCCAAGAAGGAAAGTTGCCTGGCAGCTGGTTGTAAGAAGAATCTCTACGTACAGAAAAAGATAAGAGGTAAAATATTACAGATAAATGCATCCCTGCTTTCATATTGCACAAACAAAATTGGACTTCAATGCCATACAAATTTTCAAGAGAAGTTCCTATAGAGATCGGCAGGCTTCCTGAAAGACTACTGTTACCGAGAAATCTGGTGGGAACAAATATGCTAGCATTAGCAACATGGACAATGAATATCTTCAAATGGAAGGAGTAAGCTGAAGACAGTAAAAACTATACAAGAAGTTGAGTGAATTCAGATTCACAATGGCTTCTGAACTTGGCCTGTGATATTGTTAAAACTCAAATCTGGAAAACGGAGAACAAGAGCGAAGTAATTAAACAAAGCATAATCCATAGCAGTTCATTAAAGCATATTTGCACAAATCACTCTTGGCTGGAGACTGAAAGAAACAAAGTGCCTTACAATAAGTTTAACGTTGCAAACTGTTTTTTTTAAGACCGTGCCATTGCGCGTTTTTTATTAAGCAGAATAAAGTTTAAACAATAAGATGCAACGGTAACCAAACAATTACCAAGGCGAAACCTAACAACTACTGCATACAACAACAGGGGATTACATTTGGACTGACTTGCGACAAAAAACCACCCGCCATAGGCATGGCTAGGCGACCTCCTCGCCGAGGCCCTCGGTGTTAAGGTCCATGGCGGAGAGATCGAACGGTCCCTTAAGAAGCATTTTCAAACAGCGCCCGCTTAGCCGGCGGCATACCACCCTTTGAAGGCGTCCCTTGACCATCTCCTCAACAACGGCTGAGCCTCCCCCACTAGCACTTCATCGCCCAACTTCCGGCAAGAGCATCTGGGCCTGTAAAAATTCGCATTAGCGGCCCTTGGTCGTGCCGCGATACGACCACTGCGACGCAGTGCGTGCGTGGAGGCCGGAGTGCACGCCGGACGGAGGCGCGGCCCCCGACTTGAGAAGTGCCGATGCCAGTGGCCACACACACCAAATCTTCGATCTCTTGCTGCCGGACCTCAAGCTCAGCCGAGGCGGTGGGAACCTCATCTTCGAAGACACCGGAGGCGGCTCCGAGATAGCAGCATAGAAATTATGCAATTCACTAGCAGGCTATCAGATATTATGCATTTCCTCAAAATTCTGTAAGGAAGCATGCCAAGAGTATATTTGGCTTTAGTACCTTGATTGCACCATATCGAATATAAAGACATAACACTTCAAAAAGAATATCAAGACATAGTTTGAGTCATTAAGTGATGACAAAGTTATCCATACAATGTGTTCAAAGATGTCATGTTCCTGATGAATGTCAGTGAGGAACTTCCATTTACTATGTCACCTATTCGTCTGCACAATAGAAATAGGTAATTCATACTTCCGGATAGTAAAATTGCAATTAGAGAACAATACTTAGTTACACTCTCCATTACCTACAAGTTTATTAGTTGGACGAGATTAGATTCATTAGAAAGACTGGCTGAAATTGGACCTTGAAACGAATTGCCTTGAAACCGCCTACAAAATTGTAATTCTTGTTACTATTGTAAAGCATCAATTCTGTACATATGCATTTACTGACTATCTAGTCAACAGAGAAGAAATTAAGATGACATTCCTTTAGTACAACAAAAGTAAATAAATTTGAGTAGCCAGAAATCTGACTTATTCACAGGAGAGTTGTGTGCTTTTGTATTAAAAGAAAGAAAGAAAACCTGAATCAGTTATAACACCTTAATGCAAGAAGGAAAAAAGAAGAAGAAAAGAAAATTGGCATTTTTCCTTACAATCCCACATTTTTCAAAAAGAAAAAAAAAAAATGTGACTTCATAGAAAAATATAAACATAAAAAGTTACTTAAAGATTACTAATACTCATTTATGCAAAAGTAGCACTTGTATTAGGACTCAGCGGAATAAAAAAAATAATATATAAAAAGCGATTCTTTACAGAACATAATGTTTATAATATAATGATATGCAGCTCTGCTGCGTGTTCAAGAAGACTCAATCCTGGATGAATGCCGTCTGGTTCGCGCGCACCAGCTCGTCCATCCTCGGCACTAGGTGGAGGGACAAGCATTTGGATTTGGCGAAGAGTTTGCGGATGGAGTGTATGAGGCTGATGGGGCGGTAATCAGTCATGCCAGCCGGAGTGTCCACCTTTTGTAGCAGCACCATGGATGCCACGTTTAGGTGATGGAAGTCTCTGAAGTCCATGGCCCACCATGCCTGGAACGCTCGCAGCACATCAGGGCCGACTACAGCCCAGGCCGCTTGTAGAAGCTGCCGTCGAAACCATCAGGTCGTGACGCGCGGCCAGACGGAGTCTCATGCACCGCCCTCGTCACCTTCTGCATCGAGAACGGGGAGGCTTGGTACTGAAGATCAATCCGGGGCAGTCTGATGATGGAGAGATTGATGGTGTGAAGCCGCAGGGTAAGGGGTCGCCAGCAGCGCATTATAAAAGTCATATACAATGCCGGCCTTGGCGTTCTCAGCGGTGAACGTCTGCCCCTCGTGCTGTAGGCTGAGAAGGAAGTTCTTGCGACGTCGATGGCATGCCTGCAGGTGGAAGTACTTAGTGCAAGCATCGCCTTCCCTCAATGCCGAGTACACGCCCGTTGCCTATAGCCATCGTTCGCGAGAACGATGCCATGCCTAGGGCGTGTGCCTTGAGGTCACGGTGAAGCTCCAGCTCCCCGGGCGAGAGGTGACGCGATTCTTGCGCCACGTCAATGGAGTGCGATATATGTACGCGCTCGTGAAAAAAAATCTTATGGTAGAAACTTACTACGTATAGCTCCGGCCCTTTAATTTAGCCATCATCGTCTGAACAAAGCAACAATGCAGCATATATATATACATTCAATGAATGTATATAATAAGTTGATCGAATTTGACTCAACCTTGTAATTGAACTCAAGCTGGTACCAAATTTGCCGAACAAACAAAGAGATTCTTGGCCAATAACCAGCTTAATCATGCGAACTGATCATAGTAAATCATGATTGGGTTTCTTGTGGTGAAATATGTCTATCCAATTCTAAGTCCTTGACTTGGCACGAAATATTTATCAGCTTAATCATCTATTAAATAAACAATATAATACTAGTACACGCAACACTCATTTGCCAAATTAGATTTACCAAGTTTTCGCCACACGCACGCCAAGCCGCCAAAACCAATCGCGTGCACTATTGTTTACTAACGATGGAGGCTTTTGATACATTTAGCATCTCGCAGAAGTAGAAATACGTAACGGAATTTACGGAAAACGCTCACGAACCGGGTTCTTCAGTCCACACTGCACACGGTGACGTACTTCCTTGGGCGCGCGCATGCTTTGGGCGAAGCTACAGACAGCATCAGCAGGTGCGCTCGGCCCAGCCTGCGGATCATTAAAGGCGGGCGCTGCTGGCGCCTCGGACGTCCGATGGAAGTCAGGCCCATCGGATGCCCCTCTTGAAGTAGGCCCATAAGATGCCTCGTGCCCCGCACGGATCCCACCCACCTACGCACGGCACTACTGCTCTGCCCAACCAAGGGACGCTCCGCATGCCTGTCCGCCCCACACCACACCGCACGCGCCTGTCCATCTTCGGCTCTTCTACCCCTCCCTCGACGTCGCCCCTTCTCACGACTTTGTCCACCATGCAATCTCTCCTCTCAGTACGTCAGCGGCACTCCGGAAGCCAGAGACAGAGCGACGCGAGGGCAGCCAGAGGCAGAGCGACACGACCAAGGAAGCCCAAAGCGACATGGAAAAACATTTCGAAGGGACACTGGCAACATAGGTGAAAACATATGCAACGTCAACACTTGCATCATCAAAAAACACTTGTTGCAACAGAAGACTGAAACAAATTAAACATTTGGAACATGTGTCTGAAACATGTAGACAAACACACTTTGCAACATTGTAAAAAAACAGACGAAACATTGACGATAGACGTTTGCAACATATGTGTATAATAACTGTTGCAACATATGCAACATCCCGATCTATTTTTACAACATCCACCTAAAACACTTGCAACGATAAAATGAACCGCCTCAAACAATTGAAACCTACCCTTGCAACGTGTCTTTTCGACGCACAAACTCAACACCACCGCGGCTCATGGAGATCGTGGGTGCACCTGCTCGGGCGGCCTAGCACACCCCGGGCGCAATGGAGCCGCGGACGGAGGTGCGGGGGGATGGCGGCATGGAGGCAAAGTGAGCTCGGGCGGGCGAGCCAGCAGCGGGCGCTCCACCCGGATTGCGGTGGAGTCCAGGGGCCCCGTCCCTCGCTTCCCGCTTCCGCCAAGACGGGATCCGCTCCGTTCACGACCTCTCCGCCGCGCGAGCCCCCACATCACCCCCGGCGCCGAGATCCGCGGCCAAGCGTTGCACCCTGAGGCACTACGGCGGCGGGGCGGCGTAGTACCGAGTGTGGGATGCGCCGTCCGGAGACGGTCGTTAGCCGCGAGGCGGATGAGCGGATAGGAAGAGAGCGGCGGCGAGAGGCCCGACGAGCGGATAGAAATTGACGGCAGGCAGTGGATGAGCCGGATAAGCATGCTGGACAACCTTTTAATATTTAATTAACAAAACGGAGTAGTGGTAGGATCTTGGGCCGGCATTGTGCGGCTCATGGACGATGCGTCCGACGGGACCCTCGACGTCCGCCACTCAGCAATATAAGGAAAAAGTCTACTTTTGGTCCTCCAACTTTGCGAAAGTCCGATTTTGGTCCCTCAACTCCAAAACCGGATAAAGCGGGTCCCTCAACTTTTCAAACCGTGCAGATTTCGTCCCTCGGCGGGTTTGGACGGTGGCTTCGCTACAGTAACTCCTGTTTTGCTACAGTAACTGTGGTTTCGTTTTTCCCTTTTCTTATTTATTTTACTGAATCTTTCAAAAATCATAATAAATCACGAAAATTCATAAAATAGAAAATCCAATTTTGTTGGACTCCACATGAGTAGAGCTACGCAATGAATATATAATACGGTATACTTTAGTACAAATTTTTTACTAGAAGGTTTTGCCTTTTTCTTTTTTATTTATTTCATCTCAATCTTTAAAAAAATCATAGTAAATTATAGAAAAATTATAAAATAAAAAATTCAATTTTGTTGGACTCCACATGAGGCGTGCAATAACACAAGACATAGTTACTATGGCTCTTTAGCTGGGTTAGGTTAGCTAGGTTTGTTGTCTTGACCGCAGCACGCACGTGCGCGAGCCGTGAACCCGATCGATGGAACCCCGACCAATAAATTAAATAGTACACCTATATATCTTTATTGTGTAAATATGCTCATGTGGAGTCTAGCAAAATTGGTTTTTTAATTATATGATTTTTTATAATTTATTATGATTTTTAAATATTGAGTTGAAATAAATAAAAAGAAAAAGGCAAAACCTTCCTAGCAAAAAATTTTATATTAAAGTATACCATATTATATATTCATTGTGTAGCTCTACTTATGTGGAGTCCAACAAAATTAGATTTTCTATTTTATGATTTTTCTGTGATTTACTATGATTTTTGAAAAGATTCACCCAAAATAAATAAGAAAAGGGAAAAACGAAACCACAGTCACTGTAGCAAAACCGGAGTTATCTGTAGCGAAACCACCGTCCAAACCCGCCGAGGGACGAAATCTGCACGGTTTGAAAAGTTGAGGCCGCTTTTCCGGTTTCTGAAATAAACCAAAATCGACTTTCGTAAAGCCGGGACCGAAAATAGACTTTTTCCGCAATATAAAGGCTGCAGCAACCTCCCGAAGTGGGCCAAAATCTGCCTAGACCACCTCGGCCTCCCACCCACCTGGGCCTGGCCGGCCTGCTAGGCTGTCGGATCACCCTCACCCCGTGGCAAGTCCATCAGACAGATCGTCGCTCTCCTCCCTCATTCAGTCTCGTCGTCGTCCCTCCCAAAACCCTATCAGCCCTCCCCTGGCGACGGCGGCGGCGGCGGCTCCTGCACGATGGACGTGCGAAGCAGGTCGAGTAGGAAACGACGACGAAGGGCGGTGAATGTATCCGTCCGCGACGGCGACGGCGGCGACGGCGGCGGCGACGTGGACTTGATCAGCAGCCTAAACGACGACTTGCTCCTGCGTATCCTGGACCTGGTTCCGGACGCCGAGAACGTCGTGCGCACCCACGCGCGCTCTCGCGGCGGTGGCGTGGTCTCTGGACGGGGGTCTCCGCCCTGCGCTTCAACTTCGACAGGAGCATGCCAGAGTCTTGCAGGTCAGACGCGCTGCCGCCTAGCAACACATTGCTCTCGTCAATGGCGCTTCGTGCTACGGCTAAGGAGCCGGCTTTCGTTTTGCAGGTCAGAGTCAGACGCTGCCGTCGAACGGTATATTGCCTTCGTCAATGGCGCCCTCGTGCTTCGTGCTGCGGCTATGCAGCCCAATTCCATCGAGGACCTAGCGATCTCGTTCAACATATACTGGCATAAAACGGAATGGCTTGTTCCCCTATCCGTGGAAGCCGCACAGGGATGGATCCGTTATGCTGTGCAGCACGCGGTGAAATCTTTCATCTTGAAACTGAGGCTGCCATGGTTGGATGACGATGGCAACGAAATCGTGCGTCCTGTGATGACTCTTGATGAGATGGATAACTATGCAAAGATGGAGACCATGCATCTGAGATTGAGTGGGGCACAACTTCGACTGCCTTCTTCCGCAGTGGTCTTCTCTGCCCTTAAAGATTTTTCACTCGAAAACATAGAGATCCCAGCCGGTGGTGACGACCTCCTTTCTCGCCTCGTCTCATCGGCGTGCTGCCCACACCTGCACAAGCTTTGCCTTAGGTATTTGATTTTTTGATTTCTCTACGATGGGAGGGATTTTGCGTATTGAGGCTGACACACTTTTGGAGCTGTCGCTAGAGTCAATGGATGCGCTGCATTCCTTGGAACTCAGGACACCTAGTCTCCAAGTTCTACATATTGTCGACGACTCTTTCGATCTCAATGACTTCACAGTCTCGGCTCCAAGGTTGGAGAATCTCTGGTTCTGGGTACAAAAACCTTTGCATATTAATGACGTTCATAGTCAATTGTCAAGTGTGGGAACCCCTCAATATTCAAATGGTCTCACATGGAGACCCCGAAACCTATACTGAGGATAGAAACGATGCTAGCATTCGTCTCCTGCAATGTTGTGGGTCAACTAGATGCCTTGAAGTGTCTTTTGAAATTCCAAAGGTATGTTGTGTGCATTTAGAGTGACAGCCCATGAAAATGCTAGTGTCTTCATTTATTTGTTCAATTGATAAACTTGAATTTGCTCTATGGATTTAATTTGCGTCAAAATTGCTAAACGAATAAACTGAACGTCCACATTGTCTTCTATTTATTTTCTTTTGATTATGTTTTTTTATTTTCTTATTTTTTTCCTAATTTTTGTGTTCGTTTTACCCTTTTCGAGCAGACAAAGTATCAAACTGTTAACATAATCAAAGGCAGGATTCCATTGCTTCCTAATGTGACACAATTAACAGTTGATATTAAACTACGGGAACTCCATTCCACTGGACCTGGCGTAGCAGGCCTCCTTGCACAATGCAGCAATATCAGATTTCTCTGCCTACGGTTATGCTATATCATTACAGAGGTGAGAAAAAGTATTCTTCCATTATTTCATATATATTAAACGGTTTGTGTTTGTTTCTTAAATTTTAATACCCTTTTGTTTATTCATGAAATAATAATGCATACTTTACTGTAGAGGAACCGGTCAGAATTGGATCTCTTATGTGATAATAACTCGTGCCATTGGAAATCCCATGAGTTCTTATTAGCTAATCTCCAGGAAGTAGAGTTTAAGAAGTTGAGGGGAACTGATTGTGAATTTCAGTTCATTGAATCGATATTGACAAAGGCAATAGGAATTCAGAAGGTAACTATTAGTTTGAACCGAATGTACTGGCGAAAAAGCCGGGAAACATGCTTTCAAGCTTTTGCCACCACTAGACGGTGGTGTGTGGACTACTTGCAAGGAGGAGGGTGTCTTTGAGTTATCATACAAGTGGAGACGTCTATGAGTGGAGACATAGAGAGATTTTGTTTGAATGGCTTCAGAGTTACGTGTTTTGTAGATTCGTGCAATAAGTCATGTCATAAATTTGATGTGGAACTATTTATTACAAGAGATGAAGAGCTTGATAAGGCCTTCTTTGATAGCGCTTAAAATAAATAAGACATGGAGACAACATCTTCATCTATACGGTATTTCTAGTGTCTAATCATTTTCTTTGTAATACGTTTATTAAGAGATATAGATATTGATGTTACATTTTTATAAATCTAATGAAGTTTGAGATTGGTTGGCTTTGAGAAACTATACGAATTTATTTATTTATTTATTTTAGAAATGGAGGACTCTATTGTTAGTGTACGTAAGCAGTAGCTGAAACCTGGAACAGGCTGCAACCTTGCGCCGTTGCGCTTGTCCCGTATGGCCGTACCACCACCGGGGGGCATGGACTTGTCGACTTGTGTTTTTGTTGTGGAGAGTTGTACGTCTACTCAGACTGCCGCGCGGCTGCTGAACTCACAGGCGTCATCAAGGGTTGCACGCGTCGGCGTCGGCCCTCCGTGCTGGTTGGGGCCGCGTGTAGAGTTGTGCATATGACCTGACTGCAAGGTCGAGCCACACGATCTGATCCCCCTCCGCAAATGATCTGATTCCCCCGCGTACACCGCCGTCTAAGGGTCTGTTTGGATTAGATGACTAAAACTTTAGTCATCCATGTTTTAGTCACTTTTAGTCACTTTACTTCCAAACAGTTGTTACTAAAATATAAAGAGATGACTAAATTGAGAAGCCAAAGTACCCCCAACTTTTATATTTAGTCACCTTACTAAAGAACCAAACACCCCCCTAAGCCTCCTCTGGCCACCGCTGGGAAAGACGACCCCGACACTGGTGGCGACGAGCCTACAACAGAGAGGGGGTTATCTCAGAGAAAAGTCTTTTTGGTCCAGTCACGGTCGTCCAATTTTCCGTCTTTATCTAAAAAATCAGATTTTTAAACTTTCTTAATTTTTTAAAACCAGATATTTCACTTCCTGTTTATAAACTTGATCCCTATTCAGGATACTCACAATAAAGTTAATGTTTTAGGATTTTTAGGACAGATTAGTGCTCAATAAAAGTTACGATGCATTTTTATTCAACTCGAGCATGTTGCAGATAGACCTATTATCAGCAAAATCTAGAGTTCAGTAGTTTGACTTCCTCCTTATCGTCACACTGGTAATGCTGTGTCACCAAGCCCCAGTCCCAGCGCACCCTCGCCCCTACTCTGAACCTGCCCTTTTTTGTGTGTACAAGACATCCCTCTTCTCTTCGCAAAGACTGGAACCGATAAAGGAAATTATGGGTACAATGCGCAATATGTATGTAACGCAAAAGCATAAAGAAAGTGAAGATAAACAAGAGAGCTTACACATGCAATGATCTTCCATATGTGCTTCATTCCTTCATGCACAGAAATAAACTGGACGAACTGAATACTAATAGACTTAATGTATATGTTTTTCAAAAAAAAAAAAAACGTTACAAGTTTGCAAACATTACATCTGTCAAATTGGGAGCACCAATATGCATATGCGTAACTTATTAACTAACACATGTTGGAGGTTACTCCAGAACCACTTGAACAGGAGTTGTCGAGCAAGGAACATCTTTAGCAATCTGTTCAAGTATTTTGATTCTTTCTTCACTGGCCCATTGGTGTTGCCGCTTCACCATGTCCCAGTCCCAATGGCCTTTGCGCTGAACAAGCCCATTTTTTAACAGAGAAACAGATTGCAACTTTGTTGCTACTTTCATGACAAAGCTAACAAAGTAAATTTGCCTTTCTGTTCCCTCAAAACCAGTTATCACAAACTCCTTAAGCTGATTGTGGCAGAACTTAGGGGATTGCCATACAATGTCATCACAAGGATCCTCTTCACAAGGGCTAATATGGATGTGAAGGCTCTCAAGGCATGGCGCTGCCTCGATGAGGAGGCGGGGCCAAGAAATATCCCAGGATGAAGGCACATCAGTGATCAGGAGCCTCCTGAGTTTAGGTAACAACAGTGTGGAGCTCCTTGTCTTAAACCATCTATCATATCCAGTAAAGCGGACGACGAGATCAGTTATTCCTGGGCTGCCTCCAAGAAACATATTGAGGTCCCAACAAGGTATATAGGGAAGTGTACGTGTTTTGAAGACACCATAACATCTGGTAATATTCAAGTGCTTGAGGCATGGGAAGGAACTAAGATTGTAGAACACTGAAGTGTCAATGACAGCCATGCTTTCAAGCATGGGGAGAGTGTACAGCTTGAACCGTCCAAAATAGCAATGCTCAATGATAAGCTGCTTAATCTCTGATCTGGGGGCATGGATGGCCATATCACCTTGCTTGATATTGCAAGACTTGATGTGCACTGCTTGTAGCTGTGGGCACAAGGTGAACACAGACACATATGCTGCAGTTGGTGTTGAGTCTGGCAAACCTTGCAAGACCAGACTGGTGAGCGTGTGGAAGTCCATCAATAATGGAAGATGGCAGGCTGATAGCTTCAGACTTCGTAGGCGAGACTTGTGCGGATCGTTGCAGAGACCATGATGATGAAAACTGTGGTAATCCTGCTGAAAGAATGTAGGCTTGGCTGAAACCTCGAGGTCTTCAACCCCCCAAGTGTCCACAGCCTTGGCTATCAGGCGGTTGATGCAGCCCGAGGAGGACCAGGTAGCAAAGAACTCAACCCTCAATGTAGAAACACTCCGCGAACCTCGGCTATCATGGTAATCATCCGCATCCAGCAAATTGTTGATGGAGATGGACATGAAGCGCATGGCACGTCGCTCATAACGCCTAACTTTGTCGCCGAGCGCCCTGAAATTGGCGGAGTAACCATATGGACTAGAATTGGCTTCCCTGTGGATCCTGATGCACTGGTGGTAGCGCGGAGGAAGAATATCATTGACCCTGAAGCTGAGGGCGTCAAGCCCGCGCGGGACGCTAGCCCAGCGCTTTGAAAGGGCCGCAGTGGCGAGGGCGTTGCGGGTATCCAGGCAGCATAAGATGAGGAGCAGCAGATCGTCGGGGAGGGCGCTGACGCGGTCATCACCATAAGACGACGCACGCAGAGGCAGGGATGAGCTCTTGTTACCAATGGCAGAGCGGAGGCGAGAGCAGTGAACCGGCCGGCGGATGGCGCGCTCACCCGGTTTCCGGGGCTTGCGATTACGCCAGCGGGTGCGGACAAATCGAGGCATCCGCATCGAATCCGACCGCTAGCTGCGGCAGGGGCGACCGGCGACGAGCTCGAGAGCAGTGGCGGGGCTCGATCGGTCAGAAATTTAGGTGGGGCGGACGGTCAACTCGTGCAAGCTCGCCACCATCATCCCCCAATCCAAACTCCATTACATGCGCGGCTGCGCCCCTGCCCCTATGCGCTACCGGCGGTGTGGTGGGGGCGCCGGGCGGCTGCGGCTGCGGATGGACGGCACAGCGATGGCGAGATGTGGAATGGGAACTAGGGATCGGGGAGACGGACGAGAACGCCTAGTGCAGTAACGCTTGGGCCTTAGCGTGGCTATTGGGCCGGCCTTCTTCGGTTCTCCATCGTGGGCTGGACTGGGATTGTTTTTTCACGATCGGGCCATTCACCCATGTTTTGGACTGAGGTTATGGACCTATGTTTTCTTACATTCACGACGTACAGGAAGCAAACGCTCGATCGAATTTGGTTGCCTGACGTGCGCGTTCCACGTCTCGAATTCTCGATGGTCTCTTC
>JADLZK010004026.1:0-44159 GCA_015847255.1 Hyparrhenia diplandra | reverse complement strand
CAGGTAGGCCTGCATGATTCCGGCTCCACATGGCAACCAAACGTGCGTTTCAAGGCCTGAGGTGGCAGTGGGCACACATCACAGGCAGACCTCACTGTCACACTGATTTTTTTTTAATAATAACGTAACCAGACACTTGATTAAAGCGAGTGGTTGCATAGATAAAGCGAGTACCTTGCATGGGTGCCAACCACATTCTTGCACCTGGGCGTTACACATGACAGACAGGCTAGTGTGCCAAAGGAACGCATAGCATATGGACATATGGTTAGGTGCACTCGAGGCAAGGAAATAAAAGCGCACGCATCATTTGATTCCAACCGTAAAGATTGCTGTATCTCTGTTTCGAAAGAGATTTGCTGCTCCGGGGCCTGCCTCATCAGTAAGGATGCAGGTGGGGCGGCGGCGGCTAACCCGCCCCACGTCCGCGCAACCCACAAACGCATCGCGGGCTGATGCGGCGAGCCCGCAAGTGCCGTACAATGCAAGCGGCGACATGTGGGTTCCGTCAGCCCACAATTAGCACGCCGATACAGACGGGAGTTGTCGAGGGCGGCGCCGACGAGGCGCGACGGGAGGGCGAGTGCTGGCAGGATCATCATGAGCGCGTCCGGCTGCAGGCCGTGGACGATCCCGGTGGCGAACGTGGCGAAGTTGATCTTCGTCTTGCCACCTCCCGCCGCCGCTGGCAGCGTCGTCGTCATCGCCTCCGTGGGGTGGTGGTGACCGTGACCGTGTCCGCCGTTGTCTAGCGCGACGCACGGCATGGCCACCTCGCTGGCCTCGCGGATGCCGAGCGCGCCGATGACGAGGAGCGTGAGCGCCACGACGCGGGTGCTCCAGGTCCGGATGACCTCGATGTGGAGACGGTCTCTGAGGCCGAGGAAGAGCAGGCCGAATAGCACCTGGCCGGCGTCGTGGCCGCAGCCCCAGAGCGCTCCCACCGCCGCGCTCTCCACCTTGGACTGCCCGATGGACAGTGGCGCCGCGGCCAGGTGGTCGGACCCGACAGCGTGTGCAGACACCCCTGCCAGGAACCCCGTCCACGCGCTGCCCAGCAGCTCCGACTTGAACAGCGTCGTCGTGCCCGCCGCCGCCTTGGCCGTCGGGTGGAAGTGCGCCAACGCCGCCGGCGCCCACGATGGCTGGACGACCAGCGTCAGGATCATCGCCGAGATCATCTGGTGCCGGCAGCCCCTGGTCGATTCTTGATCCTATCCGATGGCTCTGACTTAGATGCGATGTGAAGCAGTTCGGCCGCGATGTCGATCGAGGGCGGCGCCTAGGTTCACGAAACCTCGCCTAATGCGGGATGTGGGTCGCCACTGGGTTATGCGGGTTCCCCCACTTCGGCCCGCTCTATCTAAGTGGGTTACGTTGCGGGCTTACGTGGGTTGGCGGCGCGGACAGCCCAGCAGGTTGGTGCGGCAGCCCGCCCTACCTTGCATCCCGACTCATCAGTCATCTCGACCTAGCTATCAAAGTAGATGGTAGATGATTCTAAATAAAGCCCAACATTATCACATACTATATATAGTACTCTTGGAAGACTACTTTTCTTCGAACGAATTTTCGGTGAAGCTACTTCTTTTTCTTTGGGTAACTTCGGGGAAGCTACTTGATGGAGGTGAAATTGATTATTAGGAGTTTTTTTTCTAGCAAACAAAAAAAAATCAACGAACATACGGAGTAGTTGCGAAACCGTTCAACCAGTTTATCGAACAATTCATGTGGAGAATTTTGAAACATTATTTGAGCATTTCAGTCTCAAAGAAAATTTCTTCTGGTAGAGTCCCTCCATGCTCAAGCTGACATTCTAGCTTAGGTAACAATTTGAGAAAAATCCTACAATCTTTAGAGCATATTCAAGAGTTTTTTTTTTCTAAAACTCGCTCTTTAAATCATCGATCAGAGAGTCATTTGTATAAAGATGTTTTCTATATCTTTTCACTCTTTAACATTTTTTTAAAAAAATATCTAATTTACAATCTAGAAAGTCATTCTCGTTTTTTTGTCTTTGGCTAGTGAGAAATTCAGAATAAAATATGTATTTGGATAACTAATTAAAAGGCTTTGTAGGGTTTTCCTTTTGACCAAAATAATCGCTCGTCTCAACTTTGGATAGTGATCCCGACGGATGGGCGTTCAACGACTTCTTCGCTTTTTAAGCGAGATCGGCGTTTTCTTGCGATCCACCTCAACGACGGGGGTTTCCTCCCCGCTTTTGGTGCTTCGGGTTTGGTGGCGGCGGTGGTGGCGGCGGTCTTCGACGGCGGCGGTTGCGGGCCGGTGTCGGTTTCCGAAGGGTCTAAGGACCAGGTTGTAATTTTCTTATTTCTTTGGGGTCCTTGTATATTATAGGCGGGGGTAGTAAATAATGTATCCTTTTACGATTGTACTTTGTATTGCTTTTCCCCTTAATTAATACTGGTATGCTTTATCAAAAAAAAAAAAATCTATTTCTAACGATGAGGGAGGATATAGAGTCTTTTAAAGTTGATCTCCAACGTTTGATTGGATGGATCATAACCCCATCTACGAGCACATATTGTCTCTTTACGAGGCTTAGTGGGTGAATATCGAGAAGACAACTGAAATGACACGAGCAATTTATAAAAGACTTAAGCTACATGGAAAACAACCATCCACAACATTAAAAAGGAACATATAGTTAAGACGTGTCATATCTTTTTCCACAAGATTAAAAAGGAATATATAGTTAAGATGTGTCATATCATGAATAGATTCTTTTCCTGGTTTGGTCTAGAGAGACTAGAGACAACGAGATATTTGGATTCGAAGTTCTTAATCCTTCTTAAAGCAACATCTTCACGATAGTAACGAGGTTGAAGTTTTCGTCCTATAAAGGTAAAAAGAAAAGGCTCCTGAACCATTTGATTTGGAGGTGGACACGGTATTTGTGTTTGCTTGATTCATTAAGCTCCAACATATAATGATACCATACACGATGAAGCTAGAGCAAATTCGAAGGGATCTACCGGTCTTTTCGTGGGTGCAAGGTTTTGAAACATACCCGTACAAGGAGTGAGGCGTAAATATATAAAGTTAGTTTTGTCATTAATTTTTATAAATGCATGTCAATCTTTTTTTATATAGATGCGGCCATACCGCCGTGTAATTTTTTATGGTCAAAGAAGATTTTTACTATTCCATGTGAACACAACATCCACATTGACACATCATCTAAATTTAAAACCTTTTATGTAATACTTGAAATCTTTTATGGAATACTTTAATTTTCAAGTTTGAAAACTAGAAGAACTTCCATGTAAACGCAACATCCACATTGACACATGGAAACGGCGGACTCAGGAACGCTGAGCTGCCACACCAGGTAAGGAATTAGGAGGTGCAGGGGAGTCATTTTGCATCTAGAACTGTCCAAGTGTCAAACAGTTGAGGAGCACGGACGACATTCAGATGGAAATCGGAAGATTAAGGACCAAATTGGATGTTTTATTAGTTTAGGGGCCAATTTGAGCCATGCGCGGTAAAAAACAGCTATTGTGCCGATCTATCTATAACGTCTAAACTCAACCCAACGAACACGCGCTCGGTCCGGATTGAATTGAATTGTACCGGCCGTCCTGCAGGTTGCATCCAACGTACAAGCTACGGTGACCTCGAACGTATCGGAGCGACGGCAGCGGGCAACGCGGCTGCTGCTGTTGGCGACAGCGGCTGGAGAGAGAAAGCAGAGCGCAGGCGCAGGCACAGGCACCAGTCAAAGCCACCCTCGTGATTACCCGTCCGTTTGTTTTGTAAAACCTCACCAATAAAAAAAGTCTACAGCGATTTCATTTCTTTCCCCAATTCCGTCCACCAGCTCTCTCTCGCTCGCACCAGCCGACGCAGACCAAGCAAGCACGAGGGAGAGAGCACGAGGGAGAGGAGAGAGAATTCGGAGCTGCTGCTGAGCTTTGTCCCCGGCAGGAGGCGGCGAGGCGTATAGGACCCATGGAGCGGGCGGGGAGGCGGCGGCGCCGGCCGCCACCGCCGTGGTGCGGAGGACGCCTACGACGGCGCCGTCGGCGCGTGTGTCGATCTGGGAGTCGGTGCGCGCGTGCGGGGTGTGGTCGAAAGAGGTGGACAAGGCCGAGCTGCGGAGGCAGGTCGTCATGCCACTCTACCTCCGCCGCGCCGTCGCGGCCGCCGTCAAGGCCAAGGACGAGGCCGCCGGCGTCGCGGCGGCAACCGCGGCAGCAGAGGACCAGGCGGCGGGGGAGGACGCGGAGGGCCGGCGGTGGCGCCTTTGGTGGTGTTCGTCAACTCGCGGAGCGGCGGGCGGCACGGGCCTGAGCTCAAGGTGCGGCTGCACGAGCTCATCACCGAGGAGCAGGTGAGTGGGTGACGCCATGGAGAATCTCTCTCTCTCGGCGCTCGTGCAACTCTGCGGGCTTGCCGCAATTTTGGTTTGCTCCACCTTTTTTTCTCTGCCCCCAAATCGCAGTTTCGCTTTCGCGTTTTTCGATGTCGCTTTGTCGGTCGTCGCCGCTTGGTGTTTGAGCTTGCAAGTGATCGCTCGTGACACTCCAGTGGAATTTCACAGCGATTTTGACCTCGGAGACGTGTTTTAGCTGATTTCCCTTGGTAGGTGGACATCCGTCGGTGCAGTACGCACATTGGTACTTTGGGAAGAGAATATAAGCGTCACGCGATCCGTGTGACACTCTCTAAATAAAGCAGTAAAGCCTTGCGTGGATCAATTCGAACGTTACATTACATGTTAGGTTTCCTGACCACCACTGCCTTTTTTTGAAATTCCCATGAGAGATTTCTTGAAGGGCTAATTCCCATCATAGATTGATGTTGGTTCGACGGAAGGAAACGAATATTTGTTGGATGGCTCATTAAAAAAAAAAAAAAAACAGTTATTTGTTGGATGGTATCATGGTGAATGCTAAAATAATAAATGATTGTACCGTTGGCTGTTGGGAAGGCTGTAGCTATTTGCATCTCACTTTGTCACTTGGCCTCTCGCGGGTACTATATAGGAGCAGATGAAAATATTCAATTTGGTTGGTAGCAGGCAGGGGATGGTTGGATCATGGATGACCCAGATCATGTAACATCATCGTTCTGTGGTCTTTCTGGGGGAAACAAAGGCACGCACAATCCTTTCAGGGTGATAGCAATCCAGAGGGCAGTGACAGGACGTCCTTCTACTTCTTTCTTAGCTTGACAATCTCTTCGTAGGAAACCAGAGCTGTCAACAACACTAATTCTGACAATCTAAGTTTCGTATGCATCAAATCTTGTGGAACTTGATGATAACTTGTTGTGTTGCTGATGTAACTGATGAAAAATTATAAAGGCCTATAACTGATATAGGTAAAAAATTTATAGAATTCTATGGAATCTGATAAGCTTGTGCATTGCTCTTGAGAGATTGGACAGCTCATCTAGCATGTTATTGTTGTTGATACATTTTCGTTAAACTATCAGTCGGTCAAAACTGAACAGTACATACTGACAACCATTTTCCCAGGTCTTTGATCTTTCTGCTGTGAAGCCTTCAGATTTTGTTCACTATGGGTTGGGTTGTTTGGAGAAGTTAGCTGACCAAGGCGATAACCGTGCCAAGACTGTTCGTGAGAAAATGAGAATTGTGGTATGTGCTTGATTCCTTTTGCTAATAGGGCATTTCTTTGTATTAACAGCACACATCCAATTTTCTTCCCCTATCTAATAATTATGAAATGTTGTGGCTTTCTTCACTAATTTAGTAATTTGGGCATCCATGTCTCTTCTCCTCAAGTCCTCATCAATAAATGATTTGTGATGTTACACGTTATCCTCCAACTACTATGTGTAACATCCATGTGCTAGTTTTTCCTGACAGGTTGCTGGGGGTGATGGCACAGTTGGTTGGGTGCTTGGATGTCTCTCGGATCTTTATAAGTTGAAAAGGGAACCAGTTCCACCTACAGGGATCATTCCTCTTGGTACAGGAAATGATCTTGCTAGATCGTTTGGATGGGTAATGACCTATATATATGTGTTCCTTTACTTTTCTATCATTCTATGTAAATCCTCTGTTTTCAATCCAAACAACTAATCAGCTCATGCACAGGGTGGTTCTTTTCCCTTTGGCTGGCGCTCAGCTGTAAAGCGTTATCTCAGCAAAGCTTCCACTGCTCCCATTTGCCGTCTTGACAGGTGTGATCTTTGTTTGTTTTTGTGACACTTTTTTTGGTTATACACATTCAAGTTTGACTAGTTGATTATCTAGAGGAAAAACGATTAATATTGTGGAGTAGCTGGTCCTAGTCTCCACCTTAATTAATGAAACTTCGGATGTATTATCTGCTTATCTGCTATAAATTTGCAAATAGTGAAGCAAGTTATTGCTCGATATAACTTGTGCACGTCTTTGTCAGATTTGATCTCTTAAGGGGTCTTTGCTTAGTGCCCTGGCAGACTTGCCTACTGCTAGCAGCGATCCCGGGTATCTGATTTTAGATACTGTGGTTGCGGTCGCTCCTAGGAGGGTGCAAACCAAACACACCCTTAGTACCTGAGATGACACTACTTACTTTAGTTAGGCAGAATAATGTATTGTGATATTAATGGGTATGTTTGTACGTCTAGATGATAGCATCGTAACATAGTATCTACTGTTTGTATTATGTTCCTATGCAGGCGTTTCATTCGTCTATATGCTGATAACCTCTACTGTTATCCATGCAGCTGGCAAACTGTAATTCAGATGCCGGAAGGAGAAATAAAAGAGTTGCCATATGCACTTAAGAAAGTGGAACCTGCAGATCGGTTGGAGATCAGCCAGGTTTGACTATCACTTCATGTCTTCGTCTAGATTTATGCTACTTAAATATAAGTCGCCTACATTCACTACTCTTTCCATCTAAGCTCTTTTGCTCTTATCAAGTATATTTATACCTTACAACTACGGCCTTACAACTACTAAAATTGCAAATAATAACAGAAATATGAAAGTAATGTTAGAACAAGATAGTAACATAAAAACAATGTGGTTTCTTGTTAAAAAGTGTTGGAGATTGTATTTTGTATAGTATGCCATAGTGCATTTAGTGATTTCTTATTTGGATTTATTAAAATGCTAATCTTATATGGTGCAGGAGAACGGCACAGAGTTATCCGAAAAGGCTTCTTTCTATAAAGGAGTATTCTACAACTACCTTAGCATTGGTATTTCGTTGGTTACCTTTCTCTTTGTTTAGGTTTTTCCTTTTTTATCAGTTGAAAGGTCTCAAAGGTTTCATTTGGTGAGATGATAATGCTCAGATACGACTCCTTCAGAAGTTTGAAGCTAGTGCAGTAGATAGACTTATATTAAACCGTTTAACCTTTGGAACTATAAACAGGATTTTTCTTAGGTTTCATCAAGAATTTTAGTTGTTATAGTTTATTTTTCATTGATAAATTTGCTATTTACTTCGAACAGGGATGGATGCTCAGGTTGCATATGGCTTCCATCATCTTCGTGATGAAAAAAACGTATCTTGCACAAGGACCAGTTGCAAATAAGGTGCTAATAGGAACCCTCAATGGTGTAATCTTAGTGTTGTCTTGCTTAAATACTCTGCTATAGCCAATATGTTTCATCATTATTAAGTATGAACTATGAAGTGTGATTATTGGCTAGCTCATTTTGTTGGAACTACAGCAAATTCTTTTAGTGACATATCCTTCCACTGAAACTGCCGGTTAGCAATATCTTTGTAGGTTGCCATGTAATGTCACAAAGGGGAAAAAAAAAGCAAACTCTTAATCTCCTTATATTTCTATATATCTGTTGGATGAGCTGATGGTACTGCAAATTCTTCTATATAACATTTTTTTTTTGAACAAGCATAAGAGCTGTGAAAAATTTTATTAAGAAGAAGGGAATTAGTAAAAATGAGAGGATAGAAAATACCTTCCCCAAAAACACAACCCCTTGAACACACCTCAAACACACCCTGAGAGAAACTGGGAAGAATTTGCTACATATAAAAAGTCGAGGTGACCAGCTCACCCAAAATATAGGACTGGCAGCTGCAAATATACTCCGTCATACCCAAATAAGCCAAGCATTTATAAGTTTGACCAACTTTATAGGGAAAAACATATCAATGTCTGTAACACCAAATAAGTACACTATGAAAATATATTTAATGGTGTCATAAATGTTTGTGTCAAACTTACAAATATGGCTACTCTAGAAGTTGATTTATTCAGGGATGGAGGTTGTATAGAGGTTGTGTAACATTATAACCTATGAATAAGGAAAAAAAAAAATAAAATAGGCTTCAAAGGCTTAATTATAAACATGCTTTTTCCCATTTCATTTCCTTTAGCATATTCATGTAGTATCCCCAACTTCCTTGGGACTAAAAGGCTTTGTTGTTGCATGTCATTTGGTATGCTAGATTCATGTCTTGGGTATTTACCGGACTTATAAAGTGGTTCTGCTGATGATATTTGTTTTCTTACCCTATGCAGTTGATTTATGCTGGATATAGCTGCACTCAGGGGTGGTTTTGTACACCTTGTACAGCAAGTCCTCAGCTGAGGTAAATGATATACTTTTGCATGACCTGCTCAAAATTTTCCTGCTACCAATCCAAAGCTCACGTAATTCTTTGTTCATGCAGGGGCTTAAGAACATTTTGCGACTTTCCATTAAAAGGCCAATTGTTCAGAGTGGGAGCAAGTTCAAATGCCTTCAAGGTTAGTTATTGATATCTTTTAACATTAAACAGGTTACAGCAAAGAGCCTTAAGAACCTTGAAAATTTCCTGTGATACTTTGCCACTTCATATGTGAATTTCTGTGTAGTTTAGGAATGAGTTTCTGACATTCGCACCTATACTTACACTCCCTCTATTCATATGTACATGATGTTTGAGGTTTTTAGAAAGAGTACAAGAATATTTTATGTTCTTTATGTTTGGTTCCAACTTCGAAGTTTGCGCCTGGTATTGCTCAAATGAACTGTTGCAATCATCCCTTGATTAGCTAGCTAGTTACTACTAGGGACCAAAGTACCTTAATTGCTACTAGCCTCTTCACAAACGTAATCTAAACTGGCAAGTTGGCCCCTGCAAATAGCACGGTTAGACTCATTACAATATTATTTTAATCATCAGAGTCCCGATCGTAAAATATAAGCTTATTAGTTATTTGGTATAAGATCAACACCCTTTATTTAAAAAATCACAAAAATCAATAAAAAGAGGAAAAACTTAGTACTTACAATACAGTTATACATAACAGAAGATGGGGCACTGCAACTATACCATTACATTGTTGCATTGGATATTCAGTTTTGGTATAATTGTAATGGAACAAAGTTTTTATTTTTTTTAATTTAAATCAGAATATATCAAATAATGCTGGAGAGAGATTGCCCTGCTGGATTTACATATTTGATTACTAGTAATTATTGGAGCATGATGCTTGTATCCTGGGTCTAGAATGACTATGGTAGGATTACCGAGGTAGTACGTGGCAATAACTCTTATTTGCTACTGTACATGAGCTGATGTGGCAGACACCAACATGGCTCGTAATTCTTTTTAGCTGCAAACATCCTATGTAAAGGCATGAAGTTGTATGTCGAGCTTCTTCATGTCAGTTTACAACTACACTGGCTTAGTCACAGCTGTTTTATTTAAAGTGCACATAATTTTTGAACTACTATATATATTGTGTCAGAAGATTCTAGTTTACTAATCAATAATTGAATGCCTTGGATACTTATCCTACTGTTGTGGAAACGGATGGTATATCTGCCCATAGCAGATGCTAGAATGCTAGATGATCGTGCCTATAGAGAATTATCGTCTAAACTTTACTGTTGAGGAGGATGCCCTGGAACTACACTCACATCCTTTTCTCTGATAATGCAGTGTTAGATCCCTAGTTGTGTTAAATTTATACAACTATGGCAGTGGAAGGC
The DNA here is from genome assembly GCA_015847255.1 of Hyparrhenia diplandra. Taxonomy (NCBI): domain Eukaryota; kingdom Viridiplantae; phylum Streptophyta; class Magnoliopsida; order Poales; family Poaceae; genus Hyparrhenia; species Hyparrhenia diplandra. The sequence continues at coordinate 34,213 of JADLZK010004026.1, read as the reverse complement.
ATCCATGGGGTGATCTTAAACCTGAGTATCTTGAAAAGGTTAGTACTTGCATTGCCATGTGAAACACATATGGTTTGATAATTTTACTCTCTGTTCCTACTTCCTAAATATGGGTCTTTGAGACCTTTTGACAACTGAAGTAAATGCCTTTGATATTGCAAAATGGTTTAAAAAATGGGTCAGCTTAACATTACTTTTCTAGAACTCTTACTGTTTGTTCCAAGAATATGAAGAAGCCAGAATCAGCATCAAGTAGTGGGGTTTGTACAAGGGTTTTGTTTCTTTAATTTTGTGCATAATGGAGTTTGATGTTAACATTTTCTATCGATTTGCAGAGAGGCTTTGTTGAAGCTCATTCAGATGATGGCTTACTTGAAATATTTGGTCTGAAGGAAGGTTGGCATGCTTCATTTGTTATGGCTGAACTTATCAAAGCAAAGCACATTGCCCAGGTACTTTATTTTTATTGTCTTACTTTTTGCATCATATGTCGGCAAAGGATTTGTTTGTTGGGATAATCAGAGTGATAAGCAACTGTGTTGTTGTGATATTTTTTTATAAGACACCTTGATCTTGGTTTTTTTTGCTAGTCACAGTTATTTGGTTTATTTAGTAAGGTTTTAGAAATTTGTGGGGCTTAGTTTAGTCAGTGTTATTGTGCAGTTTAGTCAGTGTCCTGAATTGTTCCTAACACGTCTTTTTCTACCTATGCTTTTTAATGGACTATGTGATCCAAAATCCATTTCCTGCTATCAGGCTGCGGCTATCAAATTTGAAATGAGGGGTGGCGAGTGGGATCGAGCATATATTCAAATGGATGGGGAGCCATGGAAACAACCACTCCTACAGGAGCACTCAACCATTGTGGAAATAAACAAAGTTCCCTTTCATTCTCTAATGATAAATGGGGAGCAATGAGAGTTTCCTATGTCAAGGTACATTCTTCCCAAGTCATGTGTTTCTTTATGTACCCTTTCCGTGTTGGCATATCATTTCCTGACATAACCTCTGGTCACTCGCAAATTGTAGCAGGGTCTCATTCATAGATCGTTAGAATCGTGTACAGTTCAGGAGCAGCGGGCACTAGATTCTTAGAACTGGGTTGACTGCAGCGAGGATGCATGTTTGTTGGCCTTAACCGTGCCATGGTCGAAAGTCATGGCCGGCCCGTGGTATGAGACCATGCATTGTTGTATTCTTGTATTTGTATCATATATGCGTCGTTGTACCCTGAGTTCTTTTTTTAAGGAAACAAACTTGATTTGTTGTATTCTAACGTTGTGTGTCAATGCAAAAGAATAATCTGGTGAAAAACACCATATTAACTGTCAAATTGGACAGTTTGCCGTTAGCACTGCCCTAGACCATGTTCATTTGCGTATGCGATGCTGATGTGGTTCACTCATTTTCTTTCCTGTGACAACTATCATCGTAGAAGCACTGCTTTTTCAGGTTCAGGTCTACTGTTAGTGGTGTAAGAGTTTGTCAGTTGCAAACCTGTATAGATTGTATAGTATCCAGTGTGACAGTGTCAGGATGAATCCACATGCAAGTGGCAAGTAGATATTTTTTTCTTTCAATCTTTCCTCATTTTGCTAGTTTATCCATATTATCGAACTTAATATGCATTGGCTTCAGATTGCAACACATACTCTTCTAATGATGCACTGAGGACAGATTGTTCCACATTTACAAGTAGTGCCATGTCAGCACTTTGCTGAGCTGATGTACACTATCTATAGACAAACTGAGACATGGCTTGTTAGGCATGCCAGGGAGCAATTTCCCTGTAATTACAGTTACGAGGCCGTTGATCCTGGCATGTCCACCGACACAGAGTGTGGTGGCGCCTCCTGCATCCTCTGCTCGAACGAGGTCCCGAGCTCTGACGCTGGCGATGAACCGGCGTTGATCATCTCCGACGCAGTGGAGGTGCTGAACGGGCTCATGCCAATGGCTTCCTCGGCCGCGGCCTGCGTCGGTCCGTTCCGCCACGGCCGTCCCTGACGGACTCGAACTCAACCCATCTCTGCGTCTGGTTCCCATCCCTGATGGAGTCGTCGTTCCCCGTCGTCTTGAACGTGGGGCACTTGAGGTCCTTCTGGTCGAAGTGCCGCAGCCACGCGCGCAGCCGGCGCATCGACGAGCTCCCTGAGCCTTCCTCCTCCGGCCGGACCTCGTCGCGCTCGCGGTAGATTAAGGTGACGAGGTAGACGAGGAGCATGAGGCCGGACACGACGCCGGTGATGAGGAACAGCCCGCCGAAGCTCTGGAAGCTGAGGTTGGAGGAGCCGAGGGCTGCGGCGGCGGCGGCGCCGCCCTGGTTCGGACAATTTCCCGGCGGGCCGAACCACTTCTTCTCGATCTGCGCCATCTCCTCGCTTTCCGCCAGCGTCAAGACCGCCCGCGACACGTCCGGGGTCAGCGGGCTGCCCATCGGGAAGACGAACCCGAAGCCGTCGGTCTTGTAGACCGGACCGAACATGGTGTAGCCGTCGCAGTACTGCGACAGGAAGAGCTTCAGGTACGGATCTCGTCGAACACGGCGGCGACCTGCCCGCTGGACAGCGCGTTGGCGTACTCCTCCGCCGTGCCGTAGCTCCTCATCTTGGCCTCGTGGAAGCCTAGTTTCTGGAGTGAATTCTTGATGAAGGAGCCCTCCTGGTACCCGATGACGGCACCGGTCCGCTGGAGCTCTCTCACGTCGGTCACCGCCGGCTGGAGCTTCTGGACCGTCAACATCGACGTCAGGCTCGCCGTGTAGCTGGACGTCAGGATCAGGACGACGAACACCCAGATGATCACCACGAACCTCGACAGGTTGCTCTCCAGCTTCTCCTCTGCAGAACAGAACGCAGGCTCAATCTTTCAGTACGGTTCTGCCATCAATCGCATCGGCCTAGAAAGAAACTAATTTAAAATCTTTTGGCGCGTACTGTGCGAGAAGACGAGCGTGGAGAAGGCGAAGTAGAAGATGAGGCCGAACTGCTGCCACGGCGTGCCTCGGAACTCAGGGTTGATGCGGTGCTCGATCGCCCACACCACGAAGCCGGTGAAGCAGAAGAAGGCAAGGCTGGCGAGCCACAGGCTGGTGGTCAGCGGCCGCAGGAAGATCCACATGCTCGTGCTCGTCTCCGTGCGCACAGCCACCACCATCGACCACCCGGAGTCCGTGAACGGCATGCTGAAATCCACCTTACCCATCCTGCTCGCCGTGATTGTCACGTCGCCGACGACGATGTCCGCTTTCTGCAGTCACCAATCAAAGCTTCTCCATCAGCACACACACATACTACACATATCCTAGGTGCTGTGTCATGCTTGGTTGTGTACTGACCTGATCCGGCACCTGCAACACGAGGCTCTCGTAGGACACGGAGCTGTGGGGATACGGCACGTACTCGTAGCTCACCGGATATGGCATCTTGCTCATGACCGCGTCGAACACCTCGATGCAGTAGCCTGTGATGTTTGGATGTCCTCCTGATGTCTTCGACTCACCGTCGACGCGGACGAACTCCTCGAACCCATTCTTCATCGGCACGGCGACGCGAAGCTTGTTTCCGTTCGGAGACACGACCCAGCCTCTCGGGGCGGACATGGAATCACCTGGCCATAGGATTTTCTTCAGCCCTTTATTTGTGCCGTCGGCGCCCAGAGTCTGCGTGATCCCAGACTCCGGCGTCCAGAATCCGACCGCCCTCGAGCTTCTCCCGACGATGTTGACGAACTCGTACGCCGGCGGCTGCAGCTGCCCGTCGACGAGGGCGAAGTTCCCAGCGAGGCCGCGGAAGGTCGTCTCGCGCACCGCCTTGAGGAGCGTCGCTCCGGTTGCCGACACGCCGAGTCTGTCCAGGTCCGTGACCGCCGCGCTCTGCGGCGGTGTCTGGAACGCCGGGCTGGAGACACCGGCGGCGTCGGCCGCCGCCGCGATCGCCCACGCCGTGTCGTACGACCAGAGCATCACGACGGTCGGGTCATGCGGGTAGATGTCGGCGTTCGGGTACTCCCGCCGGAGCCTCGCCCTGAACCGCGCGGAGAAGTTCCTCACTCGATCCGTCATCCGCACGAACGGCCGGAGGCTGACGACCCCATCCATGGCGCTGATTTCGTCAGGGCTCAGCGCGTCCACGACGCTGCCGACGCCGTCGGTGGCGACCCACGCGTAGTCCTCCGTCATCATGCCGGCGATCCTCGTCCGGCGGAAGAACCGCGCGGCCAGAAACGGGTTCATGTGCACGACGAACACGCGCGTCGGCATCGCCTTGAAGTCGTAGAGCATCGCGTCGATGCGGTCGTCGTCCGCGTCGCTCGGCACGGCGGCGCGGTCCATGATCCTGGTGCCGACGCCCTGGAGCGCGCCCGCGAGCGCCGGGAGTATGCCCGACCCATAGGGCGAGTCCTCGTAGACGACGGCCGCCGCGTGCCAGCCGAACGCGGCGAGGACGGCGGCGACGGGCGCGGCCTGGTAGGAGTCGTTGGCCCCCGTGCGCACGAAGAAGGGCGTCTGCGACGGGGAGAGCGCCGGGGAGGTGGCGGAGGAGGGGAGCACGGGCACGTGAGCGCGGTTGCCGATGTAGGCCACGAACTCGGCCTCCGCCGACGTCTGCGGGCCGATGATGACGTGCACCTGCTCGTTCTTGATCAGGTCCACCGCTGCAAGCAAACGGAAACCAAAGGAAGAAGTCCAGATTCTCTCCCCCGCCTATAACGAAAGTTCGTTTTTCCTCCTCAACGTCAAAACCGGACAAATCACCTCCCTTAACTTTTTAAACCATGCAAATTACCTTCCTCGGCGGTTTTGAGGGCGGTATTGCTATAATAACAGCAGTTTTTTTTTTTTATTTATTTGGCTGAATCTTTGAAAAATCATAGTAAATCCACAGAAAAATCATAAAATAGAAAATCCAAGTTTGTTTGACTCCACATGAGTAGATCTACACATTGAATATATAATATAGTATGCTTTAGTCCAAAAAAAATAATTATAGAAGTTGCAGCTACGAATTATTTCAATAAATTACATAAAAAGTATAGATCTAAAGCTACAATAAAAATTTTGTATTGAAGCATACCATATTATATATTCACTGTGTAGACATGCACATGTGAAGTACAAAAAAATATATTTTCTATTTTATGATTTTTCTGTGTTTTACTACGATTTTTAAAGATTCACCAAATAAATATAAAAAAAAAAAAAAAAACCTTCATAGCAAAAACTTTGTACTAAATCATATCATATTATATATTCAGTGTGTAGATCTAATCATGTGGAGTCTAATAAAATTGGATTTTTCATTTTATGATTTTTCTATGATTTTTCAAAGATTCAACCGAAATTTTTTAAAAAAAAAAAGGCAAACCGCTGTTATCTGTAGCAATACCGCCCTCAAAACCGCTCGAGGGAGGTAATTTGCATGGTTTGAAAAGTTAAGGGAGGTGATTTGTCCGGTTTTGGCGTTGAGGGAGGAAAAGTGAACTTTCGTGATAGTTAGGGAGGGAATTCAGACTTTTTCTCGAAACCAAATGATTTCCCGCTCAGGAATGAATATGATGGAGCAGAAGCCCATAGACATCTCAGCCCAAACGATAATTTGGCCATAGACCGGTAACAAGCGTTGGAATAAAAAGGATTCTATGCACCTGTGCACCAGATAGTACTACTGTCCAAGTTTCATTGCTTGACTATATATTAAAAAAAAAACTATGAAATGTCACTTGGTGAGTTATCATTTTAATTATACTAGTTGGTTATTATATAAGTTTATTGCATGAAAATCCAAAGACCTAAAATATGGCGACTCCCTTTTATTTCACCTGCTAAATAAATACTAGTTTGATGCTTTGGTTGTAGTGTACTGGTACAACAACAAAAAGCTCGTTGTGTGGAAGTTCAATTCCATACGGACATAAAAAACATGGAATCCTGATTCCTTGACAGATGACTTTTATTCGTGAGTAGCTGATTCTCTTGGTGAGAGGACTATGGACAGAAAGCTACTAGTACAAGATTCTTGTACACCTCTCCATTTAATTTCGTTGACCAAATGACCAGCAGACCTCAAAAATTGCTTGGTTGCCAAGCAGTCTCTGGTTTGTCCCTTGTTGACTGATGACAGGCTTCGCCTCCACTCCACGTCTTAATCAGTTAATCCTATATTCTTTTTATAGAAAGTAAAAAGGTGGTGTTAATAAGTTCTCCTATCGCAAGTCACAGGAAGTAACAACTGTTCAGAATTGACCTCTAAGACAAAAAGCACCATGCATGCATCTGCAGGGTGATACTGTGTAGATGGGTTTACGACAATCCCCAGCCCAGCCAAAATCCAAGACTCGTACCATGGATTGGATAGTCTACAGTAAAGGATGCAGGCAGCCAAAACTCCTCTGTCTCCAACAGCATGGCCAAAACAGAGACCCATCCGCATACGCACGCATGCAAGCCGCAAGGTAGCAGGTGCGCCGCCCGTAACATGCTGGCCGCCGACGAGCTGCAAGGCCCCCGCTAGCGGAAGAGGCACCCCTGCAATGGATCGCTCATTCGTTTTCCAGTACTCGCCGAGCACCTCGGTGACCACCGGCATCATGGCTGCCGCATCCGATAGCAACGCCGCTCGCCCGGCGCCTGAAGTCGTCACATCGGAAGAGGGCACGACGCCGGCGGCGCCCAATAGGGCGGAGCACAGGTGGCGCAAGCGGCGGTCGCCGCGGACCATCGGGCGTCTTTGGAACTTGCTCTTCAGGCGCTTAATCTTGTAGTACACCATGAACTAGTCGATGTGCGGGAGATGGAGTCCCAATGACTCGAACAGCTCGGCCATGTCCGTGGCGCCAGCGGGCTCGGGCCGTTGCGCTGGCCGAAGGCAACGGCTGCGGTCGAGGAGTGAACTCGTCGTCGTCGCTCCACTCTTTCGGGGGCGCCCGCGGCGGCCGCCGCATCCATCGGCGCGGGCGGCCGCGGCTCGAGCATCCGGATGGCGCCGGGCGGAAGAACGCCGAGCCGCCGCCTCCCTTCTTCTGCCGAAGCGCCGCCATCGTTAGCGGAGCGAGCGGACACGCTCCGCCCGCATCCGGCTTCGCCGTCGTCGCTGCGCCCGCCGGACGCCTTGCTCCGCCGCGGGCTCGAAGCGCCGACGGGCCGCCTTGGCCCAGCTGGATGAATGGCTCGCCTGCGAGGGGGACGCAACTCCTGCACGCCCGGAGCCGCGACGCAAAATGCCTCCGATGTATACGTCGTCTGTTGGAGATGAATTTTGACACCTAAATGCACTGTACTAAACTTATTTTGTGTTTTAGGTATCTTTGTTGGAGACGATCTAAGGGCATGTACAAACGGGACTTTGTTGAGCCCGTCGTAAGATGTATATTTTGCAAATAACACCCCACCGGCGCCTGGAGACGGGGGTTGCCGTCGTCTCGCGAGACGACGGGGGATGTCCCGTGGCCCGAGGCCGAAACGACGCCTCTAGCAGCGTTGTGCGGGATCGTCGGCATCTCAACCCCGTGTGTGTGGATCCAGCGCGGCGCGGTCGAGTCTCGGCCAAATCGTGGATTCGTGGCGGTGGTATTCCATCTCCCTCAGTCACGCGTTCTTTCTCCGCCGGCTACCGGCCACGACGGCGGTTCCATCTCTACCAGCGACAACAGCACCCCTCCGCTGCACTCCCCTGAGATGATCCCGGTCATCGCTCCATGGATCTGTGGATCAGTTGCGTGCGTGGCTGCCCAACCATCTGATTCCTCTTTGTCTCTCCTTGATTATTAACGTTGTCCCCATCCGTGATTTCTTGGTTGTTTTTTATTCATATATTGCTTGCAAACTGAAGTTAACTTTTATCAATGTGCAATTAGCTTACATTCAGCCGCGTGAGAGCTGTAGGCTGAAGCTTGAGTTAATTTCCTGCTGTTTTTTTTTTTCATCAATGGCTGCACAAACAGAAACTCCTCTGATGAGTCGTACATGGCCATGTTTTTGGTTTATTTGTTGTCATGTGAATGTTGTAGTGTGATTTGAGTGGCTGGGATCCATATTTTCTTTCAAATAGCAACGTAATGGTATACAAAGTGGTATTCATGATCGATCTTGTGCCTACATGCAAATCATTAATTAGGCGGCGGGCGACCTCCGTCTGTGGGTTGTATGTCCCGTTTTTTACCGCCTGTTTTGTCAAATTCGAGACTCTTAGAGACGACCCCGTGCGTGGGTTGTACATGCCCTCTTCAGAGAACCCGTCTATATGACGTGAATTTTGCAAAACCCCCCCCGAAAGCAGCAGACGAGGCGAGGTCGTCGCTTGACGAAAGGGCGATGCGGCTCGTGCTCCCAGGCAAGAGACGCTAGGTGAAGATGCGTTGTGCGGGATAGTTTCTCCAAGTCGACTTCCGCGATCTGATGCGGGTATGTCGTGTGAGTAGAGTGGAAGCAGCGCGCCAGACTCCACCAATCTTGCCGCTGCCACCATCGTCGAAGGTCTAGCCACCTGGCTCGGTCGAGCTCCCATCGTCCGACGACAGAGGATGCAGCTACAGATAGAGCGCGGCGGAGACCGCCTCGGCCGCTGCTGCTTGGCCGCTGCAGATCGAGCGCGGCGGAGACCGCCGCTGCTGCTCGGCGTGATGTGCCCAGCAGACGCGCGGCGGAGACCGCCTCGGCCGCTGCTGCTTGGCCGTTGGTGCTCGCGTCCTTTTGTCTGCCACGGACGAGCCGCCGCCGCTACGCCGAGAAGCATCTGATTCGAACTTTCTTGACACACGTGAGCTGCCACTGGATCACGACGCGAGAGGCTGATTAATTTTAGGACTGATTAATGTTAGGGCTGATTAATTTTATTTACATCAAAGAAAGCAAGTATAAACATAGTGGATTGTTTCCACTCAGCATCTAACAACATAATGGTATACAAAATTATGTTCATTATGGATCATGGCTAAATACAAAGCATTAAATATCTTACAGACAGTGAAATAGACTCCCGTTGTATGACTCGTCTTTTTCACTGTCTCTACGCCAGATTTGATGTCCTTATAGACAAGAGGCCGTTTGTGGGTTGAACATGCTCTAATCACATGCTCACATCTACTGACAGTGACCGACCGAGAGCTACCTTTCCAGCAGCTATCAATGGAAAACCAGCCGACTATTCCCAAGGACCAATGCAACCGACCAAAGAGAATGGAAAAATGAATGGCGCGGAGTCCCCATCGGCGAACCGCCAACAACGCGCGTTGGGAGAGCACGCAGCTACTGGTCAGTCTCAAGCAGCAGATCCATCCGATCGATTGGCGCGCGGGCTCAAATTTTCCACGCGGAAACACGGCAGGAATTTTCGTCTTCAGTTGTTTGTCACTGGTGTGGTGTCTGACGACGACTGATGAGAGACTGACACCAGTGATCGCAACCCATACTCGTAACCAACTGCATGCCCCGTCAGGCTTATATAAAATACTCACTCCGTCCCTAAAAGATGTCACCGTGGGATGTGTGCCGTAAGTTTGACTCGATTTATAGAAAATACGTGTAATATTTAAATCTTCAAATAAATTTGTTAAAAAACTAGAGTTAAAGATCTTTCCGATGATGCTAATTACTTAGCATAAATATTTATATATTTTAATACATAATTGCCGGTATTGCTTCTCGGAAAGCGCAGTGACAACCTTGGGACGGAGGAAGTATATACACAAGCTTGGTTAGGTCACCAGCCAGCGAAAAGAGACGCATGACGACGTCCGCTGTAATTGAAACCGAGGCTTAGGGTGTGTTTAGATCACCAAAGTTGGTGCAAAATTTTGGATGGATGGGACATGTATGTCACATCGTTATATTATGAAGACGTTTAGTTTGTTAGTGGTAAATATTATCCTACCATGGCGTAACTAGGCTCAAAAGAATCGTCTCGTAATGTATCGCAATGTACATCTAAACTGTGTAATTATTTTAATTTTTTACCTAGATTTCGTACTCCATACATGTTGCCGGTCGACGGATGTGATGGGGGAATCTTCTTTTGCATAGTAAAATTTGGGAGGATTTTTGGGATCTAAACAGGGCCTTATATGCTAAGGTTTTAAATAGCGAGCCAAGGTGTTTAGTGGTTTGTCTCTAAAACAGCTAATAGCGGAGCTATGTTGGGATATAGCTTTTAAATTGTACATGAACATAAACAGTGGCACCTTGCTTTCAAAGGCTGTATAGCGGCAATCGTATCAGCTATTTACAACTTTTATATGTGCTAGCTGCTGCTTAGAACAGTTCTAGCGCAGTATATCTATGTTGGAAGGATAGTACTAGCTCAAAAATTTCAATTTTTAAAAGAAATAGCGGTAAACTTTTACCGTCCTTTCTAGAAAAATCTATTTCTATTTGATCTACTAATTTCGAATAAAAGCACCACCACTGTATGCTGGGAAAAAAAGTGACATGGGAGAAGAATTCAGCGGCAAAACTTTTTTTTTTAAAAAAAACAATCAGCAGTAAGACTTAAATCGACAGAAATAAGATTAGGATCTAATCAATAGTATCTGTCACGGTGTCACCTGCTTTGGTATCCGTACCTGGGCCTTGTTTAGATTGCTAAAATTTCTAACCAAAACTTCCAAGTTTTTCCACTCTCTCCCATCACATCACTTTAAATACACCAAAAGACATATGTTCGAGGAGTATGAAATGTAGGTAAAAAAAGTAACTAATCACACAGTTTACATTTGTACATTACGAGGCGAATCTTTTGAGCCTGGTTAGTCATGATTGGACAATATTTCTGTAAACAAACGAAAGTCTTCAGAAGTTGGAACAGTTATTTTTACCCCCATTAAGCTGCTGGACCATGTCGCTCCCCAAGCACGTGCCTGGGTGACGGAACACCAATAGCTAGTCAAGTCTGACGGAACACCAACATCTTGTGAAATCTAGGGTGTGTTTAGAAGCCAAAATTTTAGCTGAAAATTCCTATAGCGCGTCACATCGCATTAATCGTAGCATGTTTAGTTTGTTAGTGGTAAATATTATCCTATTATGACGTAACTAGGCTCAAAAGAATCGCCTCCAATGTACATCTAAACTGTGCAATTAGCTTTTTATTTACCTAAATTTTATAGTGGCCGGCAAACGTCTTTGGGTGTATTGAATGTTTCGATGTGATAGCGTGTGATGGGAATGCGGGAAATTTTGGAAGAAATTTAGGCTTCTAAACACGCCCCCTATAATGCGTTTTTGTCCTCTTGGGAAGACGACCATGACAATTGACATGTACTGCTACTAGTACTAGTAGGTAGTGCAAATGGCAGTTTAATTGGTTGGTAGGAACCTTTAATTTCCAATTGCTTGGTGAAGAAACATAAATTTTTCCCGTCGTGTTTCTTTTTTTTTTACTTGCCACTTGGGGTCGTCGGGACGTGTCGTCTGGATGGTATAGCTAGACGGTCGAGAACACGACGCTCGCGGTACGTACGAAAAGCTTGAAAGCAACTCAACTGGACAGGACAGCTCAAGGAGAAGATCGATCGAGTTGGGTCAGGACTCAGCTAGGAACCTTCCCGGCGACGAGTTCAGATCCCAGTTGGAGACGCGCGGCGCAGCATCTGACTAGCACAGCTACGCATGCAGATCAGATCCACCGGAACTGGTGCTCGTTCATGGCCACAGGAGTACTACAGGACGACGCAGCTACACAAACGGATGCTGGTGCACTACTATGGCCGGCCGGCCAAGGCATGCATCATGCGTGGGCATTTCAAGCTACGCCTGCCATGCATATCTTATCTACACAGTTCACTCATCAATTGAGCGACTATATCTACTAGTACTAGTAAGTAGTAGTATAAAAAATTGCTGCCGAACTGAAATACGTACACAAGAATGCATGCATCTGAATTCCGAAGAAATTAAACACAGCGCGTGATCGAGGGACAGGTGGAATTTTTGCATTTTGGTCCTTTTTAAAAATATTTTTTACAAATAGACATCCGGCCAAACATTTGCTGAAAATAGGCCATTTTTCGGCGTGTTAGGACATCACGCCGAGGCATGTGGCTCGGCGTGGTGTCGGGCGGACGCCGAGGTCCGCCACGTCGGCCTGGCGACTCCGGTCGCCGCTACACCGTGGCGCGTGGGGCCATATAACTTGGCGTGCAGTCGTTAACGACGAGCCCGGACCTCGGCGTGGGCTGGACAAAAACGCCGAGGTCCGAACACTTAGCCGCGGCCGAGCCCCGGGTGTCGCCGCCACTTTAGTGTCTTGGCGGGCCGACGCCGGGCGGGCTGCGGCAGCATGGGTGAGGTCTTCTCGAACGCCGTGACATGGCGTCTTGCTCCATTGTCTAACTTCAGCGGTGATATCCATGTCACGTGAAGTGTTAGCCCCAACTCCCCCGAGTGGCCTGCGGGGAGAGTCTATTGCTTCGTCTGACAAAAGCACCGGGCATCAACCGCACAAGCGTTGTGGCGGGCTGGGTGCATACTAGTGAGCCAAGAATGGCAGCTTTATCAGAACCATGTCTGGTCCCAGCAGTGGATGGAGCAGCAGCAATATTGTCTTAGCGTTGTGTAGTTTAGTAGCCCTAGAAGATTATGCCCATATGGCTTCAGCTTTAGCGTAGAGCAGCACGGCACCTGCTGCCTCCGTTGAAGAAGCCCTGAGGGCCCCGGGTGTCGCTGTGACGCTGTGGCTGCAGCACGGTTCAGTCTTCAATGACCCTTGTACGTACTAGGCGGTGTTTAGATCTCAAAATTTGGGTCAAAATTTCTGTAGCATATCATATCGTACACTGTCGTAGCGACGTTTTGTTTATTAGTGGTAAATATTATCCTACCATGGCGTAACTAGGCTCAAAAGAATCCTCTCGCCATGATGTACATCTAAACTGTGCAATTAGTTTATTTTTTACCTACATTTAGTACTTTCGATACGTGTCTTGGCATTTTGATGTGATAGGGAATCTTCTTTTTGCATAGTAAAATTTGAGGAGGAATTTGGAGTCGTCCTACTCGCAAGTAGCAGTGTCATGCCTGCCTAGCTGGATAGGCAAATAGTAGCACAGGCAAGTAAATGGTAGCGCAGTAAAAGTAAGGCCAGTTTGGTAGTTCGCGAATAGAGAACGTGGTTTAGGTGAGGAAAATCTGATTTTTCTAGTTTTCTATTCTCTTACAAAAATTTGTTTATTTTGCAAAATAAAAATCCAAACAAAAAATAGTAAAACTTAATTTGGAATTTAGAAGGTTATGTACTTATGTACATCTACTACTACTACTATGCAAAATAAAAATCCAAACAAAAATAGCACGGTTGCCATAATTGAGTCAAAAAAATTTTGGGATTTAGAAGGTTATGTACTTATGTACATCTACTACTACTATGCAGTGTAAAGCAGTCATCCATTAAACTAATTGCCAGATATCAAGTAATTAGGAACATGTAAAGAATCAACAAAAGAATCGGACGGTCCATATCGCGAAGCCCCAGACCTCGGCGTGCCGTCAGTTATCGCCAAGCCCCGAAACGGCGTGGCTGTACACAACGCCGAGGTCTGAACACTTAGCGAACCGACATGAGTAAAGGTGCATGCCACCATGCGTGCCTGCCACCATGCAAAGAATACTCTCTCCGTCTCAAACTAAATCAATTTTTAGAGTTGTCTTAAGTAAATTTGACTAACTTTATAAAAAAATAATAGCATCTATAAGACCAAATAAACATATAATGGAAATATATTTAATTATGTATCAGTGATATTAATTTGATGTTATAAATATTAGTATTATTTCTTATAAAATTAGTCAAACCTAAAAAATTTTGAGTTAAAACAACTCTATACTGTAGGCAAGGGTACAAAGCTGCGTACAAGCTGCTCTCTCTCTGCTGCTGCATTCAATTGATGTGACCCTCTTTGTCTCTCTCTGTAGTGGAGTACTATGCCTGAACGTGTAGTATGCCTGAGCGTTGAAGCTCGTGACCCTGGCCACTGGTGGTCGTGGTTTTTTTTTTTCACTGACATGAGTAAATATTTCATGAATTTATAATATGTTCCATGCACATGCATGTTATTTTCTATATGAAATTCTGCTCTCATGTTTTTTTTTTTTTTAATTTCAAAGCAGGGTGTTTATTATAGACTTTCATACATATTGGATTTTCTTTCTATGGTTAATTTTACTTAATTTTTTGGATATTTTTCATATTGATTTTAACTCACTCTCTTGTTAAGTATTTTATTTTTCTAGTAGTCTTAGAACTCAGTAATCTTAAGTTTGATTTTTTTTCTATTTCTCACATGCATACATAATACATTTGTAGTTCTGTATATATTTGATGATCCACCATGCAAAACGAATTAACAATTGTTATATAAATATACATTTGTAGTATGTAGGAGTATATTTGTGAAAAAGAAATAAAAGAAAATGGAAAGCACAAAACTCACTCACGCACGCCAAACTCACTTGGGGGTGTTTAGTTGGTGAAATATTTTTGGGTTGGTAGCACTGTGACGTTTGTATTTGATAATTATTGTTCAACCATAGAGTAACTAGGCTTAAAAGATTCATCTGTACTTTTCAACCAAACCTCAGTTTTTTATTTGCTTTACATTTAATCTTTCTAAAAATATGTTAAGAGATTTGATGTGACGGTTAACGTAGCAGACTTTTTCCTGCAGCAGCAACTGAACACCCCCGTGCCGAGTAAACGCACGCAGGCCAGAGCGACCGTGCATGCAACAGCGTGCGTGGGCTCCAGCGACAGTGCATGCAGCGTGGCCAGAGCGAGAGTGCAGGCAGTAGTGTGCGTGGGTGTCCAGACCTCGCCGTTGGGTCCAGCCACGCCGAGGTCCGTGGCTCCGTTAACTGACTGCACGCCAAGATATATGGCCCCACGCGCCACGGTGTAAGCGGCGACCGAGGTCGTCGCTGACGTGGCCGGACCTCGGCGTCTACTGACACCACGCCGAGCCACATACCTCGACGTGGTGTCCTACATGCCGAAAAATGCCCTATTTTCAGCCAGACGTGGTGTTTCTAACACGCTAAAAAATGGTCAATTTTCAAAAATGTTTGACCGGATGCCTATTTATAAAAAATGTTTTTAAAAAGATCAAAATGTAAAAATTTCACGAGAGACGAGGATGGAGGAGTTTGTATGGAGTATATATGTAATTACCGGCGGAAGCTGCGCCGACGACGTCCCCGGCGGAGTCCCGGAAGCTGAGCGCGACCCTGGTCCTGGACCCCGGGCGCGCGGCGTAGTAGTCCTCCACCGCCATCTCAATGCCCACCTTCCGCCGCTGCCCAACCAGCGACGTCAGGTTGAGGATGACTCCCACGCGCACCCGCGCCGGCGCCGGCTGCTGCTGCGCTGTGGCCACGCGCAGGCTCGCCTGGCACCAGACCATCAGCGCGGCCGCCGCTAGAACGAGGCGGATGGAGGAGGATGAGGAGCGAGGAGGAGCAGACGAGTAGGCGTAGCGCAGCCTCCCCATCTACCTACCCTTCTGCATGGATCACTCAGCAGCTGTCTGGGCAGGAGGTGAGCGCTGCACTGCACTGCAGTCGCGGCCCGTGGCTCTGCTCTGATGATGCTAACAAACTGCAGCCGGCCGCGTGAACTGCTGCTTCTCCCAGCAGCTAGCGAGCGCCGCAACGGGGCTTTTATGCCTTTCCGGCCTGCATGCGCAAGAATCTGGCGAGCTGGCCGGCGTGATGTGGAGTGTCGCATTGGTACTGCGACGTTTCAAAATCATTTGTTGGAAAAAGAAACACAGCTTAAATATCTAATGATCTGTTATAATTTTTAGATATCTATTTTTAGCTATTATTAGAAGAGATGGTTGGAGTTGCTCTACGGAGCCTTGACTTGACTCCCAAGTCCCATCCCATGAGGCGCACGCAAGAAGCTAAGGGACATGGACACATGGTCGTGACACGGACCCGTCACGGTGGCATCTAGCGCGCCATGCATGGATGGAACGGATCCATCGACCAAGCCCAATGGCCAATGGCGAAGGGAAAACTCCGGGACCAATGCCATGGCTACCTCGTGGTTTCAAGTTATCATGATTTGATGTGATTCTAATTGTGTAGTATCATGTGTGTCTCTTTATATCCTTTCAAATGCCATGATTTCTGTAGTATCTTTATGATTGATACACCACTTACAAGCTGATTGTTTCGTCAGAGTCAGAGTTGTCTATAAAGCTTCATCAATGCTCCCCACAAATATTGCGACAACACAATGCTCTGGCAAACTTGTTTCTCAATCAAATTCAGCGGCCCTTTTTCCTGCCAATGATAATTAAATGGTATTCCCAACTTCCTTCTTATAAAAACAAAGATATGTGTTAAAAAATTATTACCCTCGCAATTAACTATACCTCTTTTATATTTTGCATCATTAAATTAAATAGATACATAAATGTGTATGCAATCCTTTTTATCTAATTTATCTATAGTCTAAGCATGGAAGGAGCATTGGCAGCTCTCCACACTCTCCACATACCGGTGCATCGCGGCCTAGCCCAACATAGGCAGGCGTGGCAACGCCGTGCATGATTTCTAGTATACATCTATGTGCAGTAGGTGTAGGACGACTAGCCGAACTTGTTCTGAATGTCAGTGTCATCGAGCTCACCTTCCAAATGCAACATCTTCTGCATGACCATGAGCAGCTCGGGCCATTCACAATATAGAACTTCCTCAATGTCGTTGCCGTCGTTGTACCGATGCAAGTGGCTTCTTATATTTCTGTTGAGCCGCAGTATATCATGTGGACTCGCTCTGTACTCGTTTTGAACATTGACAACCCACTGGTTGATTTTTGTATTTGCCTTGGCAGTATCCAACCAGTCTTCCTTGTAGGGGAGACTACAGAGTATCCTCTTCTTCTTCTTTTTGTTTGTACACCCAAGATAATCGATAATTCTATCGTGTAGCATCAGGAAGACCTCAGTGCTGTGAAGTGTGAACACAAGTAACAGAATGAGCCTGTAGGCAAAAAAAAGGTAAAATAAGTGAAGACATTACCGGTTTTTTATGGGCAGCAGTGCAGCATTGTTTACAATCAAGAATTCATCTTTCATTGTAAGGGTGTCCGATTCCAAGAGCCGAAGGAATTCTGCGTAGTCTGGAGGCAGTTTGGTGCTATCCCCACCCGAGATAGTAATTAAAGATGTCAGGATCCTGGACATGCGTTTGTAGTCATCTCTCACACGCTCAATGCTGAAGCCTTTACCAGTGAAACTGACCCCCCTTAGCTTGACACTCCCATTGCTCCCAATCCAGATGTTGGACACCTGCAGAGGAGCAGCGAGATACTTGCCAACTGAGTGGTGGCTCCTCAGTATCAATGCAAGTTTTCGGCTGATCCTAGTCGCTTTGTCAGATAATCGCCAGAATTCCTTCGTTGTTCCTAGCACCGGGACCTGGATTAGCATCATGTTGGCCATGGTGTAGCTCATCGCATCGTACAGCCTCTCGGCAGATGACTCGTCGATGTCCTTGGTGCTATGGACACAGAACGCAAAATGAGTGAAGACAATAAAATTGAATCGACGGAGCAGGGAGAAGTTTCTCGTAATTATCTGAAGAAGCAACAACGAGCAGCATCTTACTTTTAATTGATAGGCAGAGCTCCTGCCATTTTTTTCAAAAAATAAGAAAAGTGCAGCATCTTACTTGCATTGACACTGAGAAGTCACCACTCTGCTGGCAGGCACCCCATTGCTCCTCTGCTGGTGTCCAGTGTTTGGACCATCACCCTGCCGAAAATACCCAATCACGCACACTAAACCGAAACATTTCAAGTGAAAAATGTACTAACTGCTCAAGAGTAACACATATTGGTCCAGGAGGATCCTCATCGGTTTCCTTTCGAGAAAGACAAGTCTCTTGTCTTATTTTTTTAAAGAAAAATTAATCTTTTGTCATGGGAAGGTTGTCAAAGGCTGGGCCGCTGAGATTCTCATATTACTACCCTAAGTTCCTAAATTAAGTCATGCATGCATAAGGCGACCTACATGATGTGTCAGAGGATGACCTTGCACGCATGGATTCAACTTAAAAAATCACAACCTTTAATCTTGAAAAGAACTCCACCTATGTTGACTGGAAGACTTTCTTGAGTCGTCTCAACATAGCCGGTCCTAAGCCCGGGTAAAGGAGGAGGGTGTGTTAGGTTTGGCGAACCAACATTCAAAAACAGCCACTCTAATGGATATGAAACCCACAAGAGATTTGTTGGGGCGTAACCCTCTTAGCGACGCGCTACACCGGAACCCGGGTGTGGTGTTAAATGGGCAAGGGCCAGGTCGCCATCCCCTTAGTGGCGCGTCGTATCGTGATCCGGGCGATGAAAAAATGAGCAAGGGTCGGGTCGTCGCAAACCTTAGTGGCGCGCTACATCTACGCCCGGGTGTAGTGAAAAATGAGCAAGGGTCTTCGCACTTCCCTCGACGGGTGCGAAGGGTAACGAAGCTAGCCGAGCCAACTAGGATTCATTTAGGTAGCTGGAACGTAGGGTCCCTAACGGGTAAGTTAAGAGAGCTAGTCGATGCAGCAATTAGGAGGCGTGTTAATATTCTATGCGTTCAGGAGACTAAATGGAAGGGCCAGAAGGCGAAGGAGGTGGAGGATACTGGCTTCAAACTTCAGTACACGGGGACAACATCGGGTAGGAATGGTGTAGGCATCTTGATCGATAGGAGCCATAAGTATGGATTCGTTGATGTTAGGGGGCAAGGCGACCGAATTATCCTAGTCCAGCTGGTAGTTGGAGATTCGGCTCAATGTGATCGGTGCCTATGCCCCTCGTAGGTCTTAGCGAGAGCACCAAGAGGAAGTTTTGGGAAGATCTACATAGCATGGTTAGTACCATGCCTATCAGCGAGAAACTCTTCATAGGAGGAGACCTCAACGGCCATGTGGGTGCGACAAATGTAGGTTTCGAGTGGGTGCATGGGGGAGGATGTTTTGAACTTCGCGTTGGCCTACGACTTGTTGATAGCGAACACCCTCTTTAGGAAGAGGAAATCCCATCTACTCCACCTTTCAGTAGTGGACAACACTCGAGCCAAATCGACTTTATCCTTGCAAGGAGGGAGGAGACCTCACCTAGGGAGTGTGTTGTCCCTCAACACAAGCTTGTGGTGGCCGACTTTCGCTTTTTCACGCGTGTCCACCGGGACAAACGGGCCAAGATTGCGAGAACAAAGTGGTGGAAGCTTAGAGGGGAAGCAGTGCAAACGTTTAAGGAGAGGATGCTAGGCGAGGGGCCTTGGGAAGGAGAAGATGCAGATCGACATGTGGCTAAAGATGGCAACATGTGTTTGGAAAGTGGCTTCGGAAGTGTTTAGTGTGAGTAGGGAGGCAAACGGAAGCGAAAGACACTGGTGGTGGAATGACGAGGTGCAAAGGGCTATTAGGGAGGAGTGTTTCAAAAGCGCCTCCACCGTGACAAGAGTGCAGCCAATATCGAGGGCTATAAAATAGCGAAGAGGGTTGCAAAGCGAGTTGTGATCAGAAAGCAAAAGGTCGGTCAGCGATGATGACCTTTATCGGCTAGGCTAGGCACGAAAGGAAGGGAGAAGGACATTTATAGGATGGCTAGGATCCGCGAGAGGAAGAAAAGGGACATCAATCAAATCAAATGCATCAAGGATGGGACAAATCGACTTACGGTTAAGGATGAGGAGATCAAGGACAGATGGAGGGAGTACTTCGATAAGTTGTTTAATAGGGAGAATGAGGGTCCTACCCTTGAGTTGGACGACTCATTTGACGATACCAACAGACGCTTTGTGAGGAGAATTCAGGAGGCAGAGACCCAGTGGCGAAGCTAGAGCAAATTAGAGGGTTGTGCACTTAGCTTGTGGGTGCATGAACATCCGTCATAGGGGATGTATATATGGTGAAATGTTGAACATAATCACTGTTTTTGCAGTTTTTGGGTGGTGTATTTGCATCCCCTAATGTATATATAGCTTCGCCCCAAAAGACCGGGAGGCTTTGAAGAGGATGAAGGGAGATAAAGCGATGGGCCCCGATGGTATCCCCATTGAGGTGTGGAGATGCCTGGGTGCCAGAGCAATAGTATGGTTAACTAAGCTTTTAAACCTCATTTTTCGGTCAAACAAGATGCCCGAAGAATGGAGAAGTATATTAGTACCGATCTTCAAGAACAAGGGAGATGTTCAAAGTTGTACTAACTACCGTGGGATTAAGTTGATGAGCCATACGATGAAGCTCTGGGAGAGGGTTACCGAGCATCGCCTAAGAAGAGTGACAATTGTAACCCAAAATCAGTTTGGGTTCATGCCTGGTCGGTCGACCATGGAGACGATTTTCTTAATACTACAATTGATGGAGAGATATAGGGAGCAGAAGAAGGACTTGCACATGGTCTTTATTGACCTCGAGAAGACATATGACAAAGTACCGAGACATGTCATGTGGTGGGCCTTAGAAAAGCACAAAATCCCAATTAAGTACATTACCCTCTTCAAGGATATGTACAGGGATGCGGTGACGTTTGCCCGAACATGTGATGGCAACACCAGTGACTTTTCAATTAAAATAGAACTACATCAGGGGTTAGCATTGAGCCCTTATCTATTTTCTTTGGTGATGGATGAGGTCACAAGGGACATACAAGGTGATATCCCTTGGTGTATGCTCTTTGCTGACGATGTGATGCTAGTTGACGAGAGTAGGGCAGGGGTTAATAGGAAGTTAGAACTATGGAGACATACGTTAGAGTCGAAAGGGTTCAGACTTAGTAGGACCAAGACCGAGTACATGATGTGTGATTTCAGCGCGACTAGGCATGAGGAGGGAGATGTTAGCCTCGATGGGCAAGTGGAGGCCAAGGAGGATACTTTCCGGTATTTAGGATCGATGCTACAAAAGGATGGCGACATTGATGAAGATGTTAGGCATAGAATTTGAGCCGGTTGGTTGCAATGGCGTCAAGCTTCTGGCGTTCTCTGTGACAAAAGGGTGCCTCAGAAGCTAAAAGGTAAGATTTATAGGACAGCGATTCGCCCGACGATGTTATACGGTGCTGAATGTTGGCCTACAAAAAGGCGACATGTCTAGCAATTGAGTGTAGCAGAGATGCGTATGTTGCGTTGGTTTTGTGGGCACACAAGGAGGGATAGAGTCCGGAACGACAATATTCGGAATAGGGGTGGGGTGGCACCAATTGAGGAGAAATTGATTCAACATCGGTTGAGATGGTTTGGACATGTCCAACGGAGGCCTCCTAAGGCGCCGGTGCGTAGCGGGGTTCTAAAGCGGGTCCATAATGTAAAGAGCGGTAGAGGTCGACCTAAACTGACTTGGGACGAGTCGGTTAAGAGAGACCTTAAGGAGTGGAATATCTCCAAGGATTTAGCTATAGATAGGAGCGCTTAGAGACTAGCCATCAACGTGTTTGAACCGTGACCTTTATGTGTTTCTCTGTTTCTTGTCTCTTTTGGGTTTCATCTCTAGCTTACCCCAACTTGCTTGAGACAAAAGGCTATGTTGTTGTTGTGATCTTGAAAAGGTAAAATTTTGCTTAGAAATAAATATTAATCTAGATTGTAGATTTCTGAATATGCTGTCAAGGATTTAATGTTTTACTAAATTAAATTGCAACACATGGAATTAAGACCATCAGCCGCTGCAGCAGGCAGTGTCTGAACAAGCACATGCACAGTATGGACACAAAAAAGGGAAGGAAATGGAGAACACTGTATGTTAATGGCAGTATTTTGTTAATACCGACGTTGATTCAAACCTGCATCAGGCCAGCACCAACGGTGAGACTGAGGTCACTTGTTCAGCTCAGCTAGCTGCCAGAGGTGAAGGAAGAGAAAAAGGAAAGACGTGGTAGGACTGGAGAAGATAAACAAAGGAGATATAGACCCGAGACCTTCAGTCAGGCTGAATGGGCGATTGTTCATGATGGCATGGCATGCAGGATAGGGGTCGATTGATTTTCGAAGTTTCGATGGCCATTCGGCTTGCTTTTCATCAGGCTAGTTCTCTTGCTCTACTTCATATAGAATGTGTTCCTTCGGAAATAAAAGAAATATTGTTTATGCATGCAAAACACCAACTCAAATGCCAAGAATAAATGGTACTGTGGCAGCGACAGTGTGATTACCCTCTGAAAAATGATAATCCTGAATTTTGTTTTTAGTTTTGGTTTTATTACTAGACTTACCGACAAATATTTCAGTTCCTCAATGTCAACATATTTCAAATCCTCAAGCTCAACATCACCTGCATTAGACCCCTTAACGCATGCTGCACATCTAATTCAATCAAACACAATGTCAATTTAGATCACGCCTGACTCAAGAAGACTAGAAGAGAACTGGAAAGCTACCTTCTTAAGCCATCAAGAACCTCCTG
This sequence comes from Hyparrhenia diplandra, assembly GCA_015847255.1. Taxonomy (NCBI): domain Eukaryota; kingdom Viridiplantae; phylum Streptophyta; class Magnoliopsida; order Poales; family Poaceae; genus Hyparrhenia; species Hyparrhenia diplandra. The sequence continues at coordinate 11,826 of JADLZK010004026.1, read as the reverse complement.
ATTATTTGGATCACACTTCAAGCCCTCTAGGTAAGTTGCCAAAGCATTTTCATAACTTTCCATCAGGAACTGGACTTTAGCTTTACGCACATAGCCCTTTAGAAAATTTGGATCTAGTTCAATACATTTCTCTGCATCCTCAAGACCTTGAGGAAAGGCTCCCCAGATGGATGTGGCATAGAGCTCTGTTGCTAAATGCCTGTAAGATCAATCATAAATTAAATGAATTGCTACAACCAGGAGTGCCAAAGAAAAATGGGTCAGTTCCAGAGCATGTCTTTACAACGAACAATGCATGCCAAATATGACCGATCATAGATGACGTTTTACCGATGCAAAATTTTAATTTACCAAAATTTTTACAAATTCAAAAGAGGTACCACCTCCGGTCATATTTACTTGACATTCAAACATGGGGAGTTAGCTTATTTTCTTCTTGTTTTCTTGCCTGAAACGTCATCTATATTTGACTGAAGATAGTACTACTTTACTAAGGATCTGGAGTTGCCTTTACTTGAGAAGGAAAATCAGGGGAACAATGAATATGCTTACTCTTGGATCCTTTGGGTTCATTTTCGTAGCTCGCGTGTAGTGTATTGCTGCTTCATGGTATTTCTTCTGCCTGAAAAATTCATTGCCTGCAGCATTTCACAGTAAGGCAATTGTATTATTGTATAGCATATAACTAGTACTTAGGAATTGGAGACATGATGCTTAAAAACATAGATTACTAGGAGAAGTATCTAGTGGTCCCTTTCTTTTGTGCTCTGTCTTCTTTCGCATGGAAATCCCCATATACTATATACACACGAAAGTACTAAATGGAAATTTCTGAGAGTATTTCATTGTCGACCAAAATATGTTTCCTTTGTGATTGATATAAGAGAATGCAGAAGAAAGAAAGAATTAAGGACCAAAGCTATCAAAGCATGGACAAAAAAAAAATTGGGAACAAGGAGATGGAAGTTCAAGAGTGCCAACAGATTGAGAAGAGATAGAGTCTTCCTTTATTTTATTTTCCTTTAGTTTCTACTTTATTTCTCTTCTTGTCGTTTTCTTCTCTCTTTCTCTTGTGGTCCTTATCGTTTTCGTTCTTTGCCGCCTTGGCTTTGCATATGAACAGCTTGCATTTCATTTTAATTCAAATTAGGTAGAGGCCTCCCTCCCTCCCGATTTCACATTTATAGTGCTGTAATCGAGCAAGATCCAAACCTTTCTCGCGGTATTGGTTGGCGGCCTCCTGATCCAAGCGCTCCTGTTCCTCAACCTCCTTCCTCACGCGCTCCGCCTCGTTGAGCTTCTCGAGCGTCTCCTCGCTGTAACTTTCGGCCAGCGACAGCTTGAGGGCCCTTATCGCCGGCGTGTAATCCGCAGCGCAGCACGCGAGCTCGAGCAGCGCCGACGCCTTCCAAGACAGCGCCTTCGCGATGAGCTCGCTGTCGGAGCCGAGCTCCCTGCCGCGCTTCACGGCCTTGTCGCAGTCCCCCACGCACTCCTCGTACTGAACATGTCCCAAAGCGTTAGCGGCCGGCGGGTCGGAGCGAGGGTATGGGATATAATCACAGAGGGAATGGAGAGGGGGAACGCGAACTGGGAGAGACCTTGCCAGTGCGGAAGTAGGCGGCGGCGCGGTTGGTGAGGAAGGTGATGTCCCTGGGGTCAAGGAGCGCGCCGAGGGCGTTGTGCTCCACGGCCGCCTCGACCGAGGACTTGCGGTAGGCGTCGTTGCCGGCCTCCTTGGCGCGGCGCGCCGCCTCCATCGCGCGACGACTCCCAGTGGATGGACGATGCGGTGGCGCTACGGCTACTTGGTCCTCCGCCAGCAGCTTGTGGAGGTGGCGGTCGGCAGTGCGGCGGCGGCGAGCACGAGGGAGCGCACGGCAGGCCGCGGGTTGGCTTCTGTCTCTGCCAAGGACACACCGGGGTTGAAGGAGGACTCCGCCTTCTAGTGCAGCTCCCTGTTGTTGGGTCTTTGGTAGATGATGAGAAGACGTTGACTTGACTCAGGTCGGTCAAGGCTCGGCACTGGATAATAAATGTTGGACAGCGCGAGAGCTCCCAACCACCTAACTAACCTACTGTAACACTGAGAGAGAAGCATTCATATCATTAGTACGAACACTTTACTGTACCTAACACTGAGACAGATGCATTTATATCCATAGTACAATTGAGGCCGTGTTTAGATCCAAAATTTGGAGTTCAAACCCTGTTTAGAGCCTCAAATTCCTCTCCAAATTTCACTATACAAAAAAAAGATTCCCCGTCACATTAAAATGCCTAAGCACGATCGAAGTTAAATGTAGGTAAAAAATAAAACTAATTACATACGTTTAGATGTACATTGAGACGATTCTTTTGAACCTAGTTACGCCATGGTAGGATAATATTTACCACTAACAAACGAAACGTCTTTACGATTAAGACGATGTGACATGCTACAGAATTTTGGCCCAAATTTTGGTGATCTAAACACCGCCTTTTGGCAAATCCCAAAGATTTCGTCACATCAAATCTTTTGTCTCATGTATGGAGCATCAAATGTAGGTAAACGAAATAACTAATTGCATAATTTGAATGTACTTTGCGAGACGAATCTTTTGAGCCTAGTTAGCTCATGGTACGACAACAATTACAACGAATAAAACGAAAAAGTCTTTGCACTTTTTTTCAGCACTTGCCAAATTTTTGGCGAAGAACTAAACACAGACTGTTTAGTTCCTACCAAACTTTGGCAAGTTTCCAAGATTCCCATCATATTAAATCTTTTGCCTCATATATGGAGCATTAAATGTAGGTAAACAAAATAACTAATTGCACGTTTTGGATGTACTTTTACGAGACGAATCTTTTGAGCCTATTTAGCTCATGGTAGGACAATAATTACTAAATACAAATAAAAAGTGCTACAATGCTTTTCAACTTCACTTTTCAAATCTAAACACAGCCTTATCAGAAATCCAAGCGGGGTAGATCATGTAGAGGGCTACAATTTTGGGACCCTAAACAATTTTAATTCAAAAACTTTTCAACTACAAAGTTATAGATCTTGTCGAGGGCTACAATTTTGATATAAAATTTGTCTTTATTCGAGCTCATATGAAAAATTTATAAATTATTATTTGAAAAAGTCAACGTGCCACATCAACAAAAAATAAAAAAATAAACAAGAATATAACCAACTGACATGTGGCACATGTCGGAGCCACGGCAGCGTGCCACATCAGCATCTAGAGTGGGTTTGGACCCGTTTGGACCTAGACGACATTCGAAGGCAAGTTCATGGACCTAGAATTAGCACTTTGAAAGTTAAGGGACCTAAATGGCTTTGTTGAAGCTCATTCAGATGACGGCTTACTTTAAATATTTGGTCTGAAGGAAGGTTGGCATGCTTCATTTGTTATGGCTGAACTTATCAAAGCAAAGCACATTGCCCAGGTACTTTATTTTTGTTGTCATACTTTTTGCATCATATGTCGGCAAAAAGATTTGTCTGTTGGGATAATCAGAGTGATAAGCAACTGTGTTGTTGTGATCTTTTTTATGAGACACCTTGATCTTGGTTTTTTTTTTTTTTTTTTTTTTTTTGCTAGTCACAATTATTTGGTTTATTAAGGTTTTATAAATTTGTGGGGCTTAGTTTAGTCGGTGTTATTAGGGCAGTCCCAATGAAAGAAAACCCGACACGCTTTCCATAACAAAAGAAATCATCTATAGAAACCATTCTTCACAGTGGTAGTGTCTTTGAGTAATAATTATTTTCTCTTTCTCTCTCCCAATTCCACCAATGGGGAGAGTTGCATTAACCCCATAGAAACTAGTGGTTTCTTCCCAATGACAAATTCATGGTTTCTTGTGCATTGGGTCAAGAGTAGACATGGTTTCTCCATGAAGAAACCATTTCTATGATTTGTGCTCTCTTTCCTCATTAATTAGACCGCCACATCATCATTTTGCTTAGTTGACAAGCTATTTAATAGGGATAGAAACTACCATTAATGCTCCATTGGGAGTGCCCTTATGCAGTTCAGTCTGTGTCCTGAATTGTTCCTAACGCGTCTTTTCCTACGGATGCTTTTTAATGGACCATATGATCCAAAATCCATTTCCTGCTATCAGGCTGCGGCTATCAAATTTGAAATGAGGGGTGGCGAGTGGGACCGAGCATATGTTTCAAATGGATGGGGAGCCATGGAAACAACCACTCCTACAGGAGCACTCGACCATTGTGGAAATAAACAAAGTTCCCTATCATTCTCTCATGATAAATGGGGAGCAATGAGAGTTTCCTATGTCAATCAGGTAAAATTCCAAGTCCTGTGTTTCTTTAGGTACCATTTCCTTGTTGGCATATCATTTCCTGACATCACCTCTGGTCACTCACTTGCAAATTGTACCAGGGTCCCATTCATAGATCGTTAGAATTGTGTACAGTTCAGGAGCAGCGGGCACTAGATTCTTAGAACTGGGTTGACTGTAGCCGAGGATGCATGTTTGTTGGCCTTTACCGTGCCATGGTCGAAGTCATGGCCGGCCCATGGTACGGGACCATGCATTGTTGTATTGTATCATATATGCGTTGTTGTATCCTAAGTTCTTTTTTAAGGAAACAAACTTGATTTGTTTGTATTGTAACGCTGTGTGGCAATGCAAGAATAATCTGGTGAAAAACACCATAATAACTGTCCAATTGGACAGTTTGCCGTTACCACTGTCCTAGAGCATGTTCATTTTCGTACGCGATGTGTTTCACTCATTTTCTTTCCGGCCCGTGACAACTATCATCGAAGAACTACTGCTTTTTCCGGTTCAGGTCTACTGTTAGTGGTGTAAGAGTTTGTCAGCTACAAACATGTATAGATTGTACAGTATCCAGTGTGACAGTGTTAGGATGAATCCACATGGAAGTGGCACGTAGATATTTTTTTTCTTTCCTCATTTTGCTTCGGATTGCAAAACATACTCCTTTAATGATGCACTCTGGACAGATTGTTCCACAGTTACAAGTACTGCCATGTCAGCACTTTGCTTAGCTGATGTATCTAACCGATAGAAATAGAATAGAATAGAAAGATAGAAAGATGAATGGCTCCTCCGCCAGAGCCCATGGCCACGTCGCCCAAAATGTTCTCGGCCGTCCGATCTCCCATCCTACGGCCACCAACCACCCCACCGGATTCAGCTTCTCCTCCGATTCTTGCCCGAAGCTGGCTTCTACCTCACTTCTCCAGCTTCAATCCGAATCCGTGGATGTAAATAAATAGCCAGCCTTCCGGCTTTCCCCCCCCCAAAAAAAAAAAAAAAAAAAAAAAAAAAAAACAGCGGCATCTCCCTCGTCTTCTCCGTCCCTCTCCCGACGCGGAGACGGGACGGGCGGCGGCGCCGGGCTCCAGCGCCGCCCGGGGCCATCCTCCTCCGCCACCGCCACCCTCTCCTCCTCCTCGCTCCTCCTCGTCGTCCTCTCCCCTCCCTCGCCCGGAGCCGCGGCCGGAGGCGACGGCGTCGCTGCGCCAAACCCTAGCAGGCGCGGTGGGCGCCATCGGCGGCGGCGGCGGTGGCTCTCCTTCTCTTCCCCCCTCCCTGCGCCCTCTCCCCTCAAGGTCACAAGGTTGGGGGGCGCGGCGGCCTGCCGGTGCTGCGGCCGGGGCCGTCCTCGTCGATGGGGGGCCCAACCGCGCACGGGCTCCTGAGGCGGCGACTTCGCAGGGGCGCCATTGGCGCCCTCCGATCACGACGCCCCCCACCAGCTGCTTTGCTCGCCCCCGCTCCATGAAACCCTAGGTATCTTATCCCTCTCTCCCCTCCTCTCTTCCGTCTCGATTGGTGGGTTCTTTTCATGTGATGAAGTACAATACGACGAAATAAACTTCCTCTCCACATCTGCAATGTGGTGATCTGGAGGGATTGATTCTACAAAATTCATACTTGGCATGTATTTCCAAAACTGGAACAGTAAATTCATATTTGTGCATCCTTTGCGGCTCATTTTTTTAGAATATATTTAAGTCACAAACTTTTTCTCTGTCTATGTGTTCAGAATATATAGGTACCCACTTTTTACGTTGTTCATCCCTTTTTTTGGAACAACCAACTCAAAATATGTATTCTATTATACAAATTGCGGATGTGAATCTCACCTCTGTCTCCATACCATGCAGTCCGTACATTGACAAAAAAAAAAATATGTTTGTTCGCTTGCTTCAACACATTTTTTTAAATAGGAAAAAAATGATATAATGTATAGTGTATTCGGTTGTGATTTCGGACACTTTCGAAGAAGCCACGGCACATCGTGGTCCTTTCAAGTCTTTGGACGATGGGCGATTGGGCTCTCTACAATCTTTGGCGCTGCGGGTTCTCGTGTGCCTTGATCTCTTTCGCTCAAATGCTCCTACCCTTCTGCTCCTCATCTTCCACACTTTGGTGCCATTCAGATTATGTGATGCTTTGTTCGGAGTTAATGAGATAAAAAAAAAAATCGGCCTAAACATGCCGCTTTTGTGTGCCTTGATCTGCTTTGTTGTGGAATGTTGGTGAAGGGCAATGATGTTCTACCTTTTTTGAATTGCATACCACCGAAAAGTCAAAGTACCTCGAAGCTTCTAATTAGAGCTAACCCCTCCCATTCTAAAGCCTATTTAATCATCCTTTCAGTTTTTGTTGTGCCTAGGAAGGTCATTTGGATATGTGACAACCAGGGCCACAAACATTAGAGCATCTCCAATAGTTTTCAAAACCCACTTTTAGGTTGTACTTTTTGGTAAGATTGATAAAGATTGCTCTCAACTTCTTTTATCCACTTGGAAAACTCATTCTTTTATCCACTTGGAAAACTCGGTCATTTACCGATTATCTTTTTTTGGGAACCATTGGAGATGCTCTTAGGATGACTAAATTGTGCAAAGATAAGGGGAGGTTTAGTTTCTATGATTGAACAAAGGTGATGCTGAGCCCTCTTTTTCTCGCTTTCGGTTTAAACTATTTAACAAAGGTGATGCCGAGCCCTTTTTTTTTCCCTCTCTTTCGCTCTTTGCATCTATTCTATGCTTCAAAATTTTAAATATCACTTTGTTAAATTGCTACATGACACCGTGTCTATTGAAATAGCCTTGTCTTTGCCAATTAATAAATGGTATAGTCGGTTCACTATCTTCATCCGCTTTGTTGTGGAGTGTTGGTGAAGGGCAATGATGTTCTACCTTTTCTGAATTGCATACCATTGAGCAGTCAAGGTACCTCGAAGCTTCTAATTAGAGCTAACCCCTCCCATTGTAAAGCCTATTTAATCATTCTTTCAGTTTTTTGTTGTGCCTAGGAAGGTCATTTGGATATGTGACAACCAGGCCACAAACATTACAGCATCTCAATAGTTTTCAAAACCCACTTTTCATTTGTACTTTTTGGTAAGATTGATAAAGATTGCTCTCTTCTTTTATCCACTTGGGAAACTCGGTCATTTACCGATTATCTTTTTGGGAACCATTGGAGATGCTCTTAGGATGACTAAATTGTGCAAGTATAAGGGAGGTTTAGTTTCTATGATTGAACAAAGGTGATGCTGAGCCCTCTTTTTTCTTGCTTTCGCCTCTCGCAACTATTTAACAAAGGTGATGCCGAGCCCTTTTTTTCCCTCTTTCAGTCTTTGCATCTATTCTATGCTTCAAAATTTTAAATATCACAAGTTAAATTGCTACATGACACCGTGTCTATTGAAATAGCCTTGTCTTTGCCAATTAATAAATGGTATAGTCGGTTCACTATCTGTTCATAGTGTAATTCTTTTCCAATGGACCTCAGTGCATTTCCTTGCTACCTATATGATAGAGGATTGCACTTTCTATTGTTAAGTAATTATATACTTTCGATTTCTTTTGTCACTTTCTTGTCTTTCATTCAAATAATTCATATGTTTTCCCTATGTTCAGCTTGAGGCCAACTGAATATGCAGTCTTGTGTTGCGCTAAACAAATGAATGTCCGCCGCTCAAAGCATACAAAGGCAAATAGTCCACACATTTCTTGAAGTTAGCTACTGTGGTGCCTATACCACCTAGAATATAGTTAGATCCATATATTTTCATGTTCCTATTTTTGTTTTCTATCCAATTTTTTCATAGTATTGTTCAGGACCATGTTGTGGCACAAGTTCAACAGGATTTCTTGCATGGATGAATTTAGAGCAGGGCGCTAAGGTTACGTTAAATGCTTCCTATATGTTTTTTTTTTGTTTCCTCTGTTCAAATCAGGTTTTATATGTGTGTAGATGGCATAAAGATACTCGGTGTCGAAAGGCTTCTAATTCAAAGCTACTTTTTTTAAAAAAATACACGGTTTCCGGTTCATCCGATTTAAAATGGTATGAAATCTGAGCTTCTTAACATATGCTTATTTAACTATGTGCAGTACATACTTACCTTTTCTTTGGTCACTTACTCCCTTTTCTTGCTTTTTTTCTATCTTCACCTCTTGGTATTTGTTCCGGTAACACTTATTGGTTGGCAATAATAATTGCTTTCAATTGGATTATGCTCTTCCACACCCAATGTTTGTCACATTGCCTAGGCAAAGGTTAAATGGCTCCCAATTGGCATCCACGTCTTGCTTTGGTTTGGCTATGCTAAATAGATCTGCATGTCTAACAAAGAGTGGACTGGAATGGTGCAACAACCCAAGCATTACAATTCATAGTACTTAATGAAACCTGTCAGGATAGGTATTGTTCAGTTCAGACACTTCTGTACAGATTCGCAATGCGCTCCCCTAGATATGTTTAGAAGCTTTCCGATCGCTCAGTTTTATTGGAATCTCATAGATATGTTTAGAATAATTTTGTTGTGATTTTTCAGTTTTGTTTCTATTTTGTTACAGCTCTAATGCATTGTGAGCCTTTTATTATGAAAGTTTCAAATAGTCTGAACACTCTGTTAAGATTGATTATGCAAAGACTTTGGTTTCAGTAAGTTTGTCATATGGACATGATTCCAGACACAAGAAAGTGTTATTTAGTCTTCTTCTATAAACCTATGTTGTTTTGCTACTTGCTTTGCTTTGGTTTACTATTCACTTTGCTCATCGCTGAACCTAGCAGGACAATGTATTGCCCTTTTGTTTGCAGAGGAAGCTCCTACCTGACATGAGCTCTGATGTCAGGTTCCAGGTGAATTTTCTCTCTATAGGAAATTAGTACACTTTCTAACAGGACAACACATCTCAACCTGTAACTTTTAGTTTGATGTGTGTGCCACCATATTTCTCTTGCCACCACCTTAAATTGATGAAACCTATCTCAGTGAAAGAACTATTCTAACATGTTGTAGTGAAGAGTTATTATCCAATATTGTACATTCTCAACTTTTTTGTGCATGTCTCAAAATAATCCATCTCTCCCTCTACTTTCAGACATAATTACAGTTGGCTTTAGTGTTCAAAGGATAACCCCATGTTTTGTTTCCCATCTCTCTTTTTTGTGTTAGGTTCATGGTTAACAAGTCAGGGAGCTGTGTCAATTCAATTGAGCAGGTAAGTTACTGAATAATGTTCAGTGGTAGTTGTGCAGTAAAAAAATAGCTCTTCAGCTTTGGCAAGTAACAAAGAACTATCTTTTGTTTACTTATGTGATGCTCTGTACAATGTGAAGCTGAAACTAAATGCTACTGCCAGTCAGCTTTCTGATTGGAACCAAAATCAAGTTAACCCCTACACTTGGAATTCTGTTATTTGTGACAATAACAACAATGTTGTGCAAGTATAAGTTGCAGCATTTTGTATCTCTGCATTCTTATTTTAAACTTTTGTGCTTTGATTAGTTAAAGAATAGAGCACTTAGCTCGGAGCTAAATTTTACCTTTCCGAAATTCGTTACAACATGCTCTTAAGGTCTCTAACAGCTCCAAATATCAGTCGAGAGGCTTTTCTTTACCATGTATTCTGAAAAAAATATTCTTTTGATCACAACCTTCCTATTAATTCAGACAAATCATTCCTTTGCAGAAATAAAGAACACTGCTAGGTACAAATGGATAGCTACTAATATCCCAAGCTTCTATGGGGTTTACTGGAGTTCTGTCACCAAGAATTAGAGAACCAAGAATTAGAGACATGGACCATTTAAATGTTCTGTAAGTGCACTCTTCCCTACACAGAAGACAACTGAAACTTGGATTGTGTACCCTCTACATTTTTTTCCTGCTAATCAGACTTTGCCAGTGCCTATGTATTTCTGTTTGGGATGGGTACGTTAAATAAGGAAAAGTTTTGAGTCTTCCTATCAGCCTCATTTGCAGCTCAGGTCCAAAAAAATGGCTTCTATGCTGGTGACATTACTGCTTGCAAAATCATCATAGACACTTATACAAATTTTGTTATTGAGCCACCTCTATTTCTGTGTACTCTGAAAAAAAATATTCTTTTGATCACAACTTTCCTATTAATTCAGACAAATCATTCCTTTGCAGAAATAAAGAACACTGCTAGGTACAAATGGATAGCTACTAATATCCCAACCTCACGGTCATTAAAAAGACGACACCATTATCTTTAGTGCTACATTATGTTGCTATTGCAGCATTTCCACAGCATGTCAGGCATGAGGTCTTTCCTGAAGCCATTTGTCTCCTTTTATGTTTTGGCTTGTGCCTGCTCCCTATTTGGCATTGCAGATCTATACAAATCTATCCTAATATGAAGGCTCTGGTGGTGTTCTTTTTGCGTCCACTATTTAGCATTGCATCGGTACTGCACTTATTATGAAGAGGTCTAATGGTTATGTACAAGGTTGCCTCCCTATTTTTCTTAAACTCCAGACATCTAATAAAGTAATTGGATTGACCACGAACACATGCTTGCAGTTTGAGCATGAGACAAACCAGGCATCCTATATGTAAATCTCCTAAAATATTTAGGTTAGTTAACCAATATTCTTTAGTTTTTTTTCGTTTAGTTAACATAGGTTCATTAACCAATACAACTATTACTGAGGTTGCCTTCTAATCTTTTGATACATGTTATGCTACTGTATAAGAACAATCATATATTTTCCTTCTAAACAGATGAGCAGCGGCTTCGTATAGTGGATGGAGGCCAATTTTGTCAGGTAGAGGATTGTCTTGGAGATGGTAATGGCGATTAGGGCGACCGTCGGCGAATGCAGCCCACATATTAAGGCACTCCTTGATCTGTATCCTTCCTAGATAGATTCATCATATGAATGCTTTGCACACTGTCAAGTGCACGCTTTACAGGTCCATGGATTTGTTCACGCACCAGGCGACTCTAACGTAACCATGTTTGTGAACAGATTCATCCATCATTCGCACCGCACTACTGCAGCATGGATAGCCACCTCTCCAACCGTCAGCCCAAACACTGATATCTTGTCCTACCCGTCTCGCCATCAACAGATGCAGGAGCTGAACCAAACTGTCCGGCCGCTGCGCAAACCACTATGTCTACAATATTTGTATAATTACACTCTGTATGATATATATGATCGTATTCAACATATAACCGTTGTCATTTCCTCTCCTTAATCCAACTACCATGCTACTTCTGCGCGCAAAGTATAAGAGACCAGATATAGCTTTCCTAACCATAGCTTAAACATCTTATGCACATCTTATAGCTTTCCTGATCTTGGACTGCCGCAGGACACATGGGCGAAGGTCCGGCAGAGCAGAAGTAAAAGCTAAATTATATACGTATGAAATAATTGAGAAACGGAGAAAAAAAAAACGAAAAAAAAATAATAACGGTGACTGCTCATTCTGTTTTTCGGCCCACATACGCTCCTATTATTGTTTCCACAATGTCCACACTTCTCACTGAAATT
>JADLZK010004025.1:0-59092 GCA_015847255.1 Hyparrhenia diplandra | reverse complement strand
GTATATAAGAGAAGTCCTCAAATATATGTTTCTCAGTTGTGTAGTTCAGTCATTCTATCTTCAAAAATAAATAGTATCAGCATAGTTTGCAGTCTCATGAGAGAGGAGTATAGGGCTGATTTATTTATAAAAAATTCTAGGATACTGATAATACCAACATACTAACAACATCAAATTGTGATGGTGAAGCATACCGCCACAGCTGCCATCGCGACATCGCACTTCCTCGCACTAGCCATCTCCTTGGCCTTCCTAGCCGACACAGCGCTAGACATCACGGCCAGCGAAGAAGGAGATGTTTGGGTTGTTCAGGGATGTTCGCCAAGCCAAAATCAAGAAATAAACAGTTCATGTCCATGTGTTGCCAGATGTCACACATGCAGTATTTTCAAGGAAACTCCATATGGCACAACTGCACAAGTAAACCTCAAGGTTTTAGAAAGAGCTTGTTTTTGAGCTATACTATCTACACATCATCTACCTTTAACACAACCAATTCAATACATTCTTGCTTTCACATATCTAGAAAACAAAGTCGAGTCCAAACCTGAACCATCTGAAATGTTAGCATAATCCATTTAAGTTGTAGATGTCTGCTAAACCATGGTGCTGCATCTAGTGATTCCGAATTGGGGAAGCATGCTAGAGGTGAATTGAATGTTTTGACAGCCTCCTACAAAAAGGGATGCGTGAATCATGAAGTTTCATTCAGTTAGGTCGCTTGGACAGTCACATGATATAACATATAGAAAAGACATAATGTTAACACTGCAACAGCTATCTAACCAGTTGCCTTGGTGTGCCAGAGGAAGGATTCAAACTCTTTCATGGATCTAATCTAATAACTAATAAGTAATATCAAACAGCTGCATGAATGAATTAGAGAGCAGAGCAAGCAGCTGTACCAAAAAAGATGTTAATTTACTTGTATAAGAAAGAAAAGTTATTTATTACCAAGTTCTTTTGTAACCTACTACATAACCAAGCTAGAATGTTGGGTACAAAAAGCATTTGCCAATCCACCTCTCATGCAATCAGGAAACTGAAAACGTGACTCGATATCTCCGAGATAAATATGCAGATGTGCATACAGCGGTTCTCCTCTGTCCTCATTACACATGCATTTCTTTCTCTCTCTTCAAGACATCAATGGCAGCACCGGCTAAAAAGCATAGATGCCTGCATATTGAATACCCTCTCTCTTGTACTCATATTTTGATTGGTGATTAACAAAGCTGGTTCCTTCATTAATAACATTTTGGATACATCTCGATATGATTCATTACCTGTTTGTTGTCATCACCAATTTACCTGGTGTATATAAAATCGGTATTGAGCAATTTTTTTCAGTGTTAGCAATCATATTGTGTGTTTTGGATTCATGTTTACGTAACTTGTAATAAATGAGGATCATGAATTGATGATAAATAAAAGTCTGCAAAATTGAATCAAAGAGTAAACACGAAGGGACTGAACCTACGGCTGAACGGTGACTGAATCAAAGACATTGTGTTGTATTTTGTTACATCTATATGGACTGAAAACATGAACAAAATCTCTACTCCTAAAAAGAGTGAAAGAGTCATCAGATTAGGACTGGAGCTGGGCAGCTAGCTTCCCCTAATAACATTCTACCCCAAACAAGAACCCTAGAAATTAGAATTCCCAAATACGGTGCATCCCCCCCCCCAACCGTAAGGTAAAGAAATTTGGCGATTTACTTACAGTAAGGCGCCGAGGACCCGATCGGCCTTGGTGACTCGGCTACCGCCTCCGTCCACCCCCAGGGGATAGCGAACAATTACAACACATCAAACCGAGGCGGAGGTGGCGCCGGGGCCGACCAACGTCTTGGTGAGGCCATGGGAGAGGGAGAAGTAGCTAGGGTTTCTGTGCCGGAGGGAGGGAGGCGAAAAGAGCGAGTTGGAGAGGGAGACGAAGAGGAGGGCACGCCCGGGTGGAGGGGAGAGGGGATGGGGAGGGCGGCGCAAAGGGAAGAGGAGGCCGCTGCCGCTTTCCGGCGTCGCCACCCGTCGCTTGGAGGAGCGGCGGTGAGGGAGATGAGGCCGGTTTCTCTCTTGGTTTTTTTTTTTTTTTTTTTTTTTTTTGAGGCCTGTATTTATTTGGTGGGTGAGGTGGGGGTGTTTTAAGCAAAAATCCTAAGTAGGGCGGTTAAACATAAAACAACCGAAACTTCAAATTTTGTCTTCTTGAGTGTAAGATTCTGATAATACGAGGTGTAAAAAGTAAAAGGTAAAAAGCGTAACTCTTGTTTACCCGGGGACCGGCTGGGTTGGAATGCGATTGAAAGGAAGGAAAAGGACCTAGGCGCAAAAAATCGGACCAATCACAGAAATGGGGCGGCGTGGCCAGTCTCTCTCCTTGGAGAGTTTCTTTTCGGGAATAAAGGTCCGGGAAATTACGAGGCAAGCCAGGCACCTCCCTACTGGCAAGGCCATCCACTCCGATGCCATCTCCGCCTGTGGGTACATGTGGAGGATACACTTCTACCGGAGAGGGGAGGGATTTCGCCCGTACCTTGAGATTCTGAGCAAGTCCAGCGTCAAGGCCATCTTCGAGGTGCTCATCATAGACAAGGACAATCGGCAACCAGCCTACATTGCTGCGTTAAGGACCCGACAATTTCAGTTGCTTCATGACTACGTCTGGCGCATCAGCTGGCCAGATAATATCAACAATATTCTGATCCACAAATATGTCGACAATGAAGGGTACATCAAGCTTCTATGCACCATCAGGGTTTTAACTGACAATCCTATTCCTGTGCCGCCTTCAGACATTGTCAAACATCTCAGCTCCCTCCTGGATTCCACCGATGGGACGGACGTGGCATTCACCGTTGACGGTGAGACGTTCCATGCACATCGAGCTGTTCTTTGCTGCCCGCTCTCGGGTCTTTCGGGCCGAGCTCCTGGGTTCCATGGCTGAGGCCACAATGCCACACATCACTCTACAAGACATTGCTCCTGCCACGTTCAAGGTCATGCTTGAGTTCATGTACACTGACGCTTTGCCGGGAGACGGTGAGCTTGGGGACACTCCAACCGAAATGTTAGAGCGTTTGCTTGCTGCAGCTGATCGATTTGCGTTGGACCGTCTGAAACTTCACTGTGCCCAGAAACTGTGGGACAGTGTGTCCGTGGATACTGTTGCTACAACATTAGCTTGCGCCGAAATGTACAGCTGCCCTGAGTTGAAGCAGAGGTGCATGGTCCTTTTGCAGTGGAGAAAAACTTCAAGGATGCCGTGTTGACTGAGGGTTTTGTTAAGTTGGTGCAGTTGTTCCCATCCATTATCCTTGAGCTGCGAGACAGTGTCAAGAAAATGATGTAGTGGGAGAGTCAACTTGATGTATATATAGTTGAACTGTCCAAGTATTGTGTTGAGATAATTTTTAACAAGCACTTGACTACAATCAATCTAATACTCCTTCTGTCCCGAAAAACATGCAATTCTAAGCTTCCGAGAAGTCAAACGATTCAAGTTCGACTAAATTTGTATAAAATTTTACTAATACTTACGGTACAAAATTAGTATAAATAGATTCATGACAGAATATATTTTTCATAATAAATTTTGTTTGAGACACAAATATTAATACTAAATACTATAAATTTGGTCAAACTTTGGTCAAGTTGATCGGCACAATTCCCATAGTTGCATTTTTTTGGGACGGAGGGAGTACATTTCAAGCATTTTGATTAGAAAAAAGGTCTTTTTTGTTTGTTTATGTTTCAGTTGCAAATATGTGGAGACTGCTCATGATTACTAATATCCTATCTCTGTTTTTATTTTTTTTTTAAAAGTTTTTTAGTTTATTTTGTTGGCCCTCATAAAGAATGCCCTCTTGTCGCTTGTCACCCTCTCCTGAAGGTGGCTTAAGCTCTAGACGTTTACACTCGCGCTTGCTACCTACCAGTCCTACGGTTTGCTGCTCACAAATTTATCTTTGCAAAAAAAAATTTTTACTTAGACTCAATCCTTTGTTAATGCGGGAGAGGAGATAAAGTCACACATGAATGAGATATCATGAGCACATGTATGAATCACAAGCATATATTGTCTTTGATATAGTTGCCAATGAAAATCTTATTTGCAAGTCTTATTCAAGAGCTTTGCTTGCTCTAGTTTTCGGCTTGTAGCTGTTATAATATGAAGACTAGAAGGAGATCATGATTAGGGGCATGTTTGGAACTCCATAGCAGTACTTAAAACACAAATTGTAGTCATTCTCACCGTGTCCGTGCCTCGTGGGGTAAAAAGAATTATCAGTAGCACAAGTTGTTTGGTGAGATTTTTTTTTTTCAACTAGTGGGGACGGCGCGCACCTGCGCGCCGAAACTGGAAACTATTAAGCGGTGAATATAAAGAGATGACACAAAGTGGCGATGTATATAACTAATGAGATACATTGATATACACACAACAATAGGATGTATATATTTACACCAAGATCATGCCCATGTGTGTTGGAATGGAAAACAAAATAAATTCCTGATAATTTGTAAGACAATTGATAACGGCGAAGGATCAAATTCTTATCATTTGCCCACAAATGGGTGAGGACATTGGTGATTCAGACATGAAATGAAGTGAATTGTCTGTGAATCAATCTTGTCTAAGATTCCACCTTTTTCTTTACTTCTTAAGCTTTTGCTAGGTGTGGTACTTGACTGTTCCCGTCAGCCTAAAAGATGATACCTTCAAGTCTGAGCACTGCGATTACATGATTTGGTAAAAATATAATTAGTCATGGCACTGTAGAAACATTTATGTTTGTGCCAAATGAAAGTATGAATCTCTCTCCTTTAGATATATTGGCTACAAGGGAATAAAATTTCTGGATAATAATTAACTTAAGCTCATCAAGAAAGGAATTTCCACAAACATTTTAACATGGTAACACATGCATGTGGTTTCTTGTAGGAGCATTTTTTTTAAAGTTGCTTAGTACCTAGGAAAGAGGCAGGTTCACATTGAAATGTTGATGAAGAAGTTACCTAACCTTGATTCAGAACTTAAAAGGTATATATACGAAGAAACGAACCTTGAGTCCTGAAACACATGCATCTAGGAGGCTCTCCAAAGCACTTGGGTGCGTTCTCTGGCACAAGGCGTCCACAGAACGTTGGAAGGCACTCTTGGAGCCCTATATATAAAAGTAGCACACCAAATGAGTTAGATTTCTAGACATGCAAACGTGATCCAAAAATAATTTGGAAAACCAGAAACAAGAAAACATTTAGTTGAGTGCTTTAGTTGGTCAACTTATCAGCATATACCTTGATATTATTCCAGCTGAAGTCATTCATGTAATGGCAATGTTAATACAGTAACCGTTAACAGAAATGAAGCGAGTAGCAAACCGCTCATGTTACATGAAAGTGACAGAAACCTGACCTTCAGTTTGAGAGATTCTTCTGAGACCATTGATGCGAAGCTGTTGGTGGCAATACCAACCCACATTGTTATCCCACCTGAAACAAAAACAATCCAGGTGAAATTAAACCTGATGTTAAAGAGGAACTGTACATTGTAAACTTGGACTTTATATAGAAGCTCTATTCTGCCAAACCTATTTACAATCCCAACTAAATTGAAATGAATTGTCATAATCCTCCGTATGTATTTTACAATCCAAGATGTAAGATGGACATTATATAGAAGCTCCAATTCTGCCAAACCTATTTACAGTCGTTACTAAATTAAAATGAACTGTCATAATCCTGTAACCTAAGGACCCATTATATATATATACCTAAAAATAAAGGGCAAGGTCACATTTGAATGTAATAGAGAACACTGGAGCAGTGGTGAAGGAAAGTCGAAAGAAAGCCAATGCCTAGAATTATCATATATATGTTATTATTAGTGCTCACATAGTTATAAGCTAAACTAATGAAGTGCACAATTTCCTGAAGGAAACCTCAAAGCTTCCATGGCTTATCATATTAATTGATGCATTCAGGGTGTCACTCAACCTAAATCGAGAAGAGACGCATCCTTAGAAGGAATTCAAAATTATTCGCTCTACTGAAGACAAATATTTATAATTTATAATAGTACGTAGTCTCCCAGATTAATAGTAGTCTCCCATAATAATAGGTAAAGGTTGAGCCAGTGGCACAACGATGTTGTCTTGCACATACTGCAGAACAGCCTAAATGGGCATAGGCATCCAAAACTGAACCTAAATCATATATCAGAATGGGAAAATATTTCTGTAGGATTTAAACCAAGAAAAAGTGAGACAGGGAAAAAAAAAGAAGGAAAGCTGTAGCTATATTTCTAAATCTGGAACATGATATGGACTTTGGCGCCATGTTTTACTTTTTAGCATCTATCCAATCCCTTGTACCTGGTCTATGGATATGTATTGGTAACCATTCTTTCACTAAAAAGAGCAGGTTGTAACTGCATAATCCCTTAAATGATGATCACTTAGAAATTAAAATTATTTGTTTTCCATTTAGGAGTCAGGACTTTAGTAGCTGAATATTAGAGGGAACAAACTGAAATTGCAAATTCTATGAGGGGGATATCAAGATCTGGACGATATTCAAACAATGATATTGAGGTCTAACCTGAATTTTGAAAATAGGCTGGAATTGGACACTGAAAAACTGCATTTAGAAGGAGGTATCTTGAAATGTTAATTGAACATACCACTTATGTACATCTGCTGTAGTAACCAAAAAAAAAAAAAAAAAAAAGAAATCAATGGATACAAATGAGACTTACTTTGGCATATTGGTGTGGTTGCGAATTCGAACCTACCTGATTCTCTGCTTTCAGAGCGAAGAAATAACATTATCAAGTATTCCTACATGTACATAGGAAATTAAGAAACTCATCTACATTTTTAACATATAGTACCTATGAGATGGAAATTTTGCGACAACAGCTGAATCCTTCCAACATTCACGTAGCTTCTTTCGAGCTCTGCACAAAATTGGAACTATTCTCATGTTAGCATTGGAGAAACTCTCATATCAAGCATTGGTAGTTTTAAGCAGATTTAAAAATGTAGGTATGGAGGCACTGGCATTACATAATCCCAGGAACTATATTAGGCTGCAAAATAGACTCACAGGGAGAACAATATGTAGAAAATACGAAGGACCTTATGTGTTGTGAACTGCTACAGTGCCGCTGCAGCTCGCAACAGAAGCGATCATGAGTTTCAAATTTTCTGTCAGTAGTTGTATCCTTTCAGCTTTGACTCTCTATTCAAAACTCGAACTACATCTATGTTATGACTACAACAACAACAACATAGCCTTTAGTCCCAAGCTAGTTGGGGTAGGCTAGAGATGAAACCCATATGAAACAGTACAAAAGAACATAGAAAGGCACAAGACAAAAGGATAAAGATTAGGGTAGATAGAAAAGGAAACAAAGTCATGGTTCAGGCACGTTAATAGCTAGCCTCAAAAAGCTCCTATCCAAAAGCTAAATCCTTGGAGATATTCCACTCGGTTAAGATTAAACCCAGCGCTTAACAGCGCCTGGATCCCAAGTCGTCTAGGTGCGTCATAACTAAAGGCAGGCACAAACAGACGAAGCAACCAACACAGGCAAGGTAGCCAAAAACAACAGTATGAATTGAGAACCAAATACTACCATAAAAAAACATCACGAAACGCATACCGGCCTTATGCCTCACAATAATCATTGACGCCGCACAAAATCAAACACTAATCTGCAATCAATGCATGAAGTAGAGAGAAAAAAATCCCAGAACAATTCTGTCCGTGTGAAAAATATCCCTCAAACAAGAACAAACAGAAATCTAAGCAAAGATCCCTCCTTATCAAATCCACTTAGGCCACGTTTGGAAGTAGATATTGGGCTCCTAAATTGGCTTTGGAATTTGGCGTCCTCAAATTCGATTGTTTGGGTGTTCATGGAATTGGTCCGAGATATTGCAGCCCAATTCCGCCGAAGGGAATACGCCGCGAAGGAAACATTCCGCCCCCAATTCCGCGGTCTCCCGCGCCCGTATTCACGTGGAATTCCCTCCCTCCCCTCCCGGCGCCTCGGCGTACCGCTTCAGACCCGCAGCCCCCCGAAAAAAAAAAGAAACCGGCTCGCGGAGAGTTGGCGACGGAGATGGCGGCGGCGACGGGAGGCTGACCCCACAGCGGCGGCGCGACCTCCCCTCCCGGTCTCCCCTCCCCAGCGTCCGGCGTCCCCTCCCCAACCTCCGGCGTCCGCTCCCCAATCTCCGGTTTCCCCCCCGACGGCGATGGAGGAGGCGGCGGGAGGTTGACCCCAACAGCGCCTGCGGTCTCCCCCCCCCACGGTCTCCCTCCCCAACCTCCGGCGTCCCTCCCTAACTTCCCTCCGTTCTCCCTCGCTGCAGGTCAGCAATGGTTGGTCTGACACGGTGATATCCCTTTTGGTACTCTAGTTCTGAATTGCCTGCAGTGACACAAATTTCCTGCGTGATACAAATCGTCGTCTCTTTCTCCCTTTGGCAATATTATTTTTGTAGCAGAATTATCAAGTTCAGAGTGCAGGTCACAGCAGGTATACCTCGATTGCTACTGGTCGGCTGGGGTGGGCTCATTGAATCTCCACCAATGGACAGTGAACTTGATGGCTCAGGATATCACCAGTGGAGTACTGAAAAGAGTATGCATCTCCAGCACCTGCAGACTCCGCTGCATTGCCTCGACCCCCCCTGCACCTATCAATTACTGATAATGGGCCATCCATGTTTGCAAAGGCAGTTTTAATTGCTTGTCTTCTATCTGATTGCAACAAGCTGATCATGGATGTCATCAATTATTTATCCATTTTGTCTCACAAAAAGAATTATTTTTCATTTTTATATTACTTTACTCCAGTTTGTATTATTTTCCTAAATATTATGGTTTTTATTTCCTATAATGATATATAATCAGTTGGATATATGTGCAAGTCGTGAAACACATTGTACTCTCTAAAAAGCAGACAATTCAGCATATTGTACATCCAAACGAGGAATTGGAATTGGTTATTTTCCTACGATTCCAGCAATCAGCTAATTGTACATCAAACAACGGCATTGGTATTCGGGTCATTTCCAATTCCCGGGACTTTGGTATTCGAGGTCAATTCAATTCCTCGGCTGAATATCGACAACCAAACAGAGCCTTAGCCATCGTGTTCTGCATAGTCCTGTCCCTTTAGAAAGCAGATCGAACAAAGATTGGAGCAGTGTTGGCAGAGGCTAAGTGAAAAAGGAAAAATTAAGATCGGTACCTCACGAGCAGCTGATGTTTACAACAACCAATATGGTAGCAATAGAAATAATACCGCGTGCCCATCGGCTGGCCCTGCTCGCGCCGTGTCGCGGGCGAACACGCGCCGCCCTCCGGTCGTGCGTGCGATACGCCCGGTCGGCGCCCATTGCGCCACCCGGCCAGCGCCCGCGCTGGAACCAGGCTTGCTTCTGGGCGTGCTCCGGCCGCCCGGCGCCGCCGCCGCCCGCTCCACCCACCGGCGCCGCCCCGCCGCGCTGCCGCCCGAGAGAGAGGAAGAAGATGAAGAGTGGCACTTAGGGTTTGTTGTAGCGCGGCGTCAAAGACATATGGCTGGCTGACGGCGGCGGTGTGGAGGCCGGGACGCCGGGGCGCGAGAGGCGGCGGACATGGCGGCCCGAGCACCGCCACCGCCGTTAACACGCATAAGCGCCCGCCCGCGGCCGAGCGCCGTCACACCACCGGCGGTGGTGCCTCACTCGGTGGAAAAGAGAGGAGGGGAAGAGTTTTTTTTTTTTTTTTTTTGATAGGCTCTGGGGTCGGAGGAGTGGAGAAGGATCCGGAGGAGGCACGGTAGAGGGCGTCCATATTGTTGTAAAACACACGGACTCTTTCCTAGAAGGAAAGGAGAAGGATGAATCCTAATCCTAGTCCATTTGTATGTGGGCTCTTACCAAAACTCTCCGGCCTTGGCTGGAATATAGAAAGAGGAGAAGGAGGAATCCTAATCCTAGTCCGTTTATTGTGTGGGCGATTTCCATACTCTAGGACTTATTCGGACTATATATACGTGGGAGATCCTCCATTGTAATCAACGAAGATTCGGATGAATAAAGAATAGTCTCCCTACATCTTGTGTCTACTTGTTCTACTTTCATCCACTACATTGATTGTGAGAGACGGAGAGGGGAAGGTCCTAACGGCGCCGATGACAAGTTTCACAACACGTTATCGGCCGCGACAAGCTCTTAAATCGACATCGCCGTTGAAGGCTACCGCCGATCTTCGACACCGATGCTTGTCGCCGGCGTCCGCCCACGACTACTTCGGCGACGTCGACATCCCCGGCGTTGTTAGCGGAACGGATGCGCTACCTCTGCACTGCTACAAATGCGCCTTTGTGTCGACTCATCGTCCGCGCGCGGCGAGTCCCCGAGCCTAGCCGAATCGTCCTATCTCGCGGCGACCTTAAACTTTTCTCGAATCCAAGAACAAAGGTGCGAAAAATCATATCTCGCCAATTCATTTGTCGGTATTATCGAGTTGGACAATCGTTTTACGAACATGCGATGCGTATACATTTTTACCCGAAGTACATACCCAAAGGTATGAATTGAGCGATCTAGTTTTCACACGGATCTGCACATCGGTACATGTATTTTTACAAGCGGCACAAGCACCGCGAACTTGCATCGTAGTGCCGCGGCGTAAGACCGTACCGCGCAAACAATCACTTTTCTATAAGCGGGCCATCAGCGACCAGCATGTTGCTACACTGCCTAGAAGTGCTCGGCCTCGTCAACTCATTTGTTGACTTCCTACAGCAAAAGAACTACATTTGAGCAACCAACACATAATTGAAACTGATCTATATTAGCTAGAAGCTAATAGATCAAAATACTTGTTGATTTATATGGTACATATTTTGATTATTTGTTCATATATATTGGTTCTGTTGGCGAAAGGATGCAATACATGTAGTATATGCTACAATTGTCGACCACCAGCCATTGCCTAGCAGGCAAAACGCCAATTAAATTATTGGCCTCTTGTAGTCTCAAAGACACGAAAATATGGAACAAATATGTGAGCGAAAAAAATCTCTGAATTATACATAGACGGATTAACAAAGAAGATTAATCTCGTCGGTACATACATGTACATATGTGTACCATCTAGAAGCCGGATGCTATCCTCTGCGCAAGGAAGTTCTGAATGTAGCTTGACACTTTCCATAGGTGGGCGTTGCCCCTGCAGAGGGCCAACACGCTATGGTTTTGTTAGTCTATTTTTCGCCATAGTACTAGTCGCCCGCCCGCATGCGGCATTTGTCTTGGTGCGGCTCTCGGCACACTACAGTTTCATCATTGAGCGGCACGGCCCGTCCATACACATGGGTTTTTCGCCCATCATCCTGCTAGGCTTGCGGCCATGGCATGAACATTCAATTGATCGTCCGGAAGGATACCGATCGTGTCTTTGCAATCCTGTACGAGGGGATTAGACTAAATAATACGGAATTTTGAATATTGTTTTGCGCATGGAAAACTCATTTTTTCTAGCGAGAAAATTATGTGTACGCTGTTTATATACACTTGCAGTATCCATTTTATATTCATGAATCTATATATATATATATGTCGATATATTTTTTTTTGTCATGCTCTTTTGAATGCATTTATTTATAATATCGCACATCATAATTATATGCCATGTAATAATAAGTATAAAATCTTGAATGATTACACTAGAAACATGGTATATATGGTATATATGGTATATGAGCTCTCTAAATCCTGCATACTTTAGACTTCACTTTTGAGAGACTCATATTTATTTTTCCTAGCATTTTTTTTTTTTTTTTTTTGGGATGAATGAATGCTTGGTATAAATTCTGAAAATTTGTATATACCATAATCTGAAAAATGCTAGGGCGCTCCTAAGAATATTTTGAGTAACCATCCACTTGTTTTTTTGCACCTTGCTAGTCGTTTACATGTAGTAAACTTATATGCACATGGTCCAAGTTATAGTATTTTGCATGCCTTAAAAGAAGAAGAAATATCCCGAAATTACTCCGAAAGTAAAAGTATTTGTTACGGTCATTATTAAATCCATGTAGGATATTTTACTACCATTGAAGT
The DNA here is from genome assembly GCA_015847255.1 of Hyparrhenia diplandra. Classification (NCBI taxonomy): domain Eukaryota; kingdom Viridiplantae; phylum Streptophyta; class Magnoliopsida; order Poales; family Poaceae; genus Hyparrhenia; species Hyparrhenia diplandra. The sequence continues at coordinate 46,959 of JADLZK010004025.1, read as the reverse complement.
GTAGTAAACTTCGGTATATATATTTCGAATTACTCTCTGAAATGAGTATATGGCGATAAGTAACAAATACATTGTGGGACTCCTTTACCGCAGTAAAAATCCCAATATTATGATTACGAATATCATATTACATTGAAAGTTGAATTTTCAAGCTTGTATGTCTAACGCTGCTCTATAAGCTTGAAGCTTTGTATTAAATGTCTAGAAGACAAGATGGTAAATAGATTTTATCAATCTATATTCTTGAAGAAATGTCTCTTGTATATAGAATATCAAAGAGCAATGTAATACATGAAGTGTTTGAATTTACCAATAGAAATTACTCATAGAAATTGAGTTGGAATTTTTAGACAGCTGACTTTATGAACAAGGATATTTATTGATTGCAATAATTTTGAATATATGGCTTGCATATATGTTACATCCCTTGAAGGCTTGTGACGGTATATCATAACTCTTGAATATAAAGCATGAAGCTACCGCTTGTCAAGTATAGAAGTTAAGACATGCGAGAATGTATATTATTTGGAACACATAAAGTTTCTCTTGAAGAAGAACTTAAATCATGTGCTTATATATTTGTTATCTTTGAAAATCATATCTTGAAGTATTGATAGTAGTGGTGGTGGTGCATTAAGTTTTAATTTCCGTTGAATTAAGTGGCTAATGGTTAATTTGTTAGCTTGAAGACTAATATAGAACATTCTTAGTTGCAATTCGTTTTACTTGAAGTAATATGTGTGAACTTCTCATGGAATAAATTAGATTTATATGTTTTTCACATATAAACAATTACCTATTGCCTATCAAAATAGATTTTGCATTTATTTATCCACAAAGAAGCCTCAATAAACCATGAAGGTTATAGTTCTTTCTACATCACTACCATGTAGGTAGATGGGAAACTGAATTTTCTAAAAGCACATGAATAGTTAGACTATACTAGCATATGTTTTGCTCCTAGAAGGACAAATTTTGCCAAGAAATAGTATAATTCATAAACCAAGTATTTAATACTTGACCCAAAACTAGAAGTTTATGTCCTACCACGATCTATTGTTGTACAATTGAATAGTACATTGGAGATGTGAATTTCATGTCATAACCTATGAATACTAAAAAGTATGATTGGATTCTATGGAGTATATTCATAGATGATGCATGATGCAAATTACTATTTAAAGTAATTATGGCATGAAAAGGGAGAGGAATTTTGGGCAAAGGCATAAGAAAATGTGGGTAATATTTTAAGAGGCATAGCCTTCCTAAGTCGATCTTTAAGTGCATGTATCGGGACTTGAAGTTCCGCCCGCGTCCTTCCTTAGGCCGAGTTAACTTTCTCTCTTGCACTAATTGCATGTAAGCTCGTAGCTTTGCATTTTGTTGTTATCTATTATGTTAGACCGAATACTAACATTCCACATTACACTGCATGTGTATATCGTTGAACGCAACTATCTCCACTCTTGCATGAATATTAGCATAACAAATTTATAATTGTAGCTAGTAGCTACTTTTGTGCTTCCCTCATAATCAAAATGGCTAGCTAGCATGCTACGTCTATATAGTTCCGTTGAACTAAGGAATGATTTGCTTTCAATGCATCGTATGCATAAGCAATAGATTGGTCTAGGGCCGAGTAGCCTAAGATCGGGGAGTGAGTTTATGAAATTTTGCTCAATGGAGACTAACCCATTTGATGGGATGAATAGTTGTGGAACTAAGATATTGGATAACACAATTATGATGATTTGGGATTTATTATGAAGAAAAAAAGGCATCAAGGGATTTTTTGCATTAAAGGCAATTGGAAAATTCTAGAAGAAAATTCTATGTGAATTTGAATGTTGCATATTTAATACATTTGAAGTGTATGATCCATTTTTTTATGAGTACTTGGATCAAGTTTTTTAGGTTGATTAATAAAGAAGCTAGAGAATGAAATAGTTTTCTAACTGCGTGATTTGTGCATATTAGGGGAGAACATCCCTGATTTTGTAGGAATCTTTGAACATTCTTAAATGCATTTTAAGTATTCTAGCTTTCATTTGCATAATGAATAATAACCCCCATATTGAAATATGTGTGTGAATATTTTCCATAAAATTTAATCATAGCATACATAAATGGGCCTCCACTTGTAGTTGGAGATATATGAATTTGAATTAAGCCCATGATAGGGGATATATTTTGAAGTATGCTATTAATGATCTAATATTGGCATTAGGGGAGAGAGCCTATATTTTGAATGCCAAATATTATTTCCATAGAAGAAAAATGATCTTAAGAGAAAATATTCCTTGGAGCTTGAAGCGGGAATAGTATCACATATTAAGTCATACAATAGTTTGACTAATGCTCTTGTGAAGCCCGAGCGAGCATATGCCGGATATTTTTAAAATGAGAGGAGTAACTTGAAGTTATGAACTAGAAGTTGTGTTTACTAGTAGTAAACTAAATGTTATATACTATCAATCTAAAATCTACGGGGGGCGCTTTGTGGGTTCTAGTTTTTAGTGTATACACGTTAAATAGAAAAGAAATGGAACTCCTCCATTCTCATGAAGAGAACACCTCATGAAGAAGGTTGAGCACCTCATGAAGAGGATCATCATGAAGATGAAATCCAACATACTAAGCGCGCGCATCATTAGTGTTGGATATGTAGAACAATATACCATCTCTTGTTTGGGAAATGACAGAGATAAAATATTCTCACATTGTGAGAGTATTGGGAGAAAGAGAAAATAGTTGTCGACAACACTACCTCTTTAATTGTGAATGTTTCTCTTGTGAGAACCCGGATCCGGAAAATAAAGTCCATGGTAAAATCGCTTGTAGCGATTATATCGAATCAATGAAGAAAGCAATTGAGGTTGAATCTCCTATTAAGAAGAAATGAATGTTACGCTATATCTAAGGCAAATGAAACAAATGAATATCGAATATGCGGTTAATAAGTGGATTATGAAAATCCATATAATTCCCGAAGAATATAAATCGCAACTTGTAAAAATCTCATACTAAGTATTAAAGTCTAAGGTATATATATTCATGAATGAATATTGAAGTCTCAAGAAGAGCATGTCCTAGAAGGATTACAATCATTGAATGATTTTATAGTGAATAACTCAACGTTATTGTGTATATCACTCATCCCTTATGCGGTAGAGTATGTATCTCATAGAAGAGAATTATTAATTCACTAAGAATTAAAGTATATTCTGAAGAAATTAATCCATGAAGGATTTACAGTCAATTCTTGAATAAACACCATGTATCCCTGAAGTGAATATAGATCCGAGAGAGAAAATGAGGAATCTTAAACACCATGAAGGTGTCATATAAACACTCGAGAAAGTGTAATGCTAGCAATGAATCTATCATCCTCTAAATGCAATTGAAAGAATAATGGTGACTTTGGTATTTAAATTATCCCCTAAATGCTAAAATGTAAGACTGGATTTATTATTGAGTGATACTATAAAAATCTTGAAGATTTGTAGAATATAGCATTTCAAAATCCACTAAGGAAGAACTATAAAGTATTCAAGCTTGTATAAGTTTGATACACTATCTAGAAGATGTTGAATATGAACTTATTTTTCCCCGTAATCCTCCGAGAAAGGATTTATTATCTTGAAGGATAAAATTTATTTGTTTTGCACAACAAGTGGTTCTTTTTGCATGAAGCATATTGCTCTTTTGTTATACCCATATAATTCATGGAAGAATTATAAGCCATACTTTTGAGTCAAATTCAAATGATGGCTTTGTGAGGGGGACAATTTTCTTGAATTTACCTTGAAGGTAATTGAAACCATTAGAATTATAAAGATCATATTTGCTAAAACATTATAGTTTATGCATAGATTATGAAGATCAATTTCTATTCACGAAGAATAGAGTATCCCAAGAATATATCACCAAGAAGGTTAAATGTTGTACTCTTTTCCCTATGTGAGTTTTTTACTAGAAGGTTTCTCACACAAGGTTTTTAATGAGACAACATGTGCAATGCAATTAACGAATGTGATGTACTCTTTTCTCCAAGAACCGTTTTTTCCCAATTGGGTTTTTCGGATGGAGTTTTTGACGAGGCATATGCATATCGTGGTAATCGCCCAAGGGGGAGTGTTGTAAAACACACGGGACTCTTTCCTAGAAGGAAAGGAGAAGGATGAATCCTAATCCTAGTCCATTTGTATGTGGGCTCTTACCAAAACTCTCCGGCCTTGGCTGGAATATAGAAAGAGGAGAAGGAGGAATCCTAATCCTAGTCCGTTTATTGTGTGGGCGATTTCCATACTCTAGGACTTATTCGGACTATATATACGTGGGGAGATCCTCCATTGTAATCAACGAAGATTGGATGAATAAAGAATAGTCTCCCTACATCTTGTGTCTACTTGTTCTACTTTCATCCACTACATTGATTGTGAGAGACGGAGAGGGAAGGTCCTAACCGGCCGATGACAAGTTTCACAACACATATTTGATATGAGGAGATGGTGAGCGAGGGCCCGGTGAGCTGGCTGAAACGTGGACGAATGAGCAAACAGGGGGAAGGCTACTGTTCGCTGAACCAATCAGGTAAAAGTACTGTCGAATGTAGATTTCTGGTGACGTGGATAGGCCGGTTGAAGGTGAAGTATATATGTGCATGCGACGGAGCCGCGGGCGTGCGGGCCCGTGGCGAGATTTGGCCCGGCGAGCGCGGGCGCGGCACGACAATCCTGGCCCGCGTGCACGCGCACGGCCGATGACGGGCCGTGCTTGGGCCGCATCCCGCCCGTGGCACGCATAGGTAATGCCCGGTGGCCCGATGAAATACAAGAACTAGTAAATTTGGCCCAAACTCACGGTATTACGGTGTTTCACTACCTAACTCCGTCACTCCTCATCTCAAAAAAAAAAAAAAAAAAACTCCGTCGCTCCTTCAGAATCCATCCCAACCAGCCGCCGCTGCGGTCGCCCGGTCCGTCGGCCGGTCGGTCTCGGCGCCTCGCCAGAGCCCGGCGCCTCTCCCTCACTCCAACCTCCTCTCTCCGCCACCAGCCCGGCGCGCGCGCCAGTCGACCCTCCGGGCGGCGGCCGCTCGCGCTCCTCGATTCTCGCCTCCTCTCCACCGCTCGGCGGTCGGCACAAGCGGCCGGCCTTGTAACGCGTGCCGCCGCGTGTGCGCCCTGCGGCTGCGGCGCATCCTCCACGCTGCGTCGCGGCGGCCACCGTGACAACTCTTTCGCGGCTTCGCGCTCGGGCGGCCGGCCTCTCTCCCTCCGCCCGGATCTGCGTCGCGGAGCCATGGCCGTCGACGCGGCGGCGTCGTCTCGGGGCGGCCCGGCGGCCCGCGGCGTGCCGCAGGGCGCCGGCCAGCGAGCCAGCGGCCGGCACGGCGGCGAAACCGACGCGGCCGGCACGTCGAACCCGCGGGCGGGCGGCGGCGGCCCGATGCACATATATAGGTGAAGGTTAAGAAGGGGTTACGTGGATAGGCTGATATCACGGGAAGGCTTTTGTGATTGTATTATCTAATCTAATGTTTGGGGTGGGGCAGCCGCAGATCAAATTTTAATAAGAAACAAACATGCCCTATGATCGACGAATATGCTTGGCTCGAGAGTCAATGGCAACGTATATTTTTGCTTCCTATATGGATAAAAATCTTTATAGAACGAACTAGAGGAACATCCTGCCCGCTGTTGCGAAAATTTATATATAGTGTTGTATGTCTAATTGAACATTTTTTTTTTAGAATTACACAATACAACGCAGACACTCACAACACGCACGCACACTCACCCCTATGAATACACGTACGTAAACCCTACCCCTATGAGCACCTCTGAAGGACTGAGCACCCGACAGATCTAGAGATTCCCGAAGGCACCATATTGGCGCCTCATCGTCGATGTGAACGTCGCTTACCACTGAATGCATAACGCCGGTAAATCCTGAGAAAATCCCAGGAAAAGGTGCGAGCACCAGGATTTGCGGGACTTAGACCTAGCATTAAAGAAAAGCTTGAGTATCATCAGTTTGCTAATCTTAATCAATTGATAGAGAGGGCCGTTTCAGTCGAATCGCGCCTTAAAGAGTCTCGTGACAGCAATTATCGCTCTCAACGTGCTAACATACATGCGCTCGATGGTTATTCTTCATCGGATGATGAGAGCAAAGAAGTGTTGGCTACTGAAATAAGGTGGCCAGCTGAGAACAAACAAGTGACTTGTCCTTCTCCCAAACTGATTAGCAAAAATCGGAGTGAGGAAGTAAAGTTCACTTTCGATGTATCCAAATGTGACCGCATTTTTGATGAGTTACTAAAAATCGGATGCATTAGGATATATATATGGAAGTTTCAAAATCATATGTCAGTTTTTCTTTTAAGTTTTTCTGGTTCTTCCTGTTAGATGGCGTCTCTGCTCCATACGTACGATGAAGCGTGCTCGCTCCATCATCACAAAAATAATAATTACACTTCTTTATTTTACCTTTAACAAGATTTACAAAATATATAATAACCAGATATATTTAACAAAAATATTCCATTTTATGTAATAAAATTTCTCACGTATATTAAACATTATTTTTTTTCTATATATTTGATAAATGTCGGACATAAAAATGACTATTTGAAAAAAAAAAAAGGGCCATGGGCCTAAGCGGGACATCCACGGATCCAGTAGATGCTGGATAAGCAGCTCATCAGTTATCCATTCTCTCCTTAAAAAAAAAAAAAAAAAAAAAGAAAAAAGTCGTCCAGTCTAATGCCGTGCGGCAGTTTCCAGTGGGCCGGCCTCGCTCTTATTTTGGCCCAATTAATTTCTAGACTTCTATGCACTGCAGCTCTAAGGAAAGAAAATTGGGCTTTGCACTGGAACAAGGGAGTCTCCAAAATAGTTGTTATTATTATTACTAGAAAATATGCCCGTCTTATTTCTTCTACGGGTGAGTAATAAATTTTTATTTCATAATATTTTTATCTAGCATGAACTTTTGTAAACTATTTGTATAGAGCTAGCCCTATATAGGAGCCAAACACTCAAACCTGGTCTCTGATTTCACGTTTGGGTCATTTAACACCGCAAAGGCGAGCTAACTGGGAGCATAGCCGCAACCCTGGCCTAGCCGAGAAAAATAGCCTCCTGGCTCTTCTCACTGCCCGGCTTAGTAGTACTATCCAACGGTTGAGCTAGCTTTTCGGCTGAACAAAAATGAGTTATTTACAAACCTAGCCATTTAACTCATCACGAGCGCACAAACGAACATTTCATATACTATAAAGGACATCACATGTGTACTACATAAAATATCATATATGTGTTATGGAATGTAGAAAAGAAAAAAAAAAAAAAAGGAAAAAAAAATAGAAAATAAAAGAAAATAAAAAATAAGGATAAAAGATAAAAGTAAAATAAAAATAAAACAACACAGAATAAGAAAATAGAAACAAAATAGAAAAGAAAAAAATTCACCCACGCATTTCAGAATGCAGGCAACAAACCGAGTCATGCATGCAAGCAGCCCAGGCCACATGGGTGCGTCCGGGACGCACGATGCAAGCGCCCTGCGTACGCACGCGAGCAGGCCAGGCCGCACCACGCGGAAAAACCTTTTCCTTTTTTCCTTAGATGCCTTATATCCAGATGCAATTTGTAGTATTCTGTTAAATCTAAACTCACATCACTACACACACGCACACCCCACACACACTACCCGTGTACAAGCGGGCCTCTACAACTACTGTTCGGAATAGAAGATCGCGTCCCATCCCGAAATCACCGGAATCGGTGACTCAGTAGATGATGAGGTCTTGCGCCCGTATTCCCGCTGAGCGAACCACGCGAAGAAATGGCAAACGCCGGATGATCGGCGAAGGATGGATAGGAACCTCCTGTTCCCGCGGTGGGAAATCGTGGGTTGAGCGAGGCTCGAACCCACGATCGGTCTTCTCCACCATCCGGAGGCGTAGCCAAACGAGCTAGCGCTCGTTCCCAAAGCGGAAAAAACCTTTTCCAAGCAGCAAGTGCGTTGTATGGGCTGGAAGCAACCGATCCAATTACTACGTTGAACAAGATAGTGCGGAAGAAAATACGGAGTATGGCAAATCGAAGAACAAACTCGTATTTCCAGCGGGACGGGCGGACGGGCGAGGCCCAGACGAAAAAAAGGTGGACAAGAAATTTTCTCTCTTTATTAGTAGACTAGCAAAAATGCCCGTGCGTTGAACGGGTTTATGATCAATAATTGGATTATTTACGGTTCAAAAATTCAACGATTATGTTTTATGTTCTAATATGGTTTAACCGGACTTTATATCATGCCCCGACACATGTTCTAACATGTTGGTTTAACACACGTTCAAACGCATTAACATGAGAAGCTTATAGATTAGTTATTATGTCATGTTTCTCAAAAATTTATTTTCGTCACATTGCTTTAACCGATACATGCTTTAAAAAACGTAGGATCATGGAAACAATCTTAAAATTAGAAAAGAAAAGCTAGTATACCTGTGCATTGTTATGGATTTTTACTTCTATTAAAAATAACTTATCAAGTGTGTAGTAATGAATTTGATTAGGTTAGACCCAACTTATTTTATTTGCTCTATTTTCTATCTCTCTATATTTTATTTTAGTCAAGTGTAGTAATGATCATTGTTATGTGCATTGTTCTATTCTCTCTGTCTCCATATTTCTTATCAACATTATACTTATTTTTTAGAGCAAACATATTATCTCCGTACAATAGTAGGAAAGTAAAAAGAAGTAACGTTATCTATATACTTAAAAAAAATGAGAAGAATTAAATTGAAGAAAAAAAGTACCGATGCTCACTCGCCGGTTGGTCCACGCGGCCAAGCCTTCCCAGTTGCCGGTTCCCACCCAAAGTAATATTAGTTTTTTTTCCTCTTTCTTATCCTTTCTTTGTTCTTCCACCGCGGAACCGCATCTCCATCGCTCTGCCGGTAGCCGTCGAACTCCCAGCTCCGGTCAGCCGCGCGCACCTCCGCCTCGTCTCGACCTTCCCAGCGTGACTCCTCCGCCTCCTCCGGCGGCGTCGTCGACTGTGCGCTCTCCCGAGAGGCAGCCGGGCAGATGCCAGATATCCGGCAGATCGCCCGCTTCTTCCCCAACTCCAACCGGTGAAGCCCAACTTCTTTCCTGTTTTCTCGCACGCTCGTGCGGCAGTCGTACGGTCCTCCCACGAAGGATGCATCAGGAGATTTTGAGGGGATGTGGATTCTATCCACTTCCTCCACAGATTGGGCCGGTTGGAGTTGGAGACGGACTCTCAGAATTTTATTTATTTTTTGACGTGCGGACTCTCAGAAATTTGAGCGGACATGGGGCGGACGGATAAAAAAAAGGCAGATTGGCAGAAATTTATTTTGAGGGGATGTGGATTCTATCCACTTCCTCCACAGATTGGGCCGGTTGGAGTTGGAGACGGACTCTCAGAATTTTATTTATTTTTGACGTGCGGACTCTCAGAACTTTGAGCGGACATGGGGCGGACGGATAAAAAAAAAAGTTTAAGCGTAAATTTTGGCTTTATTATTATTATTGGGTATAGATATAGATATAGATTATAAACTAGTGGATTCCCGCAAGTTGCAGCGGATATGAAGGAGAATTTCATGAGTTACAATATTACTATCACCCTCCTATTCTTTTTTTCTTTCTTCTTTTTTAAGTTTTTATTTTATTTTTCTTTTTTTTCTCTATACCAACGGGTCTCACTTATAATTTTATCAAAATATATCCATGTGAGATCTTGTTTTTAAAGGATTTATTAAAATAAATTTAATGGTGTAATCGAATTTGATTTATTTTTTTTGGTTCATGAGTTATAACTTTTTTATGCCCATAGACATGTGGGGCATGTTGATGGCGATGGCGCAAAAAGCGTTAGTGGTGGTTTTGGTGATGTGGCATGCTAGTAGGGTGTTAGTGGGATGGTGAGGGTGGCGTCTTTGCGTGTTGAGAGAATTAGCTAAGACGGGTTCCAAACATAAGTTTTATAGATAACCTCTAAAATTTACTCTTTTTTTCACCGGAAGGAAGTTTATTTATAATTCAATAGGCAACAAATTCATCAAGGCCAACTGTCACTCCAAAAATAGGAGTGGAATCATCCTGTCCGATCATGGCCAGGAAACTTCCTTCCTTGGCCGCACGTGGGTGCCTACGATTGCACGTGCGTACATAGTGTGTCCATATACATGTGCATACAGTGCACCATTGCTGCATACGTATTCCAGGACCTGGGCCTGGTTTAGTTGGGCAAGTTTTGTAAGCCAAATTCCAAGTTTTTAGACTCTCTCTCCATCACATCACATTAAATACATCGAAAAGGCGTATGTTCGGAGCGATAAATGTAGGTAAAAAAAATAACTAATTACATAGGATTACATTTATGCATTCTGAGGCGAATCTTTTGAACCTAGTTAGTCCATGCTTGGATAATATTTACCACAAACAAACGAAACGTTATGCGGTGTCTTCTGAAGTTCCAACAGTGCTCTTGGCAAATTTTTTGCCCAACTAAACAGTCCCTGTAATCCCGCAAGGATCCGGCCTACGAGACACATGCGACGTTGCTTTGGGAAAATTTGATTGGTCTGGATTTTTTTGCGTCTAGGTCCTTCCATTCCTACGAAATCATGTTTTTCGGTCCAGACAGGCCCCTGATGCACAGTAAATTAGTTTTATTTTTTTTTTTACCCTCGTATTACGAGAATCCCTCGGCCGAAGAAGACAAAGTTCGTGGGAATTTTACACTCAGCCGCCCCGCCGCTTCCCTTTTTTGTGAAAAAAACCCCGCTTTAGCTGCCAAGTATATACTGGCATTCTCCTCCTAAAAAAAAAAAAAACCCGGCCTCTTCTCTCCTCCCCGCATCGATCTCTCTTCCTCTTCCGACACGCACAGCGCGGCGGCGCCTGGAAAACGCGCGGCGACGGCGGCGGCGCCCCCCTCCCTCAACGTCTTCCTCCTCGGCCCTCCCCCACCGTCCTCCTCCTCCGCGGCGGCGCTGGTGGGCGGCGCGGCGCGGCGACGGCGGCGGCGCTGGCGGGCGGTGCGACGGGGGCAGCGCGCGGCCCCGGCGGAGGCAGCAGTCCCCACGCGCAGGTAGCCTCAGGTCAAGACGGCCTCCTTCCCTTGCTCCTCCTCTCCTTCGCTCACAGGAAACCCTACCTGACTTTGCTACAGGAAACCCTAGGTGACGGTTTTCCTATGAATTTACCTATTATATGCTACAGAACAAACTTCTTTGGAGGTGTTTTCTTGCTTGATTCCCAGTTTCATATAACATTGTACATAAGGCAGTTCTTGTATGTGTTTTACTCTGTACGGCATCCAGTCATAGTATACAATGACTGTCGAGAAAATCCTGTAGCACGTTGGGTGATGTTTTTTGATTGATTTTATGAGTTGTCCATGCTTCACAGTAGTCCTTCATATTTATACAATATCTTTGCCTGTCGAGAAAATCCTGTAGCACCATTCATGTCATACTGTACAGAGGAGGTCTATTATGTTTTCCATATTTTTTAAATGAATTCCATGTATGGCTGCTATCGGTTGTACAAGCGATGAGAAAATAACACCATTTATCTCAGTTTGAAATTTCTGAATTACGTTAGATGCAGTTTATACCATGCTACTTTATTTTATCGATTAATTATTTGCTTATGTATTGGGATAGGTCAGCGCTTCGTTTTTCATAAAGGCTAAATACCTATTGGGCTTCAGTTAGAACTGTGAGTTAAAGATGCTTTGTTTTTGTTCGTTGCTAAGAATTAGTTCTCCAAATCAATATTTAATAACCATGTTTTAGTTAATGATGCTTTTCGTTACGTCTGAATACGAATGACCCAATGACCGCTACATGTACCTCATTATCCATTTTGTTTGATGACAGCTTTCTGTCTCCAGGTACTTCAACCATTTGAGCAAGTGGAGCCTTACAGCTTCCTCTAGATCCAATGACTGCATTGTACAAAGGTTATGGTTTTATTCAGGCAAGTTTTCCCCTTGAAGCTTCGCCATAGAGATAGGAACACCTGTTAAATAGGATTGTATTTCAGTTCCACATCATTTTAGCATTTTAGTTTCAGTATTGTATTCTCAGTACTAGCGATGCTTCCTCAGTTCTCAGTGAAGGGTGATAGCAGATAGAAAATGCATAATTAGGAAATCAAAATGCTTGAATATTGCTTGGAGTTTCCTGCATACCTGTCATTGATTTATGCTACTATTTCTTATGGGAAAATAGTTCATGCCAGATGCTCTTTTATGCTTTTATAAAAAAATAGTTCTACACGGTGGCCTCACTATTCTTGATTTTCTTGCATATTCATAGGAAACACTCTTTTGGTTCAAGTAGCTACAGTATGCAGCAGTGTGAACTTGGTTTCTCACAGCCTATATGTGCTTACTAATATATAGTCATATGCACCTTCCTCCTATTTTCTACTGTGCTAACCACCATGTGGGCTGTCACACACCTTCACCATACTTTTAGACTGTTGATGCTCAAGCTGGATACCTGATAGTCAAACAATTTTAAAACCAACTTTTTAGTTGTAAATCTTTGCTTTCTACTATTAAGCTGGCTGCTTGTGTTTTTGAAGCGTTGTTGTCATCAATGTAATTGCAACCTACATACTTATTGTAAGTATCTGATAAGGAAGATAGGAACCAGCCTTCGTAAACTGATTAAGGATCAGCTTCTCAAGCATAGAAGATTTGTCTTGTGTCCTAATCAATCAGCTAGCTATATTGCATCTTATATATCACGAAAACTGAGGATATACAACCATGCTGTTGGCATCTAGATCCTTATATTTTCCTTCTCATGGAGATACCTTGCTCATCTTTGTCTCACCCTTTTCAGGCTCATCTTCGTTTGTCGGATGGAATATGAACTATGATATCAAGGCAAGTGAACTATTGATCCATTCATTTCCCCTTGCAGTGTCATTCTGTACTGGGTGTTTGTTAATGATACCATCAAACATTTACACTCTTATTTGCCTGAAAATGGTCGCATCTGCTCACCTTATTAAGTGACAAATCAGTCAGTGACCCAGATAATAGGAGTGAGAAGTGAGCAGATAAGAGTGTGAAATCTGTGTCACTTAACTCTTGTTTCTAGAATACTATAAACACTGCTGTGGTTCTTGCCATCAACGTGCGTGTAAACACTCCTATTATCTGGGCCACTTAACTATTGTTTCTAGAATTTTGTGCCATCAACGTACGTGTAAAAATCTGGCTAATAGAAGAAAGTATATGGTGTTCACTTAGTAATGTCTTATGAGAAGTTCCAGGGCCACTCAGCTGTTTTATAGATACATTGGGTTCCTATTTACGCCGTTGGTCTATTAGCCAGTTAAACCACACCAATTTGCCCTCTATTTTCTATAGGATTAAACCAGGAATGTGTTTTGCTTAATATGGATTGACCTTACACCATTCTTCCTGTCATTCAAACACTGAAGACTTCTTTGCTCTCCCTTGTAGATGGCATGATGCTGGGACTTATGATCGCGAAGACAAAACCGTTGGAGCAAATGGTTCGATTAGATTTACTGAAAAGTACACCCATGGTTCAAATGTTGGTTTAAAAATTGCTATTGATCTCCTTGGTATGCATTGTTTATGCTCAAAATGATATCGGATGCCTATGCAAGATTATTGTTATTATATCAACCTATGAGCTAAGTATGATCTATTTGAATGAGGATTTCAAAGAAATCAATTTGCACCTTTTTTGGTAGTTTCTTTCTGATAATCTGAAACTTCTTTTCTGCTATTTCAAGGTCAGATGACAAAATATTGGGTTTTCTTGTCAATTGTTCTAGGATGATAAATTGAGAAAATTATATAGTATGTTTTTAGTTGCCTAGAGAAGAAGTCCTCCAATAAACATCTACTTGGTCAGAAGTCAGAACTGTTAGTTTGTAGGTGTATGCCCTGTCATTGAGATACGTAGTTAGATTGTGTGCTCATGACAATGGTTATCTGTATTATTTTACTATAAAAACCCTTAAATGTAACATCACGTCTCTTAGTTAGAGCAACTACAGTTTATAAGAATGCTACTTTGTTTGTAAATCATACTCCATGTGGAATGATGGTGATTTCTGTTTCTTGTTTCCTTTTGAATTTCTTTGCTGCTGAAATAAATGAAATCATTACCATTGCCTATTCAGTTGTCATTTGTTTTCCTCTAGAGCCTATCAAAGAAAAGAATCCCAAGATAACGTATGCATACCTTTATCAGGTTATTTGAGGTCAACTTAAATTCGCTTTTTTAACCTCTGGCAAGGTCTCCAGCACTGAGCGCTTTCCTGCAGGCGCCTGCAGCCGTGGCTCACTGTTGGTGGCGGCCTTCTCCTTCTGTGAGGCTGAACATCTGCTACTGCTTCAAGGTCATAACCTCTCTGCCTCAATTTCATTCTATTAATCATTCTATGTCCAAAAGGACGAAATTCTACATTTTTTCACCTTACATTTGCTTTGTAGATGATCTTATCCCATGTCTCAGTTAAAATTGTTGACCAACAAAACAAAATTAGTGGTTAACTTTTTTTTTTTTTTAATGCCTGATCAACAAATGGCATGCTGGTTCAAGACACGGAACTTCTGAGATTAGTGTGTACATGGTCAGGCATTTTTTTTTAAAAAAAGTTAACCACGTTCCGTACCTATAAGTCTGTATAGTTTGTTCCCTGAACCTATAGTCCCTATAAGTCTGTATAGTTTCTTCCCCAAAATTCACCTTGAGAAAATTGAAGGCTCAGGGCGATTAGTATAGCTGTAGCCTACCTTATTTGTGGAAGACTGGAACATCTAGATTCTAGCATCCCCTGTTAATTTGGAAGTTGAAAGCCTAAGATTGGCTATATCACTTACAGTAAATAAAATCAACATAATTTAGCCTCCAAACAAATTTGCTTTTCTCTAAAACTGTTCTGACTTGCAGAGGATTGCCTCCATCCTCATGATAGAATATTGAAATCTCAATCGTGTTCAAATTATAATAGTTGGTGCCAATAATTTTGTACTGACATTTTTTTTATGCCACTAATGGATTTTTCAAAAGAAACAGAGGAGAATGAGTTCCTTTAATTTGTTTTTTTTTGCTATGTATAAATGATTGAGTTTGTTAGATATATATGTCAGCTGTTAAAGTGTACCCTGATTTAAATTATCCTAATAATGCCTGGACGTATGGTAATGGTATGATCTGATCAAGTGCATTCTACAAACAGGTTCCTTATTTCATTTGGTTTGATATTTTTTGTACGACCTTTTTTTTATATCCTTTGTACATAAATATGGTTTATGATTTATTAGTTTATAATGACACATACGTTTCCTATAAGATTCTGTCATCTATTAGAACACACTTAAAATCTAAATATCTACAGCCAAGTATGTGCAGTCTGTTCGTCCTATCTTAAATGCTCCAAATAGGTAAACCTATTCTGCTTTGAGTTTATACTTCACTGTACCTTTTATATGATATAATATTGCCTCTTTCAGATTTTTATATGATATAATATTGTCTCTTAAAATTTGATCAGGCTTAGCGGCCTCTTTAGTTCGTTTCTAACTAAAGTGAAAATTGTATCGATGACCTCTCTAATTTCTTTAATTCATGAACAGCTGAAGGAATGACCCAAAATGATGATGAGCTCTTATATCAAGTTTAATGAAAGGAGAAGACAAGATGTTAACATTTGTTTGATGCTACAGGATCGACAAAGCAGGATCGAGGTGAAGACTTCGATCGCCAATTCAACCTACCTCAATGCATCTACTTAAAGACTTCGGCAAAGAACAAAAAAAAAAACCCAGATCCTTACGACCCTAAATCAGACTGCTATCAACAATCGTGATGTACACTAGACGATGTTAACAAACCTTATGTACCCACACTGGATTTGTATAATTAGCAAACCACGTCGTCCTAGATCTACCATTCTCGTGATTAACATGGTGTAAGATTTCTCTACGCACATCCATAAGCGTCTAGAATAACTATGGTTTTGGGATATTCTTCTGTTGCATATCAAACTCATTTATTCAGCTTGCTCAATGATCCATCCCTGTCAGTAGACCTTTGATTTTGAATCTCTATATTGTTTACCCAAATAATGATGATCTCATTTTACCATGAAACACCTGCATAATGGCCGGCGCGCCTTTGCGCGCCTCCCCACTAGTAGCACATTAATCCAACTCTCAAAAAGTTACGGCGAAAATCAGTTGCGCGCCTCCCCATAGCACATTAATCCGACTCTCAAAAAGTTACGTCGAAAATCAGGTGTGCCTGCCAACATAGGAGACGATGAGAGGGAGTCGCGATATTTCTTTGTTGCTTCCCGTAACTTGTCAACTGAAGCTAACCAATCGGATCATGGATTCATGGCCGACAGTGAGGTCGATCGATGGATCGTATCTGAGTACTTCATGACCGGTCAAATATTACCGTTGATTGTGCAGCCGCAATAATGCTGGAACGATCAAGATTTCCAGCTGGGGTGAAACATTCCAATATACTTTTGCAACATCGATATAAAAACAATTGTAATATACGTAAAACGTTTAAAACAGACGCTTGTAACATGCAGTTCCAGTGCAACATCTCTTTGCTGATGAGGAGAAATGGAGGTTCGTCGAAGCGTGTTGTTCACCCGTGTAGAGCTCGTTGGTGGCACGGAGTCGAGATCGCTGCTCCTATGGAGGGGCCGTGGCAGGTCCGATGGAGAAGGCCGCGGCGGGTCCCCATACTCTTTTGCGGGTGGAGCGCGAGCTATACGCGGGTCCCCATATTTCAGAGAAAATATGACGTATACTACCCTGAAGGGTAACACTAAAGTAACTGAAAGTTTCAAACTGACATTGGATTATACTAGGAAGACTGAAATTCTTGCGTTGCGTGTGTCGTTTGACACAGGGAAGACTGAAATTCAAACCATACTAGGGGACGACAGAGAAACACTAGTACCCAAAAATCTTTTTTGTGGCGGGCGATTTAACTTTTGCGTGGCGGGCATAGGCTGCCGTCACTAACAAAAAGGTCATGGTTATCGTGACCTTTTTGCGTGGCGGCCGCCCGCCACGCATAATCAAAGCAGTGGCGGGCAACATAACATAACGCCCGCCACGCAAAAAATGTTATCCGTGGCGGGCGAGTTACGCCGCCCGCCCGCGGTTAAGTTTATTATGCGTGGCGGGCGGGTTATGTTGCCATATAATGGCTTGAATTTTTTTAAAAATAAAATACCATATATATATATATATATATATATATATATATATATATATATATATATATATATATGTATATATATATATATATGTCTATCAATCCATACACACATATATATAAGAAAGACATATACTCTAATATATATCATATATACATATATATACATCGATTCATATATACAAGTTTCACCGATCGATCGATCCATTCGTTCATATCCAACAAGTACTAGTTAATTACAACATCTATACAAAAATTACGAGCTATATGTTGATTTGGATGAATATAGTCCTTAAGACCTAGCTCTTCCCATCTCCTTAGCGGCGCATACTCTAGAAATAACCCTAGCTCACTTTGTCAACATTGAAGTACGGCCGGCCTTCGTGAACTACCATGTCTAGAACGAACTTGCGGATGTGCGCTCTTTGTGCTTTGAACCGCATCTCGTCGGTTGCCTTTTGTAGTACCCCTTTCCACTTTGGTTCTTTGAGTCCTTGAGAGTCGGTAGCTGGATTTGTACCTTTTGCGGGCCCCGAGGAACTCACGGATGAAGAATCCACACAAGTTTGATCCGTATGGTTGTTTGAGGCACCGCACACACAATAAACCAAAGGTTATTAGTAATATCGAAGCAATAGCTAGGTAGTCGTACTAAGAAAAACTATGTTTCATTTACGTGCAGGAAATCTCGCTTGATTTTGAGTGTATCTCCATTGCGCTCCTTACACTTACGGGATCGTCGATCCCGGCCGGTTCGAATCCTTCAAGTAGTGCTTGTAAGCGCTGTCTGAAATACACTATATTGTCAACGATATATGATATTCGACTCTAGTAATTGAATAAGGAGTTCATCGATCACTTACAATCTCAAGATTTTTTTTGAATTGTCGGCGGAGCGTGCGGGTTTGAGCCTTGTAGTGAGTTAAAGACAACGGCCCTCCGTCCCCGAGGAAAGATCATGAAAGCAGATCCAATGTCCTACGAGCCCTTTTCCGTATTGGTAAGGCGCCGAATACATCGATACCCATTTTCCTTGACCTTTTTCATTGTTGATATGATGTACTCTGCTACCTCCAACTTCTTAGCTCTTGCGTTACGATCCCGAGATCTTACTGTCTTTCCTCGTCCGTCAAGTTCACCAAGTCGGGATGGTCCTTGCTTAGATTAAAACCGATGATCCGCCTCTCATTAATGTGCTTTTGGAGAGAGGTAAATAATACCATTCTTTAACTTGTGGCTGCCTCGGCGCTCAACCTACAAGGACATGTGGGCGTGGCATAGGTACCTTTGAAACAAAGAATGTATATACGGATGCAAGGGACATGTGCAAGTAAAATTGCGCTTACATCGCAAACAAGTTGACTTGGGCAACGTCAATGTCTGTCGGCGGCGTAGTCTCGACATGTCTTCGAATGTAACCAAGAACCTGGACATCGATGTGGTAGTGGAAGCACTCCTTAGGAAGAAGGACACCGAAGCTATGCAATCCACGCTTTGCGCACTCTATGTACCACACATGGAACTTCCGAGTCTCCCGGTCCTCGGCATCGATGAGCCGGGCCTTTGGGATCATGAACTTCCCAAACTTCGAACGAGCCGGGGCATTCGTCCCGAGACAAACCCAACATAAGGTGGGGATTTTGGCCCGCAAAAGCGGTACAAATGTTAGCTACGGTTGTGAAAAGAAGTAGCTAATAACATAGTACAACTTCGTTGTTTCAGCGGGGCATACCTTTCGGATCGAACATCTACTCTTGGGGGCCTCTTGGGTTTAGGGTACTTGTTGGCTCACGACCTCCTCTTCATCGAATGTCGGCTTCTTCGGTGGTGGAGGGCATTTGCTAGGTCCAGCTCCTTTTTACGCTTCCCGGTGCTTGAGGTGTTGTCCATTGGAGGCCTTGAGTGTAGATGGGTGTCTCGTTCCCTATTCTCTCTTCGGACACGGCAACGTGTTTTCGCCCGATTGGTTCCTCGTATATCCCCTCATGTGCCCCTCATGAGGTGTCGGCTCACGAGGTGTCGGCTCCTTAGGCTCCTCGGGTGCCGCCTCCTTGGGCTCCTCGGTGTCGGCTCCTTCGGTTGTCGGCTCCTTAGGCTCGTCTTGTCTTTGGGTCCTTAGCGAGGGGGGGTACTGGAACCATGAGGAGGGTTGTTGCCTCCACCGTCCCCACCATCTTCATCATCATCGAAAAGAGTCACCATAGGTGTCGGTGGCGTGCTCGGGTCCGCTCTTTGTCTTCTTTGGTGTGTACCGGAAGGTGAAGTCAATTTCGACATCTTGGCACAATGTCCACCTTCGGCCACGATGCGTTGTAACACGAGCCGTTCCTAGAGTCTTGATGTCGTTATGGCCGGGATAGTCCGGCTCCCGTCTTCATGTTACGGCGCCACGTACCCAATGTTGACTTCAAACATTACGGAGGGATCTCGTGGGATCTCGTACTCTTTGCAAGATCCGGGAGGAAATACCATCCCCTCGACCCCGGCTTCCTCTTGCCCAACTCCGGCCGGCAAGTATCAACATTACGCCTTTGTGTCTCTTCGGTGATATCATCCACCGGGGGTCTGTCGGTCAACGGCGAGAGGTCTTCTTTGGGGTTCTTTGGGGTGGGCAGCGGCATACCAATAAGCTGCGGAACATCCGGTTCCCGGACTTCGACCATCCGGGGTCGTTGCTCGTGAGGGCCTCTTTGATGGGCTGGTGATCATTTGCCGCAAGGCCTCATCACGCCTTCTGTCTCGGACCCTCCTTGTACCTCGCCTTGTGTGATGCGAGGCGATTCGACCGCCACGAGCCCACCGTCGCCCAACTCTTCCGAGAGCTCATGCCACGGACGCGGCCGCGATGCTCGGGGGTTTCCCAAGGCCAACGTCGGCGCATCGTGTCCCAGAACGAATCTCGAGGGTCCCGTTTCTTAGCCGCAGTGGCCTCTATGACCTTCTTCGACCTCCTTCATCCGGGCTTGGGCCTTGGCTTCTTGGGCTTGTGGCCGTAGAAGAAGTCCCGGTCCTTTCATCACAGGCCCTCGTGCGGATCCGGCTCCCCGGCTTCTGTCTTCTCCTTTCTTCCTTCCGCCACGCCCGGCTTGTGTCCGACATACCCAATACCGCCCATGTAGTGGGGCGGTTTGTTCCGCTTTGGCTAGCTCTCGTGAACTTCTCGCTCTTCGCCTTTGCTTGGGGCGTTTTAGCCTTTTTGAGAACTCTTCCCATACTTCTTACGAGATCATCGTGTACTTGGTGAAGGGTAGGCGTCCTTTCTTTAGAAAGTCTACGTTGAGCCTATACTTCGATTCGGAAGCTTCTTCTGCGAGGGCGTATACATCTTTGCTCCACCTTTTTCATATCGGCGCCTTGCGGATCACAGGAACCGTTTTCGAAACCTCGCCCACACCCGAACTTGTCGGGTGTCGGGGACGGCTTTCCGGTCTTCATAAAGAATGGAGATCTTATCCTTCATGAAACAGGGGAGATTTGAGTCTTTGTGCCGCGGCAACTTTAGTGGGCGGCGATGGCTCGCCCCTACTTGCGCCCCAACTCTTGAATGACAAGGACATCATCGATGGCCTGGTGCCTCCCATGGTCTCCCCTTCTCCGCTTCGGCTTGCCTCCCTTTGATTTGCCTGAAGAGGTGGCTGTGGACGTAGGGGGGGTTGTTGCTCTGAACTGCTTGTGGAGGGAGTGGTGGCGGCTCGTTCGGCTGTACTTCCTTAACCCGACGCTTCTTGCTTAGTGCTTCGTCCCTCGGGTTGAAATTAGGATCTTCTTCCTCCTCGGTATGCGTTTCCTTCTACCCTTACACGGGCTATCTGACGCTCCGCTTGGGAACTACTTAAGTACTAGAGCCCCCGCCGAGAGCTAAGGGACTCCCATTCAAAAGCCGACCTTGAGGTCGTTCTTGTTCATTCGACATTTCAAGCTACAAATATATAGTGCTTTAGTAGTAGTATATAGGACGAGTAGACAAACGTAATTCAAAATTGCTCAAAGAAAGAAATAAAAAGATTGGCTCAGATATAGCCCCCTTGTGATCACATCGCTTCTAAACCGGTTGCTTTGTACAAGCCGTCCCTAGTTTAGAAGCTTCCAAGCATAGGGGGGACATTCAATCATCATAGCCGCCGCCTCAACCCCAATAATTAAGTTAATGTCATCGCATATATATGCCACTTTGCCTCGGCATTGATAAGTTTAAGGGGTTCCACATCATTGCATAAAAGGGTTCACATCTCAAAAATGATAGTAAGTAGAGAGAAAAGAGTAGTAAAAGGACAATATGTACTCAAGCTGGGTACAAGCAAGTTTGGATGAGTTTAAACATGACAAGAGGGTACAAGCAAAAAAAGAGTCCAAATTGGCTAGTATGACAAAGACTAGGTTTGCATATCGGCCGGCATCGGCATCATAGGCCAAGTTTCAACAAATCAACATATATCCAACAAAGACTAGAGAGCCAACACCCAAGAGGTAATTTGAAACCAAGCCAACAAAGACTAGAGAGCCAATAGCCAAGAGGTTATTTGAAACCAAGCCAATCAGTTTTGAGAGAAATCAAAAACAAATATGCTCAGATTATCCAATAGGCCAATAGTTTTAAATTAGAGCACTAGCGAGAGAAAGTGAAGGGGGTCAAGTTAGCTTAGATTCATCGGCTAGGTTCACCAACTCCCCAGCAAAGAAGGAAACTAGAGGCTTTGCATGACAAGTGGAACAGGGGCATGCAATTCAAATAAGGCAACACTAGACCACCGGTTTAAATTTTAACAACCAACAAAGGTAGGACACTAAGTTTGGATCGGTTTAAACCATGACACGGTCAAGATTAGGCCAACACCCAAAATTCAAGCTAATTAGACCAGGCGGTTTAAATTCAGAGCAGCCATGATAAAAAATAGAGCCAACAGACAGTACATAGATAACCAATCATAGGATTAGGCAAAAAATAGAACCAACAATTTAAATTGGAATACAAAAATATAGGCAAAAACAAAGGATTGGGCCAATCATATGCTCGGCTAATTTGTTGCAATTTGCATCATGGGCGGTGACATTTATATGCTAAGTATCAAGTTTAAGCATCACAGGCTGCTAAGTTTCAAGTTTAAGCATCACGAGGCACAACTAACTATCAAGTGTAAGCATCACGGATCAATAAGCATATGGGCGTGACATAAGCATCGTGCATCACCAGAGTTGTGGCGAGGGATGATAGGGAGGCACTGGGCAAACACGGCGGTGGCGCCCGGCGGGTATGGCGGCCGGCGGCGAGAGACTAGCTCATCCACCGAGGGTCGCCGCAGCACCACTTTGGGAGGAAGGAGGGTTGCCGCGGCACCATAGCAAGACCCGGCCGTAGGAGCAAACCGGGCGGCGGCGTTAAGTTTCCACCGGCCAAAGCTCGCGGGACGGCGGAGGAGAGGAGACGGCAGTGGATCCAGGAAGGGGGTGCCGGCGGCCGGCGCGGAAAAGACGGGGACGGGGACGGGGGCGGCGCGGTTGGCCGGCCGGCGGGCCTGCTTTAGTCGATCCGGTCGGCGGCGGCGAAAATATTCGGGGACGTGGGCGCTAATGCGGCCCAGAATCCGTGAAGCTAGGGTTCCACCCGTACATCTTGATGCGCGCGGTCGGTGGTGGCGGACGGAGAAAGGGCGGGGCGACGCCATAACACCGTAGCGCCAAGCACGGGAAGAAGGTCGCCGCGGACGGGTTCACCGGCGGTGGCGGTGGCGGTGGCGGTGGCGGTGGCGGCGAAAAAAAATCGGCAAGCCCTTCGGGGTCAATCTGAACCGCTGAAGGACTTAGGATTTGGTGGGGATCGGGCGGCGTATTTATAGGGGAATGATTTTGCGTGGCGGACATCTAATCGGCGCCCACGGTAAATATTTCCACGTGGCGGGCGGGTTAGGATGCCCGCCACGCAAAGATTAACCGTGGCGGGCAGGGATGCCCGCCACGCAAATTATTTTTCGAAAATTTTAGAAAAATTATTTTAAATTCGAACAATTTGATTTCAATTCGATAAATTGTTATAAATCGTTAAAAATTGTTAAAAATTGAGAGATCAATTCAGATAATATATCAAAAATATTCGGATGAAATTTGAAATTTTTACACATCCGGTATATATAGGGATGCTTTACGGTTCCCAACACATATCCTATGGTATATATAGGGATGCTACGAGGAAGAGGATGCTTTAGTGTATGCGTAACGAGAAGTGTGTCATTATTAGAAACTTTACATTTCCCAACACATATCCATTTATATACACCAAGTGTACATCTTGATGAGTACTTTCAACTTTGTATTCAAACTTTTTCGAAACTAGGTCGTTTAGTGGTCCGTTTGACCAAGGTTTGACCGGGTCGAACTTGTGACTTTTTCAGAAGCCCTAGGCGTCGTCGATTCGAAAAGTCATGAATACTGAAACTTCATAACTCACCAAGACGGCATTTTTTTACACATTCGAACTTTTCACGCCTCGAAATTTGAACTTTTCACGCCTCGAAATTTGAAATTTGAAGTTTTTACACATTCGGACGACATTTGAAGCCCAGGCGGCCAAGATTCAAAAAGTCATGAATACGGAAAGTTCATAACATCAAGATCTACATTTCATATATAGGTCAATTTTGCATACGAGAAATTGTTACAAACGTGTAGTTCAAAATCACTAGTCTCCCCAAGAAGGACAATAGTTTCGACACTCACATTGTGAGATATTTGTTTTTTGGACTATTGTTTTATCGAATAACCGCAATTACATATCATTTTGGTGCTGTGCATTGGTGGTCTTCTTCTCGCCATCGGGGCGGGTCCATGGCATCATTTTAGTCTTGTCGGGATTGATTACGTCCTCCGGTGCCTTCATCTTTTTGGAAAATCTATAAAGAGGTGGAACTCATCATAGTTGTTGTATGTTTCGGGACTCGACCCCATCAGCTCCCACGATCCCGCAACAAGCTTTCCTGCCACGACAATATGTCTATTTATGTTCTCAGCGTTCATGTAGTAGGCTACTTGTGCGGCATCCGATGCAAGCACCCACGATCATCTTTGTACCATACACTTTGAAGGTTCACGGTGGTTAGCCCAAAATCGTCCACTAGAACTCGCCTAGGCTTGACCCACTAGCAACGCAAAACGGTTTTGTAGGTTACCGCCATAGTCAAGTTCCCATATTTCTTCGACTTGTGCGAAGCATGTCATCTTCTCCCCCAATGACTATGCTGTTCATGTAAGAAGTGTGGATCGCCCTCATATCGAACACCGCCGTTACGTGATGCACTCTTCTTGTCCTTCTCTTTTGTGTGGAACCCGTACCCGTTGACATCATACCCTTGCCACGTGGTGACCTGCATGGACGGCCACGACACAAGCTTCTTCCGCGGTCTACGCATCATCTCACAGGGGGAATGTTACGCTTTTGGAGCCACCGGAGGAAAGTGTTCTTGTGTTCCTTCTACGCCCAATCCTTGAGCCGTTCTTGCGCTTCCTACTTGCACGGCGGAGCTCTTTGAGGTGCTTTTTCACGTATGTGTCCATGATCACCAATTGATGAAGGATCTTTGTAGTGAGCGTCTAGCACTTTTTCCCTATGTATGTCGGTGCATGCTTTTCGGCCCGCGCACCCCATCCCCGAGGTTCTTCCTTCATGTTGATGCCTTTGGAAGCCCAATAGCCCTCCCATCTTTTATGTACTTCATACACCAGTTCCACGGCCTCTTGGCTTGTGTATGCCTCGATCATAGAGCCCTCTCGGGTAAGCGCGGTTATGATTGAATCGATTGAGGGTAGACATTAGTCGCTCAGTGGTCCACATCGCCTGTAGGTACACGGGTCCCAGCTGTTCTATCTGATCAACCATGTGCATCATCAGGTGTGGCATAATGTCGAAGAACGACGGTGGGAAACACATCTCTATCTGGCACATTGTTTCCGCGATGAACTCTTTCGGTAGACAGAGAGATCTGCTTTGGCAATTACCTTACGGTTGATTTGGTTAAAGAAGTATGGCAACCTTGTGACCACCATCTTCACGTATTTTGGACGAATAGCTTTGATCACAATTGGAAGGAACACCGTCGGCATGATGTGAGCATCGTCGCGTTGAAGTTCGGCGTTGAAGGTCGTCATTGTGAGGTCTTTCATGGATACCCGACTCTTGATGTTGGAAGAGAAACCCGTCGGTACCTTTATACCCGCATCAACCGACACATAGCCAACTTCTCATCTCTCGTTAGGTTGTAGGCCGCACTGGGAGTTGGACTTTACCGTTCGGAAGCCGTGTAGCGTGAATTTCGGTCGGATGCCCATGTCAACAAGATCCCGACGTGACTTCACACCATCCTTCGTCTTGGTCTTGATATCCATCGGGAGACCGATCGTGCTTTCGAAGACATTTTTCTCAAGGTGCATCGATCGATCGCATAGGGTGTGTAACATCCGGTCCCCCGCCAAGGCCCCACCCCACTCTACCGGGAGTGGTCCCACTGCGCGAAATTTGTAACAACCAGCTTGAACTTTCGTCCTCGCTTCGTTCAAAATGGTTAACCGAAGTTTACTACGCCCCCTCGCCCCGGTATTTAAGTTGGTGCGGGCTCCCGTGATTCACGGTATGGTACTAAACATCTAGTTGCTTTCTGATTAGCCAGCGGCCTTCTGATGCCGTGTGAGCAGTCCCGCTACGGTACTGGCTGGCCTTTTCGATAAACAATAACGGGATCGCGATTGTCCGAGAACTTCTGATGCCCGCTACAGCCCCGAGTCGGATGTACGGTACCCCCGCTACGTATGTCCGGCCCAGGCCCGGATTCGATGACCGTCGCCCCATTCCGTGAATTGGGCCCACTTGGCCATTTTGGGATGTTACAAACACCCTCCTAAGGATTCGACGTCCCGGGTCGAATGCGGTTTTCGACTTACCCTATTCGGGGGCATCGGCCGGATCCTCCTCTCTTGGCCACGTCCATGTGTTCAGTGCCGGCGCATCTATATGCCATGTCATATCGTGTCCTGTCATTAGGTCCACGCATATGCATGCGCATTATGCCCGTACATCTGATCCTCCACGGCCCGTAAAACCTCGAGAGTTGGCTCTGAATACCAAATGTAACATCCGGTCCGGCGCCGTATCAGACGGCCCGGGCCCACTCTACCGAGTGGTCCCACTGCGTAACAACCCGCTTGAACTTTCGGTCCCCGCTTCGTTCAAAACGGTTAACCGAAGGTTACTACGCGTCCACGGCCCCCGGTATTTAAGTTGGTGCCGGGCTCGGGATTCACGGTATGGTACTAAACATCGTGCTGGTTGCTGATTAGCCGCGGACGCTCACGATGCGTGAACGCCCCCAGCGCTACGACGCTGAATCGCCCGGCCCGTTTGATGCCTTGAACGGGCTGCGATGTCCGAAAACTACGATTTACCAGAGCCGCTAAGGATTTGAGAGAAACCGAGTCCGGATGTGCAGTACCACTCGCTCGCTTCTGATGTTATATATCTTACACCTTTGCCCGGCCTTCTGATACCGTGGCGGCCCATTCCGTGAATTGGGCCCACTTGGCCATTTTGGGATGTTACGGGGTGTATGCGGTATCTTCCAAAGTACTTTAGATACTTGAAGAAGATTGACTCCCTTGAAAGGAACGGTTGGAGGCGCTTAGTCCCTCCAATTTATCTCTCTTTAAACTTCTTTGTCTTGGAGGTGCCGTCTTCCTGATCATCGTCTTTCTTCTTCTTCTTCTTTCCAAACTCGCACTCCAAGTCCTTCACCATGTCAAACACCTTCGGACCATAACTAGTCGGTGCCGGCTGAGGTTTCGACTCGCCCTTGTTGTCAAAGTACATATTCATTTTTGCATCTCTGTACCTATGCTTACTGCAGAGGAAGCGTCTGTGTTCCATGTACACAGTTTTGGTGGATCCCTTCAGGTAAGTGGAGCAGGTTTCTTCGATGCAAGCTACACAAGCGGTCTTCCCTTTAATCTGCCCGATAATGAAAACAGGCCGGGTAATCGGTGATGGTGACAAAGATGATGGCACGAAGGGTGAACTTCGCTTACGGTGCGCATCAACCATCCTTGACCCCATCATCAAACGATACTGCATCTCCTCCATGAACGGCTCCAGGGAACACATCTATATCGTTTCTTAGGGCCGCTTCGGTCCGTAAATTAGCATGGTGAGCAAAACATACCTGCGCTTTTGACAAAGATGTGGAGGTAGATTGTACATGGTGAGGACGACCGGCCACGTGCTGTGTGTGCTGCTCAGGTCACCGAATGGGTTCATTCCGTCGGTACTCAATGCGAACCGAACGTTCCTGGGCTCCTCTGCAAAGTCAGGGTAGGCGGCGTCGAAGTCTTGCCACTGCTTAGCATCCGAAGGGGTGCCGTAGCTTCCGTCATCCTTTACACGATCGCTAGATGCATGCCGTCATGTGCTTAGCATCCTCGGGGTTCCCATAGAGAGCCCGCGAGCGTCGATGACCGGAAGGTACCACATTGGCAATGGGACGTTTCCTCTGCGTGTAACCTTCCTCTTCCTCGTCCTGCGTTGACATGATCTTCTTTGCGGCCGCCCGCCCGGGTTTTCTTCGCCCCCTTCTTCTTTTTTTTTTTCGTCCCGCTTCCTCATCGAGCTCATCGTCCACGCGACATCCGGCATTCCGCTTGTATCGACTAGCGCCCGCAGTCTGGACAAGCGGTCAAATTCTCGTCTTGATCGCCCGATATAGGATACAAAGGGTTGGGGCAGGCATCGAACTTCTTCACTTTCATCGCCACCGGGCGGATCAACTTCTTAGCACGATACGTATTAGCAGGAACCTTGTTAGGCGTTGGATACGTGGAGGCCAGGTAACTTACGAGCTCATTGAAGCTAGTGTCAGACCAGCCATGACGAGACTTCAACATCAGCAAATTCAGGTTAAAACTCAGCGCCGTGCAACCCTCCTGGACTGTCTTTGTAAAGCGGATCAATTGCTGCCGCTTCATCCGTTTGAAGTTCTCCAACCATCTCGGGCAGCCAAACAAAATATCATCCTCATCGAAGTCGGTTCACCAAATCTTTAAAAACCCGGACATCCTCGGGCCGCGTCATAGGATTCTCCTGCTCGCCGTCCCTCCACCACCACCACCGCCATCGTCGTCATCGCCGACGTCAGCCGTCTTTCGAACAAATCGATGGAATTGGACCGGTGGTGGACTTTTACTCTACCTTGGATCGGCCGGGGGGGGCTTCGTATCGGATCGACCGTGGATCGAAGGGTGGAACTTCTTCGCCGTGAAAAGTCCGACCAAATAGTCACCGACGAAGCCATGCATGATTAGGTGAGATCGCACCACGATGTCGAAAAAATGCTTTCGATTCTTGCATTTTGCGCAAGGGACGGATAATCGAGCTCGTTGAATTATCTCGCCAATCAAAGTGTCGCTTCGCTCGAGCAACAAACTTCTTCACCTCATCATAGTATTCGTCATCAACCCTCTTCATCTCATACATCCATCCAAAGGCTCGGTGCCTCTCCATCCCGATCCTTGCTCTTCCAAAAACCTTAGTGCCGTTACATAGTACTCAAACAAAAAAAAAAAAAAAAGAAGAAGTTCCACCATAGATCTAGATCTAGAGAAAGGCAGTTTTCTCTCTCTCCTCCATGGATCTAGATCTAGAGAGGGGATGAAAAAGAGGGAAAGAAAGATGAAAAAGAGGCATTTACCGACCAATTAGTGTCTTCTCCTCCCCAAATCAAAGCCAAAAGACCCAAATCAAAAGTTTTTGTCAAAATTTTGGTCAAACCTCCCCCACAAGTTGGAAGAGGAAGATCCGTGGAGGAAGATGAAGGCGGCCGCCCGGATTTTATAGGCCTCGGGCCTTTTGCGTGGCGGGCGCCCTAATTTGCCCGCCACGCAAAGGAGGACGCCCACGCTTAATATATTTTGCGTGGGCGGGCGCGTTGCGGCGCCCGCCACGGTTAAGATCATCTTTTGCGTGGCGGGCGCCCGCCACGTGAAAAGATCTGCCCCGAAGGGGCGGGCGGATCATTTCCGTGGCGGGTGGGAAATGCGCCCGCCACGGAAAAGATCCGGCCCTCGCCGCAAAATCGAATCGGTACTAGTGAAAGTCAGAGAGTAATATCCAACTCTAACTAGAATCAACTCCTCAGGAATTGATGAGGCGAGGAGAACAATGCATGAACGAACGAAGATTTTATTGGGCATGTAAAAGCAAGGGACAAGAGAAGAAAAATATCAGTATCAGAGAACGTGGCGTCTCGGTGAAGTGGCCGCTGGAGAGCAGCACAATGGGAGGTCAGGAGCTGAAGTACCATGGCTACAATCATGCTTTTGCATGCTATGCCTGCATATGCTTGTGCACATTCTCTCCAACGTACCTTCTCCAACAAGTAGCCGGCCGGAGCCCTCTCTCATTACCGCTTTAGCCTCATTTGACCACCATATATTTCCTTATTCTTTATTATCACTATTGACAGTGCTCCATCTTATTATACGGCTAATGTGACCATCACCTGAATACTTTGCTTAGAGTTCAATCATTACATCCCATATTCATAGGCCCTTTTTGTTCTATACTGGTACTTGAGTTCAGCATTACTTACTTTCAGAAGAAAGGATCCCTGTCAGCTGCAATAATGCAGCCAAACAGAGCACCACATAATGGCATGCAGTGTCGCTGACAAATGAAGATGCTATGCTTCAGTGTTTTGACAAATGAAGAAGATCGATCTGAAGTTCTGAACTATAGACTACACATCCAACGATTAAAAATCTGATAGATTTCCAGTAAAATTCTATTGGCAGACAATAAATAGTAATTATCGTTAAAAAACTGCCTCTTAATTGAGATCTAACATCAAGTGATTTTTAACGTCCTGATCTTTCTTTGGCCACTCGTTTGACATGAAAATCTTACCAACTCTCAGCCCCGCCTTGACCTACCTCCATCACTTCTCTTGTATTCCAGCCTGATTTTTTTGTTGTTGTTCAACCCATCGGCAATTTTGTCATTATTTGACTACAAAAAAGTTATAAATTGTCTCATGCGAGCTGTCTTTTTAACTGTACTAATTAGTCGTATAACATCTTTGTCTGAAATCGTCTCAAAGTTCAGACATCTGAAATATAGAAACTCCTTATCTTTTCTCTGTCGCTAATCAATCCATCCATCTCTACTCACCACTGCAATTGACACAACATCTCTAGCATCATCGTCAGTCTCACTGCCCCGCTCCTGTCCACATCCTCCAACCGTTTAGTTGTTTTTTGACGACTGAGGCATATATAGGTTGTGTTGGTCAAGTAAACTATCCTCCACATGCTAAATTATAAGATGTTTTAGCTTTTTAGATACACAAAGCCTTTGATATGCATTTAGATATACATTTTATTAAGGTATATATAGTAATAAAATAATATATCTAGAAAAGCCAAAACATGTTATAATTTGGAACAAAAATACATGGGTTGCAAATTGCTATGTTTTAGGTTCTACAAATTTTCAGAAAATATTATTAGTAAACCAACTAGTAAATTAAAAGGATAACTCACGAAAAAGAATAACTCACAAGAGAAATAAAGGGAAAACTCACAATTTAAAAAGATAACTCACAACACCATTAAAAGGCAATGGAACCAAATTTTCCATTTTAGACCTTTTTTAACTATCTATTAACTGTTAAATAAGCAAGCATAAACCTAGTTAAATCAATAACTTAGCCATACATGCTCCACTAAAGCTAATATGTTTTTACCATTGGTCAAACATAGAATGAGTAGCTCTACCAAAAATCCCACAATTGGAGTAAAGGAGTTGCAGTTATAAATTAAACACAAAATAGATCTGTAGGTACAACAAAACAAAAACATAAGCATATCACATCATATATTTGTTGTATAGATATTCTCATGTGGAGTCTAGGAAAACTGAATTCTCCATTTTATATTTTTCTATAGTTTTGTATCATTTTTTAAAGTTTTAACCCATTTATAAAATAAATAAGACCACGTGACACCACGTCACACTACTACAATTTTTTTTCCGTGGGCGGGCGATTTTGGTTTTACGTGTCGAGCATTAGAGCCTGTTACCAATGAGAGGTCACGGTTAATCCAAAATTGACCGTGGCGGTCACATTAAAATGCCTGCCATGTTCTATAGTGCCCGCCACTCCGAGCCCACCGGCGAGCCCTAGATCCAGATCCGGCCGTGCGCCGCCGATCCGCCCGGTCAAGGTTGCGCCGTCGCGCGGATCCGCCCCACTGTCGTCGAATCGGCCCCGCACTGGCCACCTGGCGCTCACGCCGCCCAGGCCACGCCTTGCCCCGCTGGCCGCCTTGCGTTTGCACCGCCCGGGCCCACGACTTCGCCCCAAGACCCACCTCACGGCGCGGGGCCGCATCCGGTGTTGGCCGCCGTTGTGGGGGATGGTGCGCAGTGGCGGAGCTAGTAGTATGGCAAGGTATGGCCCTAGCCATACCATCGCCGGCAGTGAGCGACCAGTATATACGTATGTATATTAAAAAAAAAATACTCATGCGTCATTAGGCCAGTGAGCTTCCGTGAATTTCCTGTCCTCACGCGGCCCATTAGGTCTGTAAGTTTCCTTGAAGCCAATCAAGGCTTGCCTGTCCCCGATCCCTGATCCACTCACGCACGGGATATACGCCTACGCCGCCGTCACGTAGATCGCCAACAGTCCAACACCGCCGCCACGTCGTCGCCGATCACCGACGCCGAGGCACCACACCCTGCGCCAATACATCCACACTGCATAGTCCACTCTTCCTGATCGGCTGATGGAGGCCGATGGGGATGGAGGCGCCAGCAACCATCGGCGATGTCCAATTCTGTCATATATCGGTTGGATTCCGGCGATCGGTGACACGTCGGTGGCGGCAATCAGGGTTGCCGGGAGCTTCTGATGTAGGTGGCAATCGGGGTTACCGGGCGGCTCCGGCGCGGGCGGCAATCGGGGTTGCCGGCGGAATTTTGGGCGGCGGCAATCGGGGTTGCCTGGGCGGCGACGGCGTAGCCGCGCGCGGGAGCCGGCGGCGGCGTTAGCGGCGTCGCACGCAGCGCGAGAGAGAGCCTAGTGTTGGAGAGCTGAAGGCGTTGGGGAGTTACCCTTTTTTCGATTGATCCAACTGATTACATCTTCCTTTATTTATAGTCCTAGGAAGACTTGAATGAGAAATAGATCTCTTTTATTTTCTTATCTATTTCTATCTTATCCCTAAATAATATTACTTAATTAGGAAGCAAACGACGCGTGATGACGATAGGTGGCGGCGGGCGGCGGCTAGGGCGCGCGCGCACGCGCGCCTCCCTCCCTCCTCTGGGCTGCCGAGCCGGCCTTTTTAGGGGCGTGACAGCCCTTTTGCCCCCCCACCCCATCCACGGCATGTGACATCTCCCCACCGTTCGACGAGGCTCCACGCGTCGCCCAATCCACCCGCTAGGGGCGAAGGTGATGCTGAGCTGGGAAGACGTGTCCTTTAGGACATAGCTTTGCTGGAGTTGGCCCATCTTCTCGTTGAAGTTATTGACGAATATGGCGTCGTCGTTGAAGCCGATGTCGAAACTTCGGGTTACCGGGCAGGCGCTGAACGTGGTAGCTGAATGGATGGTGCATGAATGGCTTGGTCGCCGGGGTGTGAACGCCAATCACGCCGGCGGCGCCAATCTGGTGCTCTGCCTGAGCTTGTTGGTTCGGTGATGCCATGAAGCTTGTCGTCGGTCGGTGTAGCGAGTTGTGGAAGGATGAGAGCCTCGGGGGGGTAGCGGCGAGGCCGGTGAGGTAGTGAATCGATGTTGGTGGCATGTACCTCATGTCGTCGTCGGTGGAGCCCGCAAGTCGAAGCTTGCTGAAGACCTCAAGGGAGACGGGGGCGTCGAACTCTGGGGCGAGGTGGATCGCCATGCTCCCTGTGTAGGGCGCCTCGCAGTGCACCATAGCACAAGGCTTGTTGCATAGCTCGTTGGTGTAGTTGTATCGGGCGTTGATGTCATCGAGGGCGTAGATGTAGTCGATCATGTCATCACCACCGTCGAGGTTGCCCACGGTTCTTTGGTAGTGTCGTTTGTAGCTTGGCAACTTGAAGTGGCAAGGAAGACATCGTGTGTAGGTGTTCCCGTCCTCAAGTGGCACCTTGCTTGGCATGCAGATGAACCAGAGAAGTACTGCTATTATCAGGTGGATAGCGACATACCTCGTGTCTTTGGTGGAGCTGATGTTCCGTTGTCGTGTTGCTGATGGGGGCGCCTTCTGCGCCGAAGCTGGCGCCGGTGTCATCAGGAGTCCGATTGCTGGGAGTGGGGGTGCCGTCTTTGTTCTTGCCGTCGGTCGAAGCCACGATAGGAGTCATAGCTTGCTTGTCGACGTTGTCCGCCATGGTGGATGTCCACTAGATGTCCAGCAGGTGTAGTGGGTTGATGTCGTTGTCAAAGTTCCACGAGTCGGTGATCACGCCGGTGATGGCGCCCGTGGGGGCGTCGTTGGTGATGTCGATGTTGCCAATGTCGTCGATAGTAGGCATGGCGATGTCGAGGGCGTCGTGGTCCAGGTTGTTGACGTCGGGGTCGATGACGGCGCCCTTGGGAGAGACGTCATTGACGTTGGTTGAACCCTTGGAGGTATCGTCGATGTCGAGATCGATGTGGTGAGCGACGTCAATGGTGACGTCGGGTGACGTCGTTGCAGCATTGATGATAGAGGTAGCGGCTGCCTGTCGGGTAATATGGACTTGTCTGGTGATTGTTGAGTTTGTGGTGTTCTGATTTGCGAGGGTGTTGACGTCATTGGTGTCCATGGCGCCGGTGTTGATCAGGACGTCAGGGTCAGCGACGTCGATGTCGACGTCGGTCGACATCGTTGTGTTGCACATGATGGCGTTTGCAATTCTGATGCCAGAGATCATGTAGTTGGTGTCTGGGAAACTTATCTCTATCATTGTAGTAGCCACGAGACGTTGGCCTAGTTGGGTAGGCTTTTCGTCAAGCAGCTGGTGGACGTCGGTTGTAGCCTCCTGATCTGATCTGAACTGAGCTGCGACGGCGGGTGCGTCCTTGGGGTAGGCGTACTCGTTGCTTGTAGCATCGCCGATCTTGGAGGGGGTGACGTAGGTGGCGCCTGTGGCAGCGACGTCGCCGTCGGAGGCGCCCATGGCAGGGGCGTCGTCGATGGCAGAGATGGCGTCGTCGAGGCACGTCGGACACGTCGTCGGACGGCAAGGCCGCGTCTTTGCGGTGTTCTTGGTGTCGTGGCCACCGGTTCGTCCTGGATGTGGAGGACGGCGTTGTCGTTGTCCGTGGCGGCTTGTCAGATAGCTGCTTTGTTTCTCCCAGCGTCTTTGTCCACAGCCTGCTCGTAATCGTCGAAGATGGTGTGGTCCTTATCCATGAACGCGATTGTCCATGCGCTGGGGTGGTGGTCGTCGGAAGCCATCGGTAGTGGGAATCATCCCGGTCTCCGGATACCAGCTGTCATAGATCGGTTGGATTCCGGCGATCGGTGGCACGTCGGGCGCGAAGCTTGACGGCGGCGGCGGCAATCGGGGTTGCCGGAGCTCGATGTAGGCGGCAATCGGGGTTGCCGGGGCGGCTCTGGCGCGGGCGGCAATCATTGTTGCCGGCGAATTCGGGCGGCGGCAATCATGGTTGCTAGGGCGGCGGCGGTGTGACCAGCGGCGGCGGCGTTGAGGCGGCGGCGACGCACGTCTTGAGGGAGAGAGAGGGGCCTAGGGTTGGAGAGCTGAAGCTATTGGGAGTTACCCCTTTATTTTTTTTCTGATTGATCTAACGATTACATCTCCCTTGTTTTTATAGTCCTGGGAAGACTTGCATAAGAAATAGATCTCTTTTATTTCCTAATCTATTTCTATCTTATCCCTAAATAATATTACTTAATGAGGAAGCAAACGATGTGATGACGACAGGTGGCGGCGGGCGGCGGCGGCCGCGCGCGCGCGCAGCGCGCCTCCCTCCCCGGGCTCTTGGGCCGGCCTTTTAGGGTGTGGACAGGCCTTTTGGGCCCCCATCCACGGCATGTGACAAATTCCATATACCCGGATTGGAAAAAAAAAAGTGAGAATTCCATTATTTATGGAATTCTTATATCGCACAATCTATTAATTTAACCCTACCAAAGACATTTTAATATATGTTCCATTCAATGTTTTCAGTTGTAAGCGTAAAGAGATTTTTCAGTCCGATTTCTATGCAAGAACAGACCTATGCTACTACAGATCAAGGACATGGCAATGAAATTGAAGAGCCTGCAGAAGGGGAGATGGCAATGAAATCGAAGAGCCTATACAAGAAGATCAAATTGAGAATACACCGCAAACAAGGTATACAATTAGATGAAGGTCATGATATAATTATAGAGTTCAACCAAAATCATATTGTTTCTGATCTAGGGCTTCCCATTCCAATTGAAAGATTTCATCCCAACATTAGAGATCAGGTGAAGCGAGCTTATTTCGATCCGAGGGGCTTCGTATTTCAATTTTTATATAAATGAGGAGTGATAGTTTCGCCACACGTAGATTTTCATCCTAGCTCCGCCACTGCTGCACTCCATACATAAGAGGAACTTGTGGGTCGAAGAAAGTATAGGGAGCGGTGAGCATATCTTCATTCTCCGGTCAGTGATGAAGACGACTTGTACCACACAATGGATGACCTGGAATTTGCTAAATGAGGTGTTGGTCCACGGGAGCACATAAGGAACAGGATGGGCCAAACAGGGCAAGACGATGGGTGTGTGGCAGTCATCAAGGGTGGCGAGACAATTTTTTTTTCTCGAACGTGCATTGCATGGAATTCATTAAGACGAAGAGCAGTGGCGGAGGTAGCAGTCTGGCAAGGTCAGGCGGCCGCCACACCTCAAATTCTGTATAAAATACTTAATATACATGATATATGTACGTTTAGAGATCCATGCATGTTGGACTGTTGGTCGTATGTTGGGTCCGGTGGTTAGGCGCCGGTGGGTTTCATGTTGATGGGCTGCAATTAGCAAACCAAATGGCGGGAAGGCAGGGGCTTATTGGTCCAATTGTCAAGCAACCATTCATTTCCTCTCTATAATAAATAGCCCAAATTGATCTAGTGCTTCAAGCCTCGGTCTGTTTGTATTCTATGATCCCATCACAACGCTATACAACGGCCGTAGCACGAGCATAAACGAGATCACAACACCGTACAACGGCCGTAGCGCAAGCATAGACGGGATCACATAGCTCTTATATAGTTTTACTATATATGTTTCAGTTTTATATAAACCCCGCCACACCTCTAAATTGTTCCTGCCTCCGCCACTGATGGTGAGAGAGAGAGAGAGAGAGAGAGAGAGAATGGGAGTGCGGGAGGATGGATGGATCGGGCTTGACTGAGGGGTTGTGAGTTGGGGAGTGAAGGAGAGAAACCTAGCTAGTGTTGCTTTTATATTGAAGCGTGGATACTGGGCAAAGCCCAGATCTGTTGGGCCTCCGTATTTTCTCCATGGTGAGCTTTTAAAGGTGCGCGCTACGGAAAATCAATTTACCGTGGCGGGCGGCTAACTAGCCTGGCCAAACAATAACCATGGTGGGCAAAAGGTGTGACCGCCACAGTGGAGGGATAGATCTTACCGATGTAGACAAAGTTCATGGACCTAGCCCCTAGGTGAGAAGCGAGAAAATAAACCCACGACACAATTCACTCAAATTATATTTTACTTGAAAAAAAATCATGCACCTAAATATAGGGGAAGTGATCCATATAACGTTATCTTGTTAATTTCGTATTAAAAAACAACGTTATCTTGTTAATTTAGTGCAAATATATACTCCCTCCGTCCCGAGAATAAATGTAGTTCTCGCTTCCCGAGAAAAACTTCCAGCAATTATATATTAAAATAGAATTAATATTTATATTACATAATTAGTATCATTGGAAAGATCTTTTGACCTAGTTTTTTTAATAAATTTATTTGGAGATTTAAATCTTGTGCGTATTTTCTACAAATCGAGTCAAACTTGTGGCGCGAACATCCAAAAACTGCGTTTAATTTGGGACAATTTGGGACAGAGGGAGTATGTTACTTGTTTGATTTAACCTGCATCAATCAATGACATATAATCGTGCTTTTAGAAAGCATCAAAGCAGAGCGTGTGCAAACTGCAAACAGCTCATTTGAGATCCTCAACCAAATGCCTGCCAGGCAGCAAGGAAGAAGTTTCTACAACAGTCAACAGGCTGCCCGTGGCGCGGGACCCACATACCACCAACAGGTAACAGCGCTCGACGGTCAAACGGCAATGGGGAAGAGGCGCGTCGAATATTCGGCCGCGGCGCCAAGAAGATCCTTCGCCGCCGCGTATAAATTGCGGCCGGCCTCCTCCCTCGCTGCCCCAGATCGACAGACCACCCAGCCAAGCATTCATCAAGCCGCCGCCATCGCCGGACAAGTCAGGTTGAGCGCGGGGGCGGCAATGGCCGCCGGCGACCTGCAGGTGCTCACCGCGCTCGACACCGCCAAGACGCAATGGTACCACTTCACCGCCATCGTGGTCGCCGGCATGGGCTTCTTCACCGACGCCTACGACCTCTTCTGCATCTCCCTCGTGACCAAGCTCCTCGGCCGAATCTACTACCGCGTGGAGGGCTCCGCGACGCCCGGCACGCTCCCGCCGCACGTGTCGGCGGCCGTCAACGGCGTGGCCTTCGTGGGCACGCTCTCGGGGCAGCTCTTCTTCGGCTGGCTGGGCGATAAGCTCGGCCGTAAGAAGGTCTATGGCATGACGCTCATGCTCATGGTCCTCTGCTCCGTCGCGTCGGGGCTCTCCTTCGGCCACACCCCGGCGTCCGTCATGGCGACGCTGTGCTTCTTCCGCTTCTGGCTCGGCTTCGGCATCGGCGGCGACTACCCGCTGTCGGCCACCATCATGTCCGAGTACGCCAGCAAGAAGACGCGCGGCGCCTTCATCGCCGCGGTGTTCGCCATGCAGGGCTTCGGCATCATGGCCGGCGGCCTCGTCGCCATCGTCGTGTCCGCCGCGTTCAAGGCCAGGTTCCCCGCCCCGGCCTACGCCGTCGATCCCGTCGCGTCCACGCCGCCGCAGGCCGACTTCGTGTGGCGGATCATCCTGATGCTCGGCGCGTTGCCCGCGCCGCGCTCACCTACTACTGGC
Source organism: Hyparrhenia diplandra (assembly GCA_015847255.1). Lineage (NCBI taxonomy): Eukaryota > Viridiplantae > Streptophyta > Magnoliopsida > Poales > Poaceae > Hyparrhenia > Hyparrhenia diplandra. The sequence goes on along the minus strand of JADLZK010004025.1, from coordinate 8,474 downwards.
GCACCAAGATGCCCGAGACGGCGCGGTACACGGCGCTGGTGGCCAAGAACGCCAAGCAGGCCGCCGCCGACATGTCCAAGGTGCTGCAGGTGGACATCGTCGAGGACCCCGCCGCCGCGCAGGACAACACCGCCTCCGCAGCGGCGGCGGCGTCCTTCGGTCTCTTCTCCAGGAGTTCCTCCGGCGGCACGGTCTGCACCTCCTGGGCACGTCGGCGACGTGGTTCCTTCTAGACATCGCCTTCTACTCCCAGAACCTGTTCCAGAAGGACATCTTCAGCGCGGTGGGTTGGATCCCCAAGGCGTCGACGATGAGCGCGCTAGAGGAGCTGTTCCGCATCGCGCGCGCGCAGTCACTGATCGCGCTGTGCGGCACGGTGCCAGGCTACTGGTTCACGGTGGCGCTGATCGACGTGGTGGGTCGTTTCGCGATCCAGGCGACGGGGTTCCTGATGATGACGGCGTTCATGTTAGGCCTCGCCGTGCCGTACCACCACTGGACCACCACGCCGGCGCACCACGTCGGGTTCATCGTCATGTACGGGCTCACCTTCTTCTTCGCCAACTTCGGGCCCAACGCCACCACGTTCATCGTGCCCGCCGAGATCTTCCCGGCGCGGCTCCGGTCGACGTGCCACGGCATCTCGGCGGCGTCGGGGAAGCTGGGCGCCATCGTCGGATCCTTCGGGTTCCTGTACCTGGCGCAGAACCGGGACCCCGGGAAGACGGACCACGGGTACCCCGCGGGCATCGGCGTGCGCAACTCGCTGTTCCTCCTCGCCGGGTGTAACCTGCTGGGCTTGGCCTTCACGTTCCTCGTGCCGGAGTCCAAGGGCAAGTCCCTGGAGGAGATGTCCGGCGAGAACGACGACGCGGCTGCCGGCGCCGGCGCCGCCGCGAGCTACAACCGCACGGTGCCCGTGTAGTAGTAGTAGCCATAGTAGATGCATATGCATGCATGCATGCAGATGATATTATAGAAGTAATGTGTGTCGTGTGGCTGTTGCACGGTAGGGTACACGGTTCTCTCAGACCTTCGATCTGGTCGAGGTTGTCGAGCCACAGCCGTCGCCGTCCGTCTCCGAACGTCATTGTTTTGGTTTATTCGGTGCATGCATGTTTGGTTGAACGTGCAGGCGTGTTTGGTCGATCGGGTCAGAGACTCTTTCTGTTAAAGCACATACGTTCGTGCTCCTAAATAATCTGTGGTCACCGTCGGATATCTACCTGACCAGACCAAGTGACCACATCAGATATTGTACTACGTACGCGCGTCAAATGCTGTTGTTTTCATAAAAAGTTTAGTGCTGCACGTATTTGGAAAATGCAAATCAAAAAGAATATAGGTCTGTTAATATTATTTGCAGGAAAATAAGATGTTAGTTGCTTAAAAAAAGATGTTAGTATTTTTTTTTTCAAAAATCTATCTCCCAACAATTATATTGTAGATGGAGCTTAGTCGGGACGGCAGCTTTTTCTCAAATTAGTAAACTGTTATTATCACAGCTCACAGGATGCTCACCGAGGCGGGCCCGTGTGTACAGTGGTGACAGCAATAACGTAACGCATTGCATGCGCTTCACGGCATCGAGACTCGACTCCAGATACTACCAGCTTCACTGCATGCGTGTCAAAGCAGCTGGCTGCATCGTTTCTGCACGCCATTACGCGGTTTTGTGTGAGAGGGCAAAGATGGCATGCAGTTAACATCGATCGATCTGTTGCTAGCAATCAGAAATTCAGCATGCGTATACTGTACTCCCTCCGTCTCAAAAATAATGTAAATCTCGTTTTCCGAGAAGTCAAATAATTTTAATTTTGATTAAATTTATATAAAAAGTTACAAACATTTGTATCTCAGTATTATGACATAAATATTACTACTATTTTGTATAAATTTTGTCAAATTTGAAGTTGTTTGACTCCTTGTGAAGTGAGATTTACATTCTTTTTGAGATGGAGGAGAATGAGTTTACTGATCATAGGCAATCATGGGCGATATTATTGGACGGCCGGATGGAATGAATCTTGAGTGCATGCATGGCTCACTCAGCGAGTCAGTTATCAGTGCAATGCATATATACTACTCCATACTGCAGTGGATTGTAAACACCAGCTGGCACAAGCTGAACCATCAAAATTGTGCTGCCGCCTGGCAAGCCAAGATGCAAAGTAAGTCCCACTCCCAGCTGCGTGATGTGCGGTGGTAGTGCCCTTTATGACGACTTTTTTTCTCTCTCGAGCAGTGCTTCTACTTACTCGACACAAAAAAGATCGATCCATGTTCCTGCGTGCGTGGATGCTTTGCAAGGGTATAATGCTTGCTCCTCCGGAATATGCCATGCCCATGCCGGAACGGACGGAAGCTACCAAGTTGCTGCTGCTTCCACAAGTGTCTCCTCTTCTCTTTCGAAGTCCATACTCGTGTACACCTGATCCAGGCGGGAAATTAAAGGGCGCGCCGGCCTTTATTGGTAGCACGACTCTCGCCTGACTGTGTGTGTGACAATGAAAAGGTTAAAATTTCTTTAAGGACACGTGTGCTCCCTCCCTATATAGCGTGCTCCTACTCCATGTACGGTTGGATGTTTATGGACATGGGTGCACTAGAACATCTGTCTTGCAATGCACCACCCACTATACTATACATGTTCTGGGGTCGCTCCCGCTAATTTTGTAGATAATGTGGATTCATTAATCCGTTCTCTATATCCACAAAGGGTATACATAGCTAAAATGATACAAGAGCACTTAGGGTAAAGTTAAATCTGCTACTTAGAGCACATGCTCCATACTCTGGACCACTGGATACGCATTGTGATCCGTGCTCGCACACTTCTCATTGTGTATTGCTCTGAGAAGTGTGCGAACACGGATCACAATACGTATCCGGTGGTTCAGAGCATGGGACCATATGCTCCTAGGAGTAAAAAAACCCGCCTTCGAGCACTTAGACTCACATGTCAATTAAAAAAATTACGACCTCGACAAATCCTGCTTCCCGACGTCCTCTCTTGAAATAGCCAAATTTGGCGAGTGAAAATCGTTAAGTCGCCGCCCCACCTAGTGCGCTCTCGCTGCGAGAGGTGCCATCTTACTACCCTAGGCTACTTTTTCTGTGATGTTACGCCAAGGACAAAGTGACAAAGTGATGCCGGTTAGCAAACCTTCATCTATCGTTGTCCGGTCATGCAAAACGACAGAATTCGCTTGCGCTTCATCAGATTTCATGGCCTTTGCCGCCCATAGGGAAGCTGTTGTCATTAGGATATCATGGTCGTTGCCTCATGTGATGTCCTTCGTCACTGCCGCTTATAACCTCTTCCACCCAGACTCCTAGACCTCAGCCGCCCTAGCCCGTTGTTGCCAACAATCGCATAATCATGCCGAGATCTTTAATGGTGCTCAAGCCGCCACTGCCCCTAGGGTTGCCGCCACTATGAAGGAGGTCTATAGACTCCCAGGTTGCCACTGCATCTAGGATACAGATGCCTATGGAACCACCTTCGTTGGATCAGCAATTTTCTCTGTCGAGGATTGGCCGTTGATGCTTAGGGCGTCCGCAACGGCGGGAGATTTTGCTATCTAGATGCAGACGTGGAGCTGAGAGAAGGTAAAAATGACAGTCGGTAGCGAGGAAGGAAGCGCTATACTCGCACACTTCCCGAGCACTGCCGCAGAGCAAGCTCTCTCTGTGCACAGTTTCCCATAGTCTGTCACCCGACCTTTTTTCCTTTTTTTTATTAATCTCTCATCCATGTAAGCTGGCGATTTCACCACACCATTGCGGGTGGCCTTAGACTACCACCGTCGTCAGCCACACCCATAGGTCCACAATACAAAAGCTCATGTTCGTACCACTCTCATTGTCGTCTTGTAGGACAACACAACACTCAAGTTATTTCATAGATTGTTTTGAATATTTCCAACCAAAACAAAAAAAACAAGGAGAACTAAGAAAGGCAACTTTCAAAGATGATACAAAAAAAAATCTATTGTCTTTGTAATTTTAAATTAAGATTTCCCTAGAATTCTATGTTTTAGTTTGTAGTTAACCTATTTGGACTCAAAATGGTTTTTCAAAAATCTAAAAAGAATCATTCAAATTCATGTTTTATGAAGTTGTATTTTGTTATGCAATGTATTACCATACATGCTCAAGTGAAGTCCAAATTTCTTTAACAATGCTGGTAAAAATTACAAGATCTCTTTAGACCCAATTTTCTTTGTTTTGGACTGCATAGATGATATATGTGTGTTTTTTTCATGGACTTTACACGTGACTTTAGAACATACTAACATGCATGGATGGGATAAGAGATGCTTCAAAGATTCACAACTGACATTGGCGTCATTTGATACACCTACACAAACACAACGAGGGGCTTCACTAATGACTTTGACATCATCGAGCCTTCACCAATATTTCAACAAGAGCCTTCGACATCGAGTTTGCCATTGACTTCAACAACATTTCAGTGAGCCGCTTTGGGAGTGACTTTGGCATCATTGACAACACCTTCACCAATTTTCATCAAGGGGCTTCGCCATTATCTTTGGCGTCATTGACCACACCTTCACCAACATATTGGCGAGGGCTTTACCAACAAATTTAGCGTCATTACCAACATTTTAGTGAGGGCCTTCGCCATCAACTTTGGGTCATTGATATTGCATTCACCAACAAATGGAACAAGGGAGGATCATCACTATCACTATCAACATCGACATCTTTGACTTTGTCTTCGCTGCCTTGGAAAGGAGGATCGACACGAACATCAGCATCTTTGTCACACCCCAAAATTTCTATTTTGGGTTGTGAATAGAAAGCACTAAATAAAATAAAAGGTTTCATGAATTTTCTAAAATTTTTCCAAGATTTAGTTATATTGTTTATAATTTGCACAATGAAAAGTTTGGTTTCTCAAACTTTTATAATCAATTTAATTTGTTTGTTGCATTCATGCTGAGTGCATTAATTTATTGTATGAAAAATGATTTATAGAAATCGTGGTTAAGCTAAGGAAAGGTTTTCTTCTATTTTCAAAATAAAATATCATATTTGTTTAAAAGTAAAAGGTATAGTTTTTAAACTCTCATTCAAATCCTTTAATCTTGTTGTCGGCTATTCTTTATATCTCAAGTCAAATATCTTCTAATGCTTATTCATCTCATCACGTCATCATCACTTTGGACATTTTACCTTGCAATTAATAATTCCAACATAATTTCCTTTCTTCCTTTTCTTCTAGCGCATTTTCTCTTGTACGTTTTTCTTGTCCAAGCTGTCATGAACCACCAGGCCACTAGTAGAATCTCCATGTACCCAGCCTTGCCGGCTGCCCACTCAAGCATGCGTGTCGAGCCATGCACCAACGCCAGTGCAACTAGTGGCCACTATCTCTTTGCTATTAATACCCATCATCAGTTAACCAAGGTCTGGTCATAACTCGAAGCCGCTTTCTCTAATGCCACCATCTAGCAAAACGCTCCTTTCTCTTTACTCCCCAACTCAGTGAACTGTTGTCGGTTTCTAGTTTTATGGCTGCTCTGAAACAACCGCATGCTCCCCTCGCGTGCCAATTGCCTAATTGTGCCTATATAAGGAGATCCCCTGCACTCTTCCTTGCATCAGTTTCTTCACCTCCCCAGCCATCTTCTCCTCTCGTGCTATAGGGCCGCTGCTGCTCAATAGAGTTTGCGACTACTAGTTGGTAATCAGATCGTGGATTCTTCGGCGTTCGGCAGCATGCCTGAAGCACTTGTTTCCGTCGGCAACAATACCATCGTGTTACAATCATTTGCCTCGCTTATCTGGTGTTTGTGATCCCAGGTGAGGAAGTTATCTGCATCACATTCTTCTCAGTTTGCCATGTGCAGCACCTCCTGTTGGCATGCATAATTTCCTTGCTAGCTTCTACCCATGCACTAACTCAGCAGTTAGATTATCCATTTCTATGCCTAACTCAGACATGCTGACGCAACACATAAGAAAGCATATGGAACCTGTACGTACGTACATGGGCTTGATCTATACAGTACCTTGATGATGTCAGTTTGCATACGCCTTGCCGTTTTCCCAATTTCATTCCATCAATTCCACAAAATATCCAGAGAGCAAGCCACATCGCACTGTCCATCTTTACCAACCGTGTTAATCCTTTGATATCCTTCCATAATTTCCATTTTATTATTTAATTTATTTCCAAAATGTCTAGTTTATTTAAATTGCTAATTTTACAGTTTTACATCTTTTTAAATCGTATACTCGTTTTTAGTCGTTTTTGTGCTCACGCGATGATAGAAACAAACCCTATGCGTTAGTAAGCTTTATAGTATGTTTTTCCAATGTTGGTGTAATGCTTTTATTTATTTGTATATGTTTGCTTGCATGTCAGCGTGCCCGAAGTTGCCGCGTTGGAAGGAAAGATGTTTGCGGATCCCAAATACCAAGTGTTTGAGATATTAAAGCGTTCCTAAGCCTGAGGCAAGTGTCCTTGACCATCTTGCACCTACTTTGTTTTACTTTAAGTTAGCGTAGTTAGACCATTAGTTGCATGCAGAGTCTAAATTTGAATCCCATGTTAGGGTTTACTAGACCTTGTTATATCATCCTTGAAACCCGGTTTGGATGGGTAGATGTCATGGTTAGCTTGCAGTCATGGTTGGGATGGGATGAGTATAATTTAATTTTTACTAATGATCTATGCAACTATTATGTGGGTTGGTGATCCGTTGGTAATAGTAACATGGTGAGTAGGCAAATCAGGCAGGATGGAAAGTATGGTGGAGGTTGGTTTATGCCATGGAATGGCGGCAGATGTTGGTGGTTTTGGGTTTGTGCTTGTTAATCCTGCCTGGATCCATAAGGACTTCATCTTGAAGCATGTAACCGGCTTAACAGCGCAGCCTCAAGGTTTATATGGTACGACCTGGCTAATTAATTAGCTGCCCGTTTCTGTGCATTGTGGATAGTTTAGTGGCACACGAGGGGGCCTAAATCGGCGAATCCTTAGTGAATGCACAGGGGTGGGAACAACAGCTTTGTAAAGGCCTTGTAGTGTGACCTGGCGAGCACCTTGGTAGTGTGAAGCGTGATGGGAAAACACGACTTGTGGTGAACGTCGCGCAACCTCTCGCAGAGTGTAAAACGATATATCAGCCGTGCTCACGGTCACGGCGGCTTGGACTTCTTCTTGACTAGATGGCTCTGGTTCCAGTTAGGCGGCCTAAATGGAATTCAGGTGTGGGTTGCTTGGATGGAATCCAAGTGTGGTTGACTCGGATGGGATCCGAGTGTTGGTTTGGTTCTCTGAGGAGAAGGAAGAATTACACCTAGTAATTAGGTGCTAAGGATTTAAGGTAATAGGATGTGTCGCTTAAGCGCATGTGTCAAACTTGTATAAGCCTTTCCTTGTGTTGACCATCATGTCATAATTTTCCCACACTTGCGGAGTACATTTCGATGTACTCACCCTTCCTCTTTGACCCCCCTGCTAGCCAGTTCGTCAGACTAAAAGACGGAGTCGCCAGAAGACGGTGTTTTCCCGAAGACGATGTTTTCCTAAAGACGGTGTCGTTCTTAGGCTGATGTACCCCCAGTCAACTGCCTGCGGTGGATGGAGACCCTGCTCTGCTCGTACTCACGATGTAATTTGTGTTTAGACCCTCTTGTCTTTTGTAATTTGTAATCGCTTTAATAAATAAACACACTGGTTTTGTACCATTCTTTGTCACATGTATGATATAAACTGATCCTGACATACATGTGATGTGCATTCGGTTATGTTTTATATAATCGAGTGTGACAATCTTGGACATTTCCTTCACCATCAACTTGTAGTGAGGGGGCAACTATGACATTTGAGACAACAACCGTGTTCACGTCGTCTACTTCAAGTATGTGAAGGAATTCTTCACAAGGATTGTGTGCGTACTCTTTTCTTTTCTCAAAGCCCTTTTTCCCATAAGGTTTTTGGGATGAATTTTTAGTGAGGCGTGCAGATAGGGGTTGTGAAGGCGGTTCTCGTAGTCGAAATCTAGTTGTAGTCAGGCCACATCTAGTTATGTTCAACTATTGGGTCTTGTACTTCTATCGAAAACCAAATAACTATGGGGATTTTTTGGGGTAAGGCATATGTTAGCGATCCCATTAGATGATTTAGCGACCAATTACAAGGCCAAGAGGCTTGTTTCAAAATGTTTAGCCCCACATTTGCAGTTCCGAGAGCCGCTTTTATAAATACAATCCCCACTAAGAGAAATAATGAAAAACTCACATCCCACCTCCCCTATAAAAACAGGGGAAGGTGGAGAAGACCCTCGACCCATCACTCATTTTCCACTCTCTACTATCCCTCTACTCCCACCTCGATCTTTTTCGCTTTAATACCCGGTAGGTTGGATAGCCATTATGCTTAATTTTGTGTTGTTGGTCCAATTGATGTCGGATAATCCATTTTGTTGAGTCACACA
>JADLZK010004023.1:0-151501 GCA_015847255.1 Hyparrhenia diplandra | reverse complement strand
CAATTGTAAGCTAATATTTTATTTGAGGAAATTGTAAGGCAATATTAGAGAGGGAAAATATATATGAATGAAGTAGGAAAGGCTTACCTGCCAAAGATAACATGTTAGGCATCAAATATCTGTGGCACATGCCATCAGGGCACCACCCACATGCCCAGCCCAACCGCTGCTTTTATTTATACACCTCCTTGGCCTCTTGCATCAGTTTATTTGCGCTGCTGCCCAAGTCTCTAGTGACAGCTTGTTTACTTGTAGATCCAGGCTCTCCTCCGATCCCCAAGTCTCTTTCTCTCTCTCTAGCTCAGCAAGTCCAGTTCCATACCCATACTGTTGTGTGCTCTTGTATGTGAAGAATCCTCCTATATTGAATAGCAAGATCTATCTCGATCTCTGCAGCTTCATTTCCCACTCAAGAGTTGAGCACAGATGAAGAGGCCGACCAGCAGAGGATCCTCAATGGTCACCGGCCAAGCGGCCACAGATCAACAAGGTAGACAAGTTATTTCACAGTACATCTATATATATGTATCTATTCTTCAATTAATTGCATGCAAATATCCGAAATGCAACAACAAAGAAAGAGACTACACGGTTACTTGCTTGACAGTTCTTACATCTGCATTTTGCTCTAATAAATTCATGAAAACATGATTATTAGTCGTGTATATATGCATTTGATTTGAAGAATATGAACCCGTCGTATATGGAATAGTGTGTCAGGGCGACAAGGACAGCAAATTAACAAGAGGCCACAGGAAGATTTCAGTCGTATATAACGACACTGCACAAGATGGCCTATATTAATCTTGTCTGCAGTCTACCAGCTAGCTTCATCTCTCTCCCTTGCTTCATCTTGCAGAAGACAGCTGCAGGTACATGGAGCTGTACGGAGTGAACGGCGGCGATGGCACGGCCGCCGCGGCTGAGCGCGACGACATGGATGCCGGGGCGTACGACGAGGAGGAGGACGAAGAAGAGGAGCTCGCAGGGTGCCGCGGTGGCCTCGGGGAGAAGAAGCGGCGCCTGGCGGCAGATCAGGTGCGCGCGCTGGAGCGGAGCTTCGAGGTGGACAACAAGCTGGACCCGGAACGCAAGGCCCGGATCGCGCGCGACCTCAGCCTCCACCCGCGCCAGGTCGCCGTCTGGTTCCAGAACCGCCGTGCGCGCTGGAAGACCAAGCAGATCGAGCGCGACTTCGCCGCGCTCCGCGCACGCCACGACGCGCTCCGCGCCGAGTGCGACGCGCTCCGCCGCGACAAGGACGCCCTGGCCGCCGAGGTATGGAACGCAACGAACGAATGGAGTGCTTTATTTCATCCACCCTTAGCTTGTGGTTACAGATCAGCTGATCGAGCTTCAAGTCATGTCCATCTATATGCATGCATGTCAGATAAGGGAGCTGAGGGACAGAGTGGAGAAGCAGATGGATGTGAAGCTGGAGTCCGCGGAGGAGCTGCGGCCGGTGGCGACGAGGACGGCGGCGGCGGTGGCCGCGGCCGCGGCAGCTGTGTATATTAAGGACGGGTCGACGGACAGCGACTCGAGCGCCGTGTTCAACGAGGAGGCGTCGCCGGCGCCCTACTCCGGCGCGGCCTTGGACCACCAGCCGCAGCAACAAACGGGGACGGGCTTCACGGGTTTCACCTCCTTCTTGGCCTCCTCTTTCCCTTCCATATACCATGGGGATTCGCATTTGGACCAGGAAGCAAACGGCTTCTTCAGCACCGGCGCCGCCGCCGACTGTTTCTTCTCGGAGGAGCAGAGCACAGGCATCGGCAGCTGGTACGGCGGTGAGGGTTGGTAGAGAGGTGACCTCTGCCTGGAGACTTGCATTGGTATCACATATCCACCAGAATTGTAAAAAAAAAATTATGGCGCTGTACATGCATGCATGGGGCCGGGGCCCGAGACGGGGGTAACTGTGTAGAGTCAATTTCTATAGTTTTTACTGGCGGGGACACAGGATATATTCTACAAATCTGGGTTGACATGCTGTTGATACCCCCGTCTTCTGAATTAATTTCTTACAGTATTAGATAGACATATCTCTAGCTCTCTCTTTCAGGCTGGCTAACGAGCCAGCTCGGCTTAAGAGCTCGGCTTTTGGACTTGACTTAGCTCGAGCTCGGCTCGTTAACCAAACGAGCTAGGAATGCTGCTCGGCTCGGCTCGCAATATAACTCGAGCAGCTCGTTTGAGCTCGCGAGCCAGACGTCAAAAATACATTCCAAGTGATTATAAAACCAATTCCGGTAATTATAAATTCAATAAAGGAGAATAAGCAATTGAACAGCTCATTTTGTCCAGCCATGTCAATGGGACTTAATAAGCATATGCATGCAGTTTACACATCACCGATTCATCCATACAAAGTTCAAGAACGAAGTAAAATAAATGACCAACTCCCTTGAGTGCTAGACTCATCAAGTTTTAGGTAATATCTAATATATATTAATATATACACCAAGCAAGCATCTTCTTGCGGTTGCTCCTCGATTCAAGACTTGCGGCCACCGGAACTGGGGACTCTTCCTCACCCTCCATGACCTGCTCGAGAAGTAGATGAGATGGGACTATGGGAGACCGGGAGGAGTGCCGAAATATGGGGAACGGTGGGCGGTGGCCTACCTGCTCGCTGCTGCGCCGAGGAAGAAGAACGGCGGTGGTCGGCGGCGGCGGTCCTGTACTCTGTATCGCCGGATTGGGAGGGAGACGGACGAGACGAGGAGGACTGTACGAGACGACTCGACTGCCTCGGCGGCCGATGATGATGGGACGCGGACGACTGTACGCTTAGGGTTTTAGGTTTGTGGGCTGGGCCGAGGCCGACTCGCCGAGGAAAATGAAAGTGATGTATGGGCCAAGCTAATTTTTAGTGTTTAGGCTTGTTAATGCCCCTCGCTCGTTCGAGCTAACGAAAGCTCCATGAGTGGCTCGAGCTAGCTCGTTAAAAATCGAGCCAGCCTTTGTTTTAAATCGAGTCGGCTTGTTATGAAACGAGTCGAAAGCACGAAGTCGAGCTATTATCGAGCGAGTCGAGCGAGCTAGCGAGTTTCGAGTTTTCGGTCCAGCCTTAGCTCTCTTTCTCTCTATATAGAATGTGGAGAGTTTATTTATTTATATACGTACTTGTGGGGCACCCTTATCAGAGAAACATGACCATACGTCAAGGAGACAAATAGAATTAAGGAAATACTTGAGGAACAATTAAAGGTAGTATGCGTGGTCATCTAGCTAGGTTACAAAGTTAAAACGAAATCTTGTCAAAAAAAAAAAAAAAAGTTAAAACGAAATAGCTGTTATGGAAAATCATTTTTATTATTACATTATGGCCTTGTTTGGCTAGGATTCTCCACGGGAACGTTTCTAACGAAAGGGTAATGAAATGGCTTCACTGGTGATGCCCATTAAATCGTCCTCACATAGAGGTTTGAGGTAACACAACAAAAAATAGTGGCTTCCCATGACGACGTGGATACTAGTAGGAGAGCGACCTATTTTGCCCCGGTTGGCGCACAAGCGTGCAGCCGCCAGTGCACGGGGCATGGGGCACGCATGGTACGAGGTGCGCCGATGACGAGGAGGGCGCCACGACCTCCCCGGGAGGGGTGCGCGCTGGGTGCTGGGAGGACTGTGTAGGTCGTTGCCAAGGGGTGCGCTCTGGTGAGGGCAGGTGGTTGTCAGGGAGCATGGTGCAGGCCGCCTGGGGATCAAGAATAAGAAGGAAAAAATGGAGGAGAACAAAAAGGATAAGGGCATATTATGGACTTCTCGTCCCTTTTGTAGAAGGAGTTGTTTTGCCAAACAGGTAATATAATGGCTCTGACTGACTAGAAGAGACGTTCGTGGAACTGAAGCCAAAAAAATTGTCGTAAGTAGTGAAGTGGAGCCGTGTAAATCGAGACCTAAATACGGATTATATGGAATTATGGATAGAGAGAGATTGCGGGATTGATATATGATGGGTACAAAATTAGCTACGGCATAAAAAACAGTGAAAACAAAGTCTAATTGTCACAGTACAGGACCGGCCCAGCCGCCCAGGGGGGGCGGGCGCCCATGGGGAGGGGGCGGCGCGGGCTGGCAGCTGCCGCCACCGCCGCCGTCATCCACGTTCATCGCCGTTTTGGATTAGGATTAGGACTTTTTGTGTGCGGGGAGATATTCCAATCTATTAGGAAATCTCATATTAGGAAAAGAATAAGCGTTTGCTTGTAAAAGGTATTCCAAAAATATAAGAAAATCTTTAGAGATCGCTTGAGATACAAGTCTCATAGGAGGGCTATATAAACAAGGAGGATGTAATCTGGACAAGCAAATAAAGAAATATTCCCACGCTTTCTGCCTAGCCACTACCGCGCACCCGACCTCCCCCCCCCACGCCACCTTGCCGCCCGCCGCATCGCTGCCGCCGCCGCCCCCCCCCGGAAGGCGGCTGTGACACTAAAATATTTATTATCCACCTATATAGAGATAGAGTTATGACTTTTCACATTCCGTATTTGTACCTAGATTGTCAATCTAGGATGTACTTCTTTAGGCAACAATATAATGGAAGTGGAGCAGATTAAAGCTAGCTAGCTAGTGATGCAAAGCGTGACAACGACGAGTGGACTTGTTTAACCATGTACTGGAACCAGGACAAAGAAATTGAGGTCTTTCTTGGCTGATTGGTGACGATTAGAAGGCGATAGGGGAGAGAATGCGCTCGCCTTGATGCGGCCCTCTTTAATCTTTATTTGCACTATTGTAATGCTCCGGTAAAAACCAGCAATACTAGTGCTAAGTATAAGAGCAAGTATTATAATACTGATGGCTCGCGGGCACATGGGATTCTTGCAACTTACCTCTAGCCCACTCGTACAAATTAAGTTTTCAACATTTAATGTTTGGTCCACTTATCTGTCTTACAAAGCTTCTTGGTTGCTGTGTCTAAGTCTGTTGTAAGCTAACAACTCACTTCCCTATCTCTCTCTCTCATCTCTCCTCGACCTAAGCATTTAGCCTTCTAACATTTTCTTATAATACTTGCTCGATATACTAGCCGGATGTGGGCCATGAGGCTCTTCTAGACGAAGACGATGCATCTTGCTCGGAAAGTGAAGCGCATAATGAGCTAAGCCAGTGGATTATACAGCAATATCTGCTCGCAGTTTCATATGTGCACGTACGACGTCGTCATTTGGTGATCTTGACATCACCCCGCTGCAGCTAGCGCGCGTTTCATTATCTTAAAAAATGCCTAGCGCGCGTTTGAATATACGGCCGGGCCGGGTCCGATCTGTTTTATCAAGTGTCATGTCCGAGGAGATCATGAGACGATGACCGTGCATTATTTGAATTGGACAAACTACTTAATGGGCGTCTATGTATGCTTCTCCTTTGATGTTGAAACCTACTCCCTCGGTTCCAAATCGCTTTGACTTTTTATATATCCATTTCACTACGTATCTAGATATAAATCATAAGTGGCATCAAAGCGAATTATGATTGGGAGGATTTGAAGCCTAGGCGCTAAAATATTTTTAGCCTAATAAAATAAGTAGGCCATAAACTCAAATTTGTCACATGAATTGCTTCTAGGCCTAAAAATTACTATAAACCTTGTTTGGAATACATTCCGTTATAATAAATTATAACTTAGGCACATAGGCTATATAATTTTTATAACTTTAATTAAGTTGGAGAGTACAAAAATAACATGGTCATATATAGAATCCATTTTCATTTCTCACCCTAAGCCATTCATTAAGTAGATTCTAGTTTCTCCAAAACAAAAGAATCAAAATGGCTGTCATGACCCAAGAAATAGGCACAGCAGGACAGGCCCAAGGGGCCGAGGGTGGCGCGGCGCAAGGCAGGCAGCACGCCCCGCCGCCTCCGCCTCCCTTTCCGCGGATTCTTCAAAGAATTAATTCAGAAATAAAGAAGAAAATTATCTAGGATTTTCTTAGGCTTTTTTTGGTGTGCAAGGGGATATCTCATCTCATCTATAAGGAGACCCTTATTAGAAAAATAAATATGATATGTTTGTAAAAAGGTATTCCAATCTATAAGGAAACCTTTTAGAGAGATTGCTTGCAATACAAGTCCCACTAGCCGGGCTATAAAAAAGTAAAGGTCCAGAATCTTTTCGGGGCAAGAAGCAAATAAAGAAAATTTATCCCAATCTCTCTCCCCTGCCTCCCTCACGCGCCCCCCCCTCCATCACCGCCGCCGCCCGATGCTTGCCGCCCGCCCCGCCCCCCCCCGCCCGCCGCCCCGCCGCCACCGCCTCCATCTTCGCCTTCCCCACCTCGATGAACGACGATCCCGTGTCAGTTCCAACCCAATCTAGCTGGGTTCTGACAATGGCCCTAATAGAATTAGGACTAAACTAATGTAAATTTATATTACTTAATTAAATGAACTCTGCCCATAATTTCCTAGTACATAACAACATGGAAGAAGTCTAGTTTAGCTATTTTAACCCATGGTTACAATGACAATGGATACGGTTTTTTGTTTCCTTGGATGGCTCAGCTTGTAAAAAATCACACATAGACCAATCCAACCTTAGGCTAGTTTCAATGCATAGTTTCATGTCATAGTTACTAAGACTGCAAACTAGATTATCAAACCAGATGAGTTCCATAGGGATGAAACTCCTCTCTCATCTGATGAAACTACCTCATTGAATGACCTTGCTAAGTCAGCAATTTTATGTGACATCCTATTTAATGTACATGACACCCCTATACCCTAAGCGCTATTGAATCCCTTCGTACTCAAGGAGTCTGAGAAAAATTAAAGCACAAGTGTTGTCATCCTATAGCACTGTGCCACTGTCCCCTCAACCAAACTATTGGTGCTAGTTTCGACCGCGTAACCGTGTCACCAACTCACCGTTGCCATTGGTTGCCCTGATCAAAAGAGCACCTTACATCAGTGGTCCAACGCCATAATAATCTGTTAGTATTAATGAAATTAACCATTAGTACGTTATTATAGGACACTTTTTCAAAGCCAATCCTTAACGTGGCAATGCCAAAGATGTCGACCATCATTACCTAAAGAACATTACTTGAAAGTTGACAATAATTGAAGAAATTAATGGGTACAAATTTTATCTGATTGGCGTGTCAGGAAAACCATGCATACATTGACTAGTAAGGGCACTCACAATGCAGACTCTATCATGTAGTCTAAGTATTTATTATTTTTATATTTATTACATTTTGATGATGTGGCGCTGATATGGCGGTGTATTTATGGGAAAACCCAAGACTCCAAGTCTTATTTAGACTCCAAGTCTACAATACCCGGCGATATTAAATGGTCTTTTGACTCTCTACAATAGAGTCTGCATTGTGAGTGCCCTAAAAGCACTTCTTCATTTGATTTTTCATTTGAGATGTTCCCACCTACTATATTTTAGTACTTTCCCGCTGCACCGACAAAGAGTCACACCAGTAGGTTGATACAATTGTAACAGTGCCTCACTGTACACATAGGTTTCAAGACATCGTAAAAAAAATCATCATACACTTCTATTTTTGTAATTAATCCAACAAGTCTATGCAATCAGAGCTTTTCTCCTCGGTCCCTATCCTCGTGTCACCATGGCGATGGGTGACAAATCTAAACTATGATATCGTTCCCTTCAACCCGAACATAAAGATAACCATCAATTCAAATCTAAGCCTATTCCAGTATAGATGTACATCCACAAAGATATCGAGAATATGTAGGACACAAACAAACCCAAATAAATTCCTGGCAACATGTCACATGGAACTGCAGCACTTGCTCTTGGGGATCTCCTGAGCTGGGCCTGGGACGATGACCTTCTTCCCTGCCAGTGATGGTGCCGCTCCATTGGCCTTTGGGTCCGCTGCCATGTTCTTCTTGCTGTGGATCTTAAAGATCTCTGTCAAGACGGTCTGGAAGGCATTTTCAACATTGGTCGCCTGCAGCGCAGAGGTCTCGAGGAAGAAGAGGTTCTCCTTCTCGGCAAACTCCTTGGCATCCTCGGTGCTTACAGCGCGCTCCTCTTCGAGGTCACTCTTGTTGCCGACCAGCATGATGACAATGTTCTTGTCAGCATGGCCCCGAAGCTCTTCCAGCCAGCGAGGTATGTGGTCGAAGCTTTGGCGTTTCGTGATATCATAGACTAGCAGAGCTCCCAAAGCACCTCTGTAGTAGGCACTTGTGACAGCTCTATACCTGCGGTAGTTGAACAATAAGCATGAGAAGCTCCCAAGCTACCAGGTAGTAAAACAAAGATATGATGTTTCAAATAAAAGTGTGTAACTGCTATCACATGATGTGTCAACTGCAGCGGTGCAGCTGGGTTGCAATGGGTCAAACCCAATCCTTGACCCAACCTACATTTAGCTAATTATTGGCATTGGCCGACCAAATTCATTGAGGTCCTGGAACCAGTTGGCCCAGCGGGTCAGGGGAGTGCTTCAGTAATGAAGCCAGCCACCACACATATGTGCACTTAGGTACTCCAGCCTGTCTTTTTTGCTGCTACCTGATCACATCAGCTGCAGCACAAGAAGCAAAATCTCAATTTGCTACAGGAGTAGGCAGGGGAAGGAGGGCAGCTGATTCACTTCACATTGATGCAGAAAGCCATCACGAAGGGACGTTGGACCCATGGGTGCTGAAGCGTGCTGAAGCGCTCGAGCCCTGGTATGGGCCGTACGGCACACCAGCAGGAGGTGGCCATGGCACTGAAGATGTCTGCACGGTTGACGCAAGCAGTGCCTCCAGCTCCAGGTAGAAGAAAAATGGCAAAGCAGAGGGAAAGGGAAGTCAATGACAAATGGTATGACAGAGGTCGGGCCACAGTCACCCAGGCTGAGGTGACTGGTACAAGACTCTGGTTCAGCCCAAAGGAGCATTTCACCTTCTGTGTCTGCAGCACAGCCATGGCCACTGACATCTCAGCAGGCAGCAGGGATGTCACATATCTGTTGGACCCTGCAACCAGGATCAAGGTGAGATCACCCTCACCAGTCACCACTGCTCTCTCCCTCCTCCCTGCTCCAGGTAGCGAAGAGCAGGAGCTCTCTCCCCCTCAACTCACACAGCACAGTTCAGGTTTCAGCTTCTGGCTGAAACTGAATCAACTCTGAAAGTGGCTATGTTGGGGCAATTGAACTGATTTTCATTGTAATAGAGGGGTCCTATTTATACACAAACTACCCTAGCAACTCTAGTACCTTTAGGTATGGTGCTAGTCACCTTCAACTATTCCTAAATTACCACTACATGGTGATGTACCTCTACCTTACCTAAGTACAAGCATGGCCTAAAGCCATACCATCTACATGACCCTTGAGGCCATCCCCATGGCTGTTCAGCCATGCTGCTACAGCAGCAAGGAGTAGAAAAGCAAAGCTAATCCTAATCCTCTCTAATGTAGAAATCAGAGGAGCAATCAGCAGATTATTTCTTACAATATCAGGGTGCCCCCCTACAGTGGCACACGCCTCACCCAGGCTCAACAAGCAGGCACTTGTAGGTTGTAGCCATTGTTGGGGAGACTGACAAATGCAGGGGCACCACACCATCATGCTTAACAGATCACAGCATCTTCAGCTTTGGCAATGCAGGTAGTGCCAGGGCCCAAGGCAACAGAGACAGTGTCATTACAGTAGGTGTTGATTGGGTTACTCGAGACCCAGGAGTGCTTGACACTGACACCAACTGGAACCAAAATTTAGTGGTCAACCCCCAGGGTATTTATACTATAGTTTATGTATAGGATAGTGGGTCATTGGTTCAACCCAATAAAATCTGCATCCCTACTCAGCTGGGGTTGTTTCTTTAACTACAGGATGAAAGCTATGTGTCCAGACAGGGAGTTAACTAATATGCAGGATGTTCATGCATAAAATTAATAGTAGGCAACCTATCATGCATCGGATGCATTAGTGCGAATCAAAATATAGTTCAAATGAGAAACAATAGGAAAAACAACAGCAACAACCTAAATAAAAAGGCGACATGTCCAGCAACTGAGCGTGGCAGAGATGCGTATGTTGCGTTGGTTTTGCGGGCATACTAGAAGGGATAGAGTTCGGAATGAAGGGATTCAGGATAGGGTCGGGTGGCTCCTATCGAAGAGAAATTGATTCAACATCGGTTGAGATGGTTTGGACATGTTCAACGGAGGCCTCCCTCGCCGCCACGCCAGGTGCGTAGTGGGGTTTTTAGAGCGGGTAGATAATGTAAAGAGAGGTAGAGATCGACCTAGACTGACTTGGGACGAGTCGGTTAAGAGAGACCTTAAGGAGTGGAATATCTCCAAGGATTTAGCTATGGATAGAAGCGCATGGAGGCTAGCTATCAGTGTGCCTGAACCGTGACCTTTGTTTCTTTTTTCTATCTACCATCTTTACCTTTTGTCTTATGTCTTTGTGTGTGTGTGGTCCTTTATACTTGTTTCATATGAGTTTCATCTTAAGCCTACCCCAACTAGCTTGGGACTAAAGGCTATGTTGTTGTTGTTGTTGTTGTTGTTGTTGTTATGATTGCAGTAGAATAAAGCATGTGTGCTGTTTGAAATCATAGCCATAGGTAACAGCTACAACAGGAGTGGCCAGGAAGGATGTGAACAAATCATTCCAAATTGTTCTCAGTTCTCAGAAAACAAAGTTAACTTATAGAAACATTGCAATGTATTTATAGTTATAATATACCACCACATTTAAAAAATAAACAAGAATGATGCAATAAAACTTGTGGCATGATATTTAATAGGAAGAAATCCATTTTTGGCCCACAAACTCTTATCGGATTTTAACTTATCAAACTCCACTATCAGACATCTTTAGCCCCCTGAAACATTCAAACTGATCATTTTCTTTTACCTTAAGACCATTTAAAAGTGGTTGTCCAATGTGGCACTGAGACTTGGAGTTGTTTTGCTGAATATCACTGCCACATGTCCACATGGATTTTTCATGTTTTTTCCTTCAATTTTTCAGTGTTTCTTCACACATGGCACCAAATCACACAAATAGGAATTAAAAATCATGGACGTGGAGGCCATGTATTCCTCGACATCCATCTGTCTCCCTTTGCAGCAGCCTGTGTCAGTTCATCACGAGCGTTTGTGGCCCTGCCAAAAATTGGCCAGAAGGTGCATTGCCTGCTCTCCTATGGAGAAAAGTTTGTTGGAGCACAGCAAGTGGAAAAGGACTTTAACTGGTAACCAGACAACCTGGGCCCGTCTCCAGATCTGGCTCCTGCCTCCAGATCTGAGCTCCCCCTTGGAATGGCCATGGCTTCTCTAATCTCTCAAATTTCTTCTTTGGGGAAGCAGCAGTAGGGGACAGCCTCATTTGTCGCCTAGTTAATTCCCTGCCCACAGCTTTGCCTTACCCGACTCATATGACTTGGCTAGCAAGCACTAAGCGGAAGCTGTTGCCTCTGCTGCTGTTCCAGAGGCAGGGGTTGCTGGCAGCAGGCAGGGTCTGCGCTCCATGGATGATGGCTTGAACTTGGAATCCTCAAGGAAGGGAACAGGGCAGGTTGATCTAATCAAAACCACCTCCAGATCAGCTAAAAACCGGCTTCAATTGGGATGAGGGATCCAAAATGTCCAAAGTTCGTCTGGTATTTTAGTTCAAGGGCTAGAATTGGACTTGCAGAAGTTTAAGGTTTTAAAATGGACTTATTTCTATTTAATCTATACAAATACAAGAAAATATGCAAAACAAACTCTCCATTTTGATGCAGACATTAAAAACATCAACCTATATGACTATTGCAAGAGAAACATTACTATATTTGAAATACATAGTAAAAAGTGGTCAAACTGCTCACATGCCTATTTCAAGAATGGATCATATGTGTAATTAAACCTTCCATCAATATCCTTGCAAGTGCAAACATACAGTGACAATAACTTCAGTATAATGCAGCCAACAAAAAATTCAGTAATTGCACATTGATCAACAAGAAGGGCGCCCGAGTGCGTAGGCTCCCCTCACTGCGCGGGGTCTGGGAAGGGTATTTTAGCGCCAAGCCTTACCCGCACCATGTGCAATATGCGGAGGCTAGGGCTTGAACCCGGGATCAACAAGAAGCCTAACAAATAACTACCTTTAAACACAGAATATGTTAAAGTTTCACCACGGGTATGAGCACATCTGAGCCACCCCTTTCCCCATGAACATTGTATTAATGAACATGAACATAACATGATGTAATATTATTTTCAATGTCAAGAGTGCACAGATTTTATCTGCTAGGAAAATCTGCAAAATTTGAACATCAAAACTCAAAAGGTTCAAGTTTGCTTCATCAAATCCTAGGTCTATGCAATCATATGGCAATTGGTATCAGTATAATCTAGTTTAGATAGTCTGCAAACAAACAAGTGGAAAATATGGAACTGCACTAATAATTGATCTTCTGTCAGTATAGTGAAACACAGTTCATACAGGTGTTAAAGCTCAAACGATATCAACTACATAGCACAAGCAAGTATACAAAATGAACGTAGCCCGAGAAGTATCATGCAAGAATGTGTCAAATTTTAAAATAACACCACAAATTCTACATGTACAGAAAAAACAATAGTTGACAAGGATAACTACTAGTCTACTACAACCTTCCTATGTTCACTCCTTTAATCTCTCAAGCTCAGCACCTATTCCACCCCCCCATAAAGCCATAACTCTCTAAAGCCATAAGCCTATCAAATGACATCAAATCAAAGCATGCTTTACCGTTCCATGCTTGTTAGGAAATATGTAGGAGCACTGGAGAACTAATGAAATGCATTGGGTATTTGGGTATTTACCTTGGAAGTAAGGATATTGAGGTACAAGATGAATTTACAGCATCAATTCACTCACTATCCATATGAAAAATATTACTTTTTCATCAAATTTCAAATTATTCCTTGGTGATTTCAAGGGAAAAGATTTGCATCATGTGGACATTATCCAGACAGCACAACTTCCAGTGTCGAAAAAGCAAAGAGCAGCACGCAACTCTAGTGGCAATTCTGCATCATGCGGTGTCACACGCACCCTATGACTACAAGACCATGGCACCAGCCACATGCAGCAAAGAATGTTTAATTTAGTAAACCTTGTCCACCATTTTCGGACCCAACCAACCCTTGGAAAAATGAGAACACCATGCATAACTTGCTAACTTCAATAACTATAACATACAATAAAAAAAACACCTAGCATTTTGTAAAGCATGTTCATTATCCGACCAAAGCAACCACAAGACCGTTGTTTCAGCTAAATCCACACTGCTGAGTTCTAGATCTGTAGAACTACGGAAAGTAAAACTTAGCAGGCTGTTTCTAGAGACCAGAGGTAGACCTATTGAAGGCTGCCTAGGGTTAAAATGAAAAAAAAAAAAAAGTTGTTTTGCTCAACATTTTCCCACCATGTCGTGGATCGGATGACAACAGGAGTGTTATGCTTAACTTTGACAGCACATGCAACAGCTAACGAAGTGTTTTAGTATTTAGAAAAATGTTATGATGTATCAGACCAGTTCACAACGCTGCATCTGTATAAGGCCCAAAAATACATACACAATTTTAGCAGACTCATAACAGAAGCCATCAGTGGCATAAGACACTCCATTTAATCCCCTTGAGTGAGTAGGGTGAAAGGTAAGCCAAGCTAAGCTGAACGCGCCGGCTTAGGTGGGCGTGGTCTCAAAAAAGCCAAGCTAAGCTGACTACCTCAACAACTGGGTGGGATCTACAACTGTATTGATCACCTTTGGTGCAAATATGATGTACCATAAATCGTTCATAATAACTAATTCGCGCACGCCACATCAAAATCAGACGAACAATGCACTGACCTGACACCCAAAAAATGCGGATTGGAGAGAAATAAAGCTCAAAATGACTAAAGCACGCTGCGCTAGCTCACTGCTCGGCATCACCACCCAGAGTCCCAGATCCCCACCCCTCCCCCACCCAAAAAATGATCAACGAGGAGGAACGCGAAAAGAGTGTGGGCTTACCTCTCCTGCCCGGCGGTGTCCCAGATCTGCGCCTTGACGGACTTGTGGTCGATGACAAGCGTCCGGGTCTGGAACTCGACCCCGATGGTGGCCTTGGAATCGAGGCTGAACTCGTCGCGGGCGAAGCGCGCCAGGATCTGCGACTTGCCGACAGCGGAGTCGCCGATGAGCACCACCTTGAAGACATAGTCAACCTTATCCCCGCCCCCCGCCATCGCCTCCTCCCCCTCCCTTAGCTCCGGCTGCCACGCTCGTGAGCAACGAAAACGGCGGCGGACTGCGCGTGAGTGAAGGTCGGGCGAGGAGGGATTCGGTTAAATTTTTCTTTATTTGATTGAAATGAAGTTGAAACAGTTTTTTTTTAAAAAATGATTTGAGACGAAACAAGCGAGCGGGGCTGTTGGTAGGCAGACGCGATCGCAGGTGGCGTGCAGGTGCTATGTTGGGCCCTCCTCGAGTGTTCCCTTCCTCTACGTAGTCATTCGTTTCAAATGGTTTGACTTTTTTTACATCCACTTCATTATGTATCTATTATTATATTGTCACATCCCCAAAATTTTGATTTTGAGTTGTGCATACAAAACACCAAATAAAACAAAATGGTTCAAATATTTGCATAAAACTTGAGAAGATCAATTTAAGTTTTTGCCAATTTAGATTAAAAAAGTGTGGTTTCCCATTTTTTTTTTCTAAATCAATTTGATGGGTTTCTGGTTGATGTGATGTTTGCTTGTTGCTTGATTTTTTTGTGCTTTTGAGTGTGCTAAGATAAAAAATTCAGTTTAATTACTACTTAATTACTTATATTATAGTAAATTATTTATTTTTTATTATATTATTTATTTACTAATTAGTCATTTTTAATTTAGTAAATGACTTCTTAACTAGTTCTATTAAATTAATATAACCAAGGGAGTAGACGACGTTAACAATGTTGGTCAAAATTTCGTGACAAGTGACCATAATTTGGAACACAGCGAGTATGTTAACTGTAGCCTAGTAAAACATGATCACATCTTAAAAAATCTTATTAGGGAACAAATGGAATTTCGTAGTATCTCCAGCAGTTTTCTTCTTACTGTTTCAAGAGGCTCCAAAGGTATTTTTCCATATCGTTACTGTACAAGAGAATCTAATGGTGAATTTTATGTAATTCAATTCGTAGTTGTCGTAAGGTTACATCGGGGATAGGGTTTTCATAGGAACCTAACCATTCAAAGTTTCTCCATTGCGACGGTAGTGACCGGTGCTAAAGTGTAATGCACCTCCAAATCTACAATGCACCGCCATAGCCCCATTGACTGCTGTCTACTTATTCTGCGCACACAGGTTGGCGTGCAACACAAACACAATTTCAACCCATAGTACGCAGACGTTAAATACAAATGCAATAAGCCACGACGTAAAGGCATAAGCCAAATTGCATCTTTATTACGAGCTCGGCGCTGACAAAGCCATTCTCAAGAGCATTACTCCCGCAGTATTAGTGTAGTGTATCACGGCAAAACAAGTCCACAATCAGCAAGATTTAAATACCTGGATCGATGAATGCCATTTACAGAAGAGAGAAAGGGGCTAAAAGAAACCCGCTGAGTGACGACTTGTTCATCCACCGCCATGATGCAAGGCTCATGTAAAAGGAGTATCCGCATAGAACTGAGCTTCTTGGTTCTGGCACTCAGACACGGGATCTAATCACCACGCTAACATCTTGGGGCAGTTGGGACGTCTTGCAGCTGGAGAAGATTTGACTGCTGGTGATAAGCTCAACCCTATTACCAAAGTGTTGACAGGTTAACAGTCAAGGGGACAACCTCTCGATGTGCCACACTGTACTCCCATCTACTTCTCTCCGCGAGTATTGTAGCCTGTTTACATAAGGTATCACACGTATCAACATACATGCTGACAT
This sequence comes from Hyparrhenia diplandra, assembly GCA_015847255.1. Classification (NCBI taxonomy): domain Eukaryota; kingdom Viridiplantae; phylum Streptophyta; class Magnoliopsida; order Poales; family Poaceae; genus Hyparrhenia; species Hyparrhenia diplandra. Next base: position 135,585 of record JADLZK010004023.1, on the reverse strand, counting down.
GCTGTCCCTTCCTGGGGTATACAGGGGTATTCAGGAAAATGGATAACAGAATAAAGGATGAGCGAAGCATACCGGTCATGCAGTCGTGACTGTTGTCCTTGCCAGAACTCAAAAAGTGTCGGTGTCAATCTGTAGCCACCCCAGTATCCAGGCTTTGGAATCAAACTACTGCAGTTACAGAACACAGCCAGGGGATTAAGATTTAAGACTTCAGATAACACAGCTAATTCCAGAATTTAGTACGTAGCTACAATTTTCTTCACATTATCAAATATATCAAAGCTTAGCAGCTTTGACGAAGGTGCTGCTGAGTGTTAATAGGCATCTAACTGAAGATTCGTATTTCACAGGAAGCACGCCCACTAATGCCAACACAGTGGTTCTTAGACTTTGCGATATACTGTGCTCCACAACCCACATGGCACAATTCAAGGAACAGTTAAACAAAATCTCTCTCGTGAACTCTTTGGCAAGAAAGTAAACAATAATGTTTATCAGCTGCAATGCAAGAGGATTATTGTGGTGCTGGCTCATAGTATATACAGTTGATTGACACAGGGTGTGGCTACAAAGATGCAGATTGAAGGGATTATGCATTTATCCAGTATCAAAGCTAGTCTTCACACAAGGATTATGGATTGGTTGAATACTTTGTAACCTCCTGTGGCCTCTCTTGAGCTTTTGTTAATCTCTTTGCTTAGTTCAGTTTCTGTGGTAGGTGTTAGGGTGTGGGTTTCTTTTTGGCATTAAATAAAATGTTGGGGGTCTTTTACCCCACAGTTTCCTTTCAAGGGGAAAAAGGTGCAGATGTTTCACTGCCACAACTACGGTGTGCCACACTTTCTTAGCACCCTGTCCCACACGTCATAGACTCATTTTCTTGCCAAACTTTGCCACAAGTGTGGTTTCATTTTTGCCCGCCAAATTTTTTGTGGCAGCCACAGTTTGCCGAAGGTTTGGCATGGCAAACTGTGACACGGACCAAACAGGCCCTGATCAATTCATTTTTGTGGCAGCCACAGCTATGAATGCATAAGAATTAAAATAAAAAACAGAACTTTGAGTATGATGACCGACTGATCACTATCCTTGAAAGCTGAAACTGATTTTATTACAGTATATTGCTTATAGTCTTCTATGAAGATAATGCTGCCAATTTCTCAAAATGTAACGCACGGTTCGACCCTGTGAGGTCTCTAACTCAGGTAATTCCACACTTTGATCGTTAATACTTCATATATTATAATCATGATCCATCATATGCAAGTACATTAAATATAAATCCGACGATGCCAAGTTGAATGGTATAATCAACAAATTCTTGGGTTAAAACTTTAAAAAGTTTGAATTAAAGAGTTGTGTCCATGCCTTACAAAAATAAGAGGAAGCATAATATTTGTGTTGCCATTACTATGACACCAAAATACTATATCGATGTTATAAAATGGCAAATGAACTGTCAGCAAATAAAGCAGCTTAAAATTTTTTTGATGGCTCGAAAAGGACAAAAGAATGTCATGGATACCAACTATGGACCGGGACCCTGTTGTCATGTTTAACTCACCCATCAGAATATTTTTGTTCCAATTCCTTGTAAGCATGTTGAAGAACTTCTCTTCCAGCAATGACAGTACTCTGTTGAATAGCATTATTAATACTCTATGGTTTTTCTTCTCAACAGATAGAATTCCATTTAATCGTTCAAGTAAAAGATGTGGAAACAGAAAGTTTAAGCTTGTGATCCTGAAAAACCACAGTACCTGCTTGCTAACTATGGCACCAAGCTGACTCCCACGTGGGCGGCTGTGGAAATATTTTTCTGATTCTTCTTCTGGAACCTTCTCAACTGATCCTTCAACTCTTACCTGCATCCCACATATCAGCCAATTAGAGCCTGTGATGTGCAGTCTTATAGGCCCAGTTATACAACATGGCTGATCCCATGTCCCTTCACAAAAGAATAGTACTGCATGCATCATTGTAACTGAGATCCAATTAATAATTAAGAGGTACAAAATCAAGTGGGGAATAACTATGCAACATGGAAGAGACTAGAAAGGTAAAATATACAGAGATGTAGATTCCTAAATGGACAAAATAAAAGTAAGAAATCAGACTGTAAAATGTTAATGAGACCTTATTTGACACTTTCAACACCACAATTTATTATATATTTTGAAAATTGGGTAACACAACCCATTGGAGAAGCTCTAACATTAAATTTGTTCTGTAATACTGATTGCTGTTTTACCCTTGCAAGTTGCGATGTGATACTGCACAAAAGAGATCCTTTGAAACTACCATAGGGATTGAAAAAATCACCTGACGGTTCATCTCATTCCAGTAGAAAAGGAGTGCTGCATTAGGGTTTTGAGACAAGTCATGCGCCTTCCGGCTACCATAATTTGTATACCTGTACGAAAAGAAGACTATCAAATCATGACTCAAATATTTCTATGAATTCCACAGGGTGACGGGGACAACAAAATTTATGTCACATACCAAACAAAGCCCTGTTTATCAACTCCCTTCAAAAGAACCATCCTCGAAGAACTGGAGATAAAAATAAAATAGTAGGACAAATATTTATCATATCAAATTTCTAATACATATTGTTAACCAGCTTAGCTGAATGAAATATGTTATTAAAGAAAAAATAGTCATACGGTTTTCCCTCCTTGTTGACAGTTGTTAAGGCCATCGCATTGGGCTCACGCAGCCCAGCTGTTACTGCTTCATCAAACCATTTAAGGAACTACATATATATTTAAGAACATTTGTTAACAACGAAAAGTTTTTTCAAATAAAAGGATGAATATTTCCAAGGTTTCTTCCAGTATGTGGCCATACCTGATCAAATGGATCAGACATCACTAGACTCTCAAGAAGTTCAGGGGAAATATAGTTCTCCCTGAGAGATGAAATGTCAACAGATGGAGCTTTTCCAATTCTCACACACATCGATGTGCCAGGGTAGGGAGGAAGCTGAAGTCCATATTTGTTCAAAATAGGTGGGGGGACAAACCTACCCCCAAGAAAATGGTGTGGGCCAGTGAACTTTTTCGCACAGAGCTTAGGTGCAGTCAATGATACCTAGACACGTCAATTACTTACAGATGAAGTTTGGAATTTTCAAACAGCACGTTCTTACATTGATAGATGAATTATAATCCAGAAAGCTTCAAAGTAGGATGCTAACCAGCATATCAGGTTTAATTCCTCCGCCATCGACATCTCCCTCTTCAACATGCCATCCAGAAGGGATATCAATGGAAACAATTGCTGGCCTTTTATCTGAATTTCCAATAACACTCAATGAAACAAGCGTTTGGATAAGATGATCGAAGGGTGGTCTAGGTGTTCCTACATGAGATCAAAGATTTCCACAGTGAAAAAAAAAAAAAAAAATGATAAGAAGCGTGATTGATTCAGGTGAGGTATACAATTGCATACTGATTTGAGTTCAATATATTCAATTTAATCCAAATGATAGCACCACCAACATTTTCTAATTATTAAGCTTTCCTTATTTGACATAATATTGCTGCATTGAACAAGGACACACTCCCCTCCTAAATTACTCTATAATACTCAATCCAAAAGAAATTTATGATAAATAACAAGAATCCATCCTATTTGACTCAAAATGGTGTTACCGAAAAGTTCAGTAGAAACTCAATACTAACCACATTCTCCATTCTAAGAAACATTATTGTTTTAACCCATGATTTAAATAGCGCGCTATAGCGGCGCGGAGCAGCTCGCGCGAAGCTATTGCACTTTTTGGCACTATTCGCTATTGGCGCTATAGTGCGCGCGCTAAGTAGCGTCATAGTGCCGCTAAGTAGCGTCATAGCGCCGCTAATATTGCGCTATTGGCAAATTGGTCACTTTAGGCTATTTGAATTGTGAACTTTATGTTTGTTTGCTTATATACTTGACTTGATGGCTTCATGCTTGTTTGCTTTGAGGATGAGAACTTTATTATATGGTTATCATTATCACTTATTAGATTATCACCCACCGTGGATTATCACTTATCATATTGTCATGATTTCCTGTTATTTGAAAGTTTGAAACAAATAGCGCTATAGCGTGAATAGCATGCTAGCGCTACTGTGCAAACAAACAGCGCTATATAGCACGCGACCCATAAGCGCCGCTATAGCGGCCGCAAACAGCCTGCCGCTAAATTTCATAGCGCGAACATGGGTTTTAACCGAAAGATTATCTACCACTTTGCTCACTGTGTGTGTCATACAGCTCTAATTTGTTTCCCCTTCCCATGCTAATTAACAATTGAGAAAAAGTCTGTTTTACAATCCTCAACTATGAGCTTAGTCGAAGTTTTCAACCCATAGTTACAAACCCATTTACCTTTCAACCCACAACTATAAAAAACCAGTTCACTTTCCAAGCTTCTCTCGCATTTTAGAATAGTTTTTTAGCAAAATTTTTAGAGTAGTTTTAGTTGACATGGTTACATGACCAACATACTTGCAATTTTAAATCTAATGGATTTAGAATTTCAAAAAAATCTAAATGACCCACATCAAGTAAAATAAAGAATAATAGCATGTAGTAGCTGTAGCTTTGAACTAAACTAAATAGTTTTTTCACTTTGTCAATCAAACAGGCCCATAACAAATTGATTTTTAGGCTTTTACTCCTATGCTTAACTGAACACTTTCTATTAAAAAAATAAAGTCTTTTTCTAAATTTGGAAACCATACCCTAATTTTGCAAATTAAAAATTAGTATAATGTGTTTAAACAACTCTGACAATGTGTCCAATGCAATAAATTATTTTTATTTATGCTATAAAAACACAAAATATACTTTATTTCATGTATATGAATATATTTAAGTTGTACATACTTCTCAGTGGGAGTGAATAAAGTAGTATGTTCTCCTTAAGATACTCTATCAATTGAAGGAAGCTTTATTTAAAATAAAGTTCCGACCTCTGTAACAAATTAATAAGGAGGTGCACAGCCAGTCAAAAGAAATAAGAAAACAAAGCTTGACCAATTTATAGAATACAATAACAGTCTTAGCCTTGGCCATGTCACCTAAAACTACCTTAAACTCTAGCCAAGGTTGAAAAGTGAAAGGTTTTCATAGTTGAGGCTTAAGAAGTGAATGACTTCATAGTTGAAGGTTGAAAAGTAGACTCAGCCCATAGTTGGATTGTACAATGTACTCCAGTTTCTAAAGTCCAGTTGATAAGGGAGAACAAAGTGAAGTTTGATCGAGAATCTAATCAGTAACCCTATTTCAATGTAATAAGAAATAGAATATATTCACAAGGAGCCAAGTACAGGTAGCAAGCAGAAAAGATTAATCCGTGGCTCAAGCTTGACATTTAATCAGTGAACACAAATTAGAACAGCAAGGAAGGATACAAAAAGCAGACGTACCATGAAATGAGAAACCAAACATTGCATCAACAATAACATCAAACTCCCTTGATAAGTCGTTAGGTAGGTCTTCAACAGGTATGAATGGGATCGACAGTGATTCAAGCTAAAAAACACAAAGGGTTCATGTTATATTGGAAACAGAGAACTATACAGCATACCAAGAAATGAGAGAGGTATAATGGACTAATGGTTTACCTGAGTAACGAGACCGGAATATAGAGGTTTGGGTGTGCGTTTTGGGTAGCAAATAGATGGCTTATATCCAAAGTGATATAGATGACGAGCAGCTACCAGACCATCACCACCATTATTTCCTGGACCACAGATAACAAGTACCCTTGCATGTTCATTCAACTTGTAAACCTGTGTTGATTACGAACATTTTCAGAAAGCAGCAAGTGAGCAGGCATGAAGCTGTTTTTTATTTCAAAGGTTGATTAAGAAGGGAAACTAAAACTAATATATGCAGCATGCAGACACAGAATGAGGTCCTATAGAACATATACAGCATACTGTATGGATTTCCATCTATTCATACCACTCAGTACTCAGTGGAGGTTCATAAATCACAACTAAAACTACTAAGTCACCGCATTTAGTAGTTGTTTTTATCCACTTTTTAGGTAGCATCAGAAGCTATCTCGGATAACTTAACAGGAATGCTAATTCCAATCTCACTAAAAAAAACTCAAATCCTGATAATTTTGTGTAAAGAATTAAGAAATTTTATAAATCACACAGTAATTCAACCATGGAATAGTTGGTACTAGCCAGCCCCTAAGATGAATACCTTCAACCTGATCAAGTTCAGGCAGCAGATTAACCAAACAAGTGACGACATGGATATGATGCAATTTGCTAAGACCACAGAAACCTGATTTCTGAACTAAACCTCGCGATCGAGGAACGAGGATCACTAACATCAATGGTGCATGGACATGGGCATTGTTTTTGTCGGTGTGCTAAATCACCTGATTTGTGGAGGCTTGGGCACATTAATTAAACAGAAGAAGAAACTAACAAAACATTGCAAATTCAGTTGGAGAGCAGCAGCAATGCCCGATGCCCTTACCTCCACAAGGGCTACCGCGACGCTCAATCCAGCAAGTTCCTGGAAGCACATCAATAGACGATCAGACACCACTACGGCACTACCCCACGCAATAATAACCGAAAAAAAAAACTGAAACTGAGAGGTGGGAATCCCCTGACCATGAGCTGGTCGACGCTGAACCCGAGCGGGCCCATGAGCTGCTCATCGATCTCCGCCGCGTCGCGCTGCGAGAGGTGCGTCACCTCTGCCGCGGCAGCCGCGGCCGCCGATGCCGCCAGCGACGCCATGCCTCGCCTCTGCGGGAAGGGGGCAAAGGGAGCGCCCGGAGCAGCGGCGGGGAAGCTGGGGAGGCGGCGCACCGGAAGTTGCAAGCGGTGGGCGCGGCTATTGCTCTGGCTGCGAGTGCGTGGGGAGGGGGAGAGGATGGGGGTTGGTGGTGGCGCTGGCGTTGGCGGCGGAGAGGAGGAATGGCATAGCAAGGGTGACGGTGGTGGCCGATTTGTCGCGGGTTCTGGACGCGACGGCCAGCATCCTCTCGAGAGTCTGGTGTCCTGTCCTGTGACCTGGACCGCTGCCTCGGCCGACTGGCGCCAACAGGTTCCCAACAATTAGGCACAGCGGAGCGGCGGCGGACGTGCGTGGTCGGCTCTTTGATTTTTTTTTTTTTTTTTTTTTTTTGACTATCAGTCTTAATTCAAATTAATATTATATATTTTATAATGACTTGTTTTATAAGTAAAAATACTTTAATAATAATTTATTGTTTTATGGTTTATACAAATTTTTTGAGTGAGACGAACAGTTAAATACGGAAAGTTAAAAATGACATTCTTTGGTATAGTTAGGTGGCTTTGTGGCTGCAGATTTGCTTTCGTGCTTCCTCTACACACCAAGGTGACTTGCTGCCCCAACTGTCATGTCTGTATATAATCTTTGTATCGCGTATATTAGGCTAGCCTCGACGCACTATCTCAGTTTGCCTCAGCTTGTCACTAGGCTTGGATGTTGTTGTGTTGAAAAAAGAAGCATATATTCTCTACAATTGGTATAGTATCCCCCAGAAGCCACTATTGCATCAAGAGAAAGGGGGATGGAGTAGACTATTAGAGTAGTAATAAGTGATAGGTGGGGACAAAAAGAAAAGGAAAGTGCAGCCCAAATTGGATGAACAGTGGTTTTAAAATCTTCTGCAGGGTCTTAGACAAGGTATAATGTAAGGCAACAATGCTAGTAGGCTTTAAATAAAGTTGTGTTCCATGTAAAAGAGCTACAAGCCTACAATGCAGGCAACAATGCTATAATATCTTTCTCACAATAAATTATGCAGTTGATAAGCCAACTAATGTTAATTTATTGTGAGAAAAAATATTATGTCATGGCTAATAAGTACAAGCGAGGCACACTCGTGCAATGCACTTTTTACTACTCCATAACAGGAATGGTAGTCTCTACCAACATTGTGAGAGAAAAATAGCTTCTCCTTTGGTCCTACCACTATCCATCCTATCTTTTTTTTTTTTTTTTCAAAAATCAACTCCATGGGATTTGACGGTTTTATGGCCACACAACTATCTTGGTTTGGTGCTTTGTGTTTTTGTCAAATGAAGCTAACGACTCTTCTACAAGAGCATTTGATACTCCGCGAGGTCAGTGTGACATGAAGCTTTGATGGCAACGTGGACCTTGGAGCAACATAACAACATGTAGTGTCAGAGAAGATCTTAGTATCTCAGCAATATGTACGATATACCTATAGAAGTAACAAGACTATCTAAAGTTCCGTTTGGATGGCGATATTAAAGACCTTGGTATTGAATTTGGTTTAATGCCAATTCAGCCGAAGTATTGAAATTGGTTCAATATCAAAGGTATTGTTTGGATGTAGATAGAATTGCTAGGTAGAATTCATAAGAAAGGAAAATGACAATTCAACATTTGGACATCCGATGACATTGGCAATTGTCTCTCATCATCTTCTCTCCACTGCTACTCACCCACCACCGTCTCCTCTTCTTCTCCCCTGCGGAGGAGCAGCTTGGGGTCATGTGAGGATGGTGGGGCACAGTGGAAGAGGGCAACAGTGGAGGGCCTCGACTCTTGAACGAGGAGGGAGGGGTGAGCCGGAGGAGAGGCTCAAGATGGTGGAGGCGCGGCGGCACAAAGGAAAAAAAAAAAAAAAGGGGGGGGCACCGCCTTGAAGGAATAAGATGGGGCGCCACCGGCCTCGGGAAGAAGAGGTGTAGCGGCCGTGTGTGAGTGCGGCCATGGTGGCCTCCCAAAGCGCAGCCGCCGCCGGCGGCGGCACCCTCCGCCCGGTCACGCTCGAGCCGCCGCCGTAGGCTGTTCCTCCGGCCGGTCACATCCGAAGCCGCCACCGCCGCCGCAGGCGCTCCTCCGCCCGGCCACAATTGAGCCGTCCACCGCTGAGTTTGCTAGATCTTGAGGGGTGGGGAAGTTGTTTTTTCTTCGAGGAGGTGCAGGCGAGAGAGAGGTGACCGTGTGGTGCGAATGCCGCACAATACGGAGGCTGCGACCTCTTAATCGCGAGGAGCGCCAGGTGAAACCCAATGTCGCACGTATTCGATTCCAATTCCACTGTCCAGTTTCGTTGACATCCAAACGCTGGCATTGATGGCTGCCAATTCTAATTCTTAATTCCACACTTCAATGCCAACATCCAAACGCAGCCTAAGGTGTGAAGCAATCACTTAGCACGTGTTAGAGTGGCCGAGACACATATGTGACACATTTATATTGTGACCACACCTCCACCCAGACTAGAGAGAGAAGAAATAATGCATTCATGTGCTACTGATGTCTGATGAGATTATATCAAAGCCACCTACTCCCATGAGCAAAATCACCACAAGGTTGGATGTCATGTATTTATCTAAATCTACATGTGTTAAAGGGTTTGGAGTGTATTTAAACTAAGGTGCATCAGAAGAGAGAGTGGAAACACTAGGAGAGAGAGTGATGTAGCACGAATCTTAAAAGCAGAAATGAATGGTGAAAGATAAGCAACGCTCAGCATGTGCATGCTATGTTGTATTGTTATTAAACTAAGTTCCACTCCAATCCACTCTAACGCATGTGGTGTGAGATTGATAAGGTGATTATACTATACAAACGACCTATAGAAAATGAAGTGGATCTCCTAGAAGAAGCATTTTTTTGTTGTTTTTTTTACAATACAAAGGAAAGAAGCTGATTTTGACCACGGGACTACCAGTGTACAGTATACTTCGCTAGTAGGCCTTGAAGCCACATTGTCCAGCCCAATCCACCGCAGCCCGCCAACACGTGACCTATAAAACGTAATCGCACTGCCGGGAGAACCAGCTCCTCGCTCGCAACCCTAGCGCCGCCACCACTCGTCTGCACTCTGCGCTCCTCGCGCTAAGCTCCGGCGGAAGTCAGTCAGGCGAGGCAGGATGTATACGGCGAGGAAGAAGATCCAGAAGGACAAGGGCCTTGAACCCTCCGAGTTCGAGGACTCTGTCGCGCAGGTACGCCGACCGGTTGCCCCTGATATCGCCGCCACCGCCGCCTCCCCTTGGGCGTTTCACGAAGATCTTACCGGTCGGGGTGCTGAAGCCATTATCCGCGTGTTTTGCAGGCGTTCTTCGACCTTGAGAATGGGAACCAGGAGCTCAAGAGCGACCTCAAGGACCTCTACATCAACTCAGCCTTGTAAGCGACGAGACCATCTGGTTTTATCCTTTGTTTGGTTTCGTGTAATGTGGAGTGGTCTGATGCGTGATCTGCCGTTTGTTTGGTTGCAGCCAGATGGACGTAGACGGGGCCAGGAAGGCAGTGGTGATCCACGTGCCGTACAGGCTGCGCAAGGCCTTTAGGAAGATCCACGTCAGGCTCGTCAGGGAGCTGGAGAAGAAATTCAGCGGCAAGGTCCGTGAATTTTAGCGATGCCATCATATTTCTTTTTGCTGCTTTGATCACTTAGAAAATCTGAGGGGAAAGGTTATAGTTTAAGAGGCAGCTAGTTGAACAAAATGTAGTTTGACTACTAGGTACGCTTGTCTGTACGTTATGGTTAGGGAGAACAATAGTAAGCAAACACTTTCAGAGGCATGAAAGTTTTCGTGATTGCTTGCTGTCATAATTCGTAAATCGAAAGCATATAACATTCTAAATTTTCCTATTCATGCAGTTATATTATTTTGGTTCTTGTTGAGTGATTGCAATGCCTTTGCATCTCTGCTTACAAATGACTGAATAAACCACACAAGGGCACACTCGCAAGCTGGTTGTTTTATTTGTGAATTTGTTGACATGTATATGTATATTGGGTTATTGGCCTAAATTAATAAGCTGCAGTCTGTGTCCTTGTGGACTCTCACCCACAGCATAATTTCTCATGCAATTTGTGCACGTTACTGTCAAGATCTGAGACAACTGACAATGAACAACAACCTTATGTGCCACTTAATTATATATTTAGGTTAATAACACAGTTAAACTTTTCGTGCAGGATGTGGTGATAGTCGCGACAAGGCGGATTGTGAGGCCACCAAAGAAGGGTTCTGCTGTTGTTCGCCCACGCACCAGGACTCTTACTGCTGTTCATGATGGTATCTTGGAGGATGTTGTCTACCCGGCTGAGATTGTGGGCAAACGTGTTAGATATCGCCTTGATGGATCAAAGATCATAAAGGTTAGATTTAACCAATGTTCGGCACCGCCTGATTACTTTATTTTATTATCTCCTGTCAGGTCATCCGGGAATGGTATTAATCAATGCACTATATGTCTATCTTTTGTGAACATAAGACTTATTAGTTGCAACCAAAACGATCAGGAATCTGGATAGCATAATTAGAATTCTTAATTTGTTACTACTCCATGGTTGAAAAGGAAGACGTTTTGGAAAAGGCTTGGGTCAAACATTGGGAACATAAATCATTAATAACTTTTAAGTCGTTGAGTTTAGAAATTTTAAAATCATATCATTAGATTTGTCTTGAAAAATACTTTCATAAAAGTATACATATATAATTTTTAATAAATATTTTTTATAGAAAAGAGAAGTCAAAGTTGCGCTTTGAAGACCGTGTCGCTGTCCTAAACGTCTTCTTTTCCAACTATGGAGGGAGTATGCTGTTGGATTTGCTGACTATTGAGCTATATGAATATGAACTCGCTAATTTTCATGCAGATCTTCTTGGACCCAAAAGAGCGCAACAACACAGAGTACAAGCTTGAAACCTTCACTGCAGTGTACCGCAGGCTTTGTGGGAAAGATGTGGTCTATGAGTACCCATTAGCTGAGAATGCCTGAATGTTCATGAAATGGGATTGCTGACTGTTTTTGTACCTCAAATTCAGGGTGCCTTTCTATAGAGCTTTGTCACTCAAACTATCTATTCTAGAAGTCAAAATGATAGTTTTGATGTGGAACTTGGAATTAGGCCTCTCCACTTTGAGATGTCAAACTGATGCGGAGAAATGTCAAAATTTGAGAGTTGAATTCTGATGCATTTGCTATAAGCGTGTTTGGTTGCCTATGTTAGCCTGTACCTAGGCTTGTGCAGTGCAGGACTGATTGGTGCAGTCCAGGATCGTGCATCGAAGGTTGTACATGTTTGATTGGGTTTTTGAGGCTTTTATGTAGGATTACACAGTGCTCAAACCAGACTCAATATAGAGAATGACACCTAGGACCTACTTTTCATTGACTTTCTCAGCCAAAAGTCTGGAGTCCGGAGTCGCGGTAGATGGGAAGGAAAGAGCCCTGGTAGATCAGGGAGGTAGAGCAGAACACCGCGCACCAGCCCTGTGGTGCCGCCGCGCCGGGCTGAGTCGCAGAGAAGGCCCGCAGAGAAACGAGTCGGGATTCGGGAGAGCAACGAGTGATCTGTTAGAGTTGCTTAGATTTGGTTCTTCCATTGAACTGGATCCATTTCCATTTGCATACAGGTTTGAAATTGAGCGGTAAATCATCTGATTGGTAGACATTTCCATACAGAATTGAAATTGAGCGGTAAATCATTTGATAGGTAGAGGTGGTAGAGTAAATTATTTAACAAACTCAATTACTCTGATTGAGCCGTAACTTATTTAACTTTGATTTGACTAGATTACTCAGAAATTTTGTTAACGTCTATAAGTTAAAAATCCATCTCAAACGGGTTACTTCAACAGAACTAATTTGGTGTCTTAGATGTTAACATATGAGTCAAAGTTAAATAAGTTTGACTTCAAACAAATACATAATGTAGAGTATATTTTAGAATGGATAAGTATACTTTTTAGTGCTTTAAGGCTATCTGCACTCGTCATCCGCCTGGTTATCGAGATTCTCTCATCTATACAATTTTCTCCCGCACTCATCCATCATCTATATCTCATCCTCTATATCCTAGTCATCAATATTTTTTTTATTCAAATATATTCTATCCACTCACTAATGAGTGGGGCTAACCTTATCTACCCATCCCTGTCAGCTCCCTTCCCTCCCCCTCTCTTTCTCCCACAAGACCTCCCACTCCCCTCCCCCACGGGTGCTCCATGGACGACGACATCCGACCTCCCTGCTCATCCCCTTCTCCATCTCCCTCGCCACCCGCTGCCTCCCGCCCTCCTTCCGGGCGTTGCCCCCTTGCTAGGCGCGGACGCCACCTCCGTCGGGTCCGCGTGAGGACGATCGGATCCGCGTGAGGGGAGGATGAATGCATGTCGCCCGCGGCCGGTTTTTCGCTCCTACCTCGTCACCGTCTCCTCCACCTTAGCCGCGCTCGTGGCCGCCTCTGCCCTGCCTCCTTGCTATCTACTGGACGTCCTGGATCCCTTTGACAATAGCAAATGGGCGCATATTCAGGCCCTCCTGGAGGACAACGGTGCTGTTCGATCTGCTATCCGCTCCTCCAGTACGTAGATAGCGGACCCGGTGTGAACAGCCTAAGTTACTCTATATACACGTGTCCATGTGATTTGGTGAAAAACAAATTAGGCCTTTGCTTTTAACAGTGGCATGTTTTCATTGTTTCTTATTTAAAATTTGGCAGGAAGGCCGACGACCCCAAGCAAACCCAGCCCACTCAGGGCAACTGCAATGGAGGCACTAGAGGCGTACTGCCTCAAGAAAAGGTAGCACCGAGGTAGCTGAAGCAGTAAATTTTCCAACGCAGGCTATACTAGTATGGTCTTTTCACTTGTCACATCTAGCAACTTTTACATAGTGGGAATCTTGCATGCGTGAGAAGAAAAGTGGAGAGCGATTGCAGCAAGCCGCACGAATCAGGCCACAACGCAGTTATGAGCTGTTGCTTCGCTCTTTTTGCAGATGGAGCGGTCGCCGATTATGCAGGCGGCTCTGACACCCTGCGGAGCCACGGTTTGGCATGACATGTAGATTTTAAGCCAGCGTGGACGTTGAGACAGAAGGCCTCACTAAGCCACGAAAAACAAAGACGTTGAAACGAAGCTTCGGGAAGATGACTCTCCTTTTTTTCTAAAAAGAAAAAGAGAATTAAAACGAAAAAGATGACAGTCCTTCCGGGCTCAGTCGACCACTCCGATCCCACCACTTTTACCTTTGCTCTTGTTGCCGCGCGACAAGCCGACGCCACAGGGCACCGCCGCCTCTCCTCTGCTGCCGCGGCTCGCTGCTCGCCGGAGCCCTTGTATTCCTCATTCCTCAATCCGTCGCCGGGTGCGTACCCCCCTTCCTCCGTTGACTCTCTAGGTCCTCTTCCTCCCGTTATGTATACCTTTTCTTCCTCCCGTTATATATATATACCACCTTTGCAGCTAGTGCTTAGGTTCGGCGGATCTTCGACTGATCAGCGTTCAGCGGTGGGCGATTTGGTTATAAGATTGAAACTATGGGAGCGCGTTTCTCTTTATTGATTACTCATCTACCTTTGTGGTTATAAGAACGAATGCATAAGGTTGTAAAAAGCATGATCCAGAATGGGATCAAAACTCTAAGGTAGAATCCCAAATCATAGGATCACGACCAATTGTAGATTCTCGTAGAATCAACGGAATCAACTAATACTATAAATTCGTAAAATTGAATGGTAGAATAGTGATTTTAACAATTATGCAAGACCCTCTAGTATAGATGGTTAGGCCCTTGAAAAATAATAGTTAATAAAAGCTATGTCCAGTTTGTTCTTGGCTAGTGCAAGAGGCTATGATCATTGGCAAGATTAAAAAGAAAACGGATAAGATGAATGCACTGTAACCTCTCTCTTGAGGGAGTAACATTGTCATTCCAAATGAAGTGCATGATTGGCATAGATTTGTTTGGGCCTGTTGGGTAGTGCTCCAACTTCAAGAAATTATGTAGCTGGTCAGCGATAGCTCCAGAAATTCATGCAGCAGAACTGGTAAAACAATATTGTTATTATTTTTTATTGAACACTGTGTTAAAAACAAACTCGACCTGCAGGGGGTAAGCCACCCCCAGGCATTGCCATAAGAGAATCACACAGGCCGAGAAAAACCCCTGAACCCTGTCTCACCCCGGCACAGGGGCACCGTTGCCATTTGAGAACCGGGCTGGGCCATTTTGACCTATGCTTTGGCCGTGGGACAAACAAGGAGATTTTTTTAACCCCAACCTGAAACTTGCTCCCACCGAGAGTCAAACTCGGGACCTGAGGAGTGCCGCTGAGGCCACCTAACCGGTCAGCTAGGCACCCTTTGGCATGAACACGTGTTATACCACTTTATTTTTCCTACATGCTCTAAATCAATATTGTAAAGCTGGAGCTGTGCTAAGTGGTCAATAATCAATAACATTTTCCTTTTTTGCAAGGTGAGCTCAGGTCTATTAGGATGGAATCTGCATCAACCACTGTGCCTTCCATTGTTGTGTATGTGACCGTTCCTAATAGGGAAGCAGGTAATTTGCCCATAGTAGCAAACTTGGCTGTGTGTTGCAGCGGCACTATGAATAAAAGAAGTGCATATGCATGTATAGCTAACTTTGGCTCACGATGTTGTTAGAGAAGATTTGGCTAAGGGATCAAACTGATTTGCATGTAGTAGTAACAGGGATAGGTATATAAAACAAAATATAGTCTTTGAGTGTAGGCATGTTGGTGATGGCAGTGTCATATGCAAAGGTGCGCCGTAGGGCGCGGTCGTCCTAGTTGGACCTTAAGCCCATTAGGGTTAATTAGTGTCTTAGTTATTTAGAGGAAATAGGAATAGTACCATATTGTCTAGGCACAAGAGGTGTTATGTACCCTTTATAATCAGCCCAGGAGGCACAATACAGGAAGGAATGAATTATCAAACCAATCTAATCTCTCTCTCTCTCTCTCTCCCCGGTACTCTCAAGCCTACAGCAGAGGGGCAAAACCTCGCCCTAGAGAACGGATCTCAGCCATGAAAATCATAGCCTAGGTCTAGTTATCCCATGGACCAAGTCCATGACAACTTGGTATCACGGCGATCCTAGTTGTCATGGACATTAATTAGGTCCATGGGATAACTAGACCTAGGCTATGAATGGCTGAGATCGGTTCTCTAGGGCGAGGTTTTGCCCCTCTGCTGGCTTGAGAGTACCGGAGAGAGAGAGAGATTAGATTGGTTTGATAATTCATTCCTTCCTGATTATAAAGGGTACATAGGACTAACACCTCTTGTGCCTAGACAATATGGTACTATTCCTATTTCCTCTAAATAACTAAGAAAGACACTAATTAACCCTAATGGGCTTAAGGCCCAATAGGACAACTGCGCCCTACGGCGCACCTCTGCATATGACAGGCAGGCACACTATTACTAACAACTCCTTTATTTTCAGTAACAGCTGCTGTTGTATATGTTTATTAACCTTTAACATTGAAGTAATTGCAATCATAAAAAACTAACTGGAACTTATTTCCACATCCCATCATGTATTTGGGTGTTTTTCTTTTATTGTAATTGTTTTGTATGTTGATAACATAGGTTTTTTCCTTTAGCACCATTAAAAGTTTTTCCCCTGTAGGCAAGAAGCTTGCTGGAAGCATTATTAGTGAGAAGCTTGCAGCTTGTGTTAACATTGTGCCTGGTACAAACTACATTCTTTCTCTAGTTTCGTTATTTGCAGCTATACATGCAGTTAAACGAATTTTACAATTGGCTATCTTTCAGCATATGTTGCACTGCACCACATCATATTCACTCCAAATGAATTTTCTATTTCTTTGGTGTAATATCATCATTTTTGTGGTCCTTTAGTCAACTGCATACTGAAATCTATGTGTCCTTGAGTACAGTGATAGCAAGTAATATGACAACAAGGTCTTCACCTAGATAGCCATGTCAAATTTCATTTTCACAATAAAATATCATCAATTCCACTATCATGATTGTTCAGGCATCATTTGTCCATATTTAGTGCTATGCAGCACCATTATATCAGCTACATTTGTGTAACACGAATCAAATGGGTCTCAGATCAAAACCATAGTGAACATGTAACTTAACGGAACTTATGCAAATAAGAACAACAATACAATCTGAAGTTAACATAATTAGTGTGTTTGTCTATTAGTTGAATTCACTTGAACATATGACATTTGTTAAAACTGCTTATCTGTGGGCAACATCCTTTAGCAGTTTAGCATGTGCGCTTGCACTGGAATGGATGTGAAAAACTGCTGCATGCGCAAGTCAGATGCATGCTTTGCTTGTCTATGTAGAGTTGGTGTATTTGCTGCCTAAATTTCTTAAGTTGTTTTCTGCAGTAACATGAAAATGGATTACTGTACTATTCACAAATGAACCAAGCGATTGCGTGAATACAGTCAAGCAGTGTGTTGATCTTGTCCTGTTTGTGCAGTTCTTGCCATGGATAATTGCTACATTGCTAATATTCTGTACTTAAAATTTTTCTAAATGCTCCTCTTTTCAGGCATTGAATCCGTTTATTGGTGGGAGGGAAAGGTAGTATGTTAATCTATTTTTTGGCCAGGTTAAATGGCTGTTTCACTGTTCGATGAATTCAACAGTTTTACTTGTTACTCCATTGGTTCAAAAATACTTGTCACATTGGACTTTACACTGTCTTCGATATGCATCTTTGACCGCTAATATGTCCTAGAATACATTCTTAAGATTCTTTCAGAGATTCTGCAAGCATTTTTCGATATTATTCTACAATACAAGTATACAATTTATATTTTTCAAACAGTAGTTTAAAAATTAGTGATCTTTTGGCTAATAAGGTTTGACTAAATCTTGTCGTAAATTCATAAACAACATGTTTTTATGAATGCGGGTAGTAATTTGGTGACCAACAACTGACTTGCTGAGTTGCTGTCAGGTGCAATGTGATGCTGAAGAGTTGCTCATTATCAAGACAAGGGAATCTCTTCTAGATGCTTTGACTGAACACGTGAAAGCCAACCATGAATACGAGTAAGTTCCATGTAATTATTCAAGCTTATACTGTTTTTTTTTTTTTTATGCTGAAAGGGGTTCTCCCCCTCTTTTTTTTTTAATTAAATGAAAGAATGGTTATTTACAAGCGTACAGAGCTACCAGGCTCAAAAAAAAAAAAAGAAAAGAACAAACTAACTGTAAGACTCTCTCCAGACACTCAATTTGTGGCTTCTAGCACCTCTGGACTTTGTACAGTCCAGTTCCTCTTTTAAACAACCTTTTCCAGAGATTCAAATCCTTCCGGCCATTATCAAAGATGATGCTGTTGCGCATTTTCCAAATGACCAAGCAGGCTGTGATAGTGATTTATTATCAGTATAAACCAAGATGTTATAAAATCAAACATATTGCTCTTCCTTCGACCCAGAATTTACAGGTTAATCTTTTAATGCAGCGTTCCTGAAGTCATCGCTCTACCCATACAAGGAGGCAACCTGAAATACCTAGAGTGGCTCAAGAACAGCACTAGGGAGAATTGATGTCTGACATTGCTAAGCTCTTCACTGGATCTCACCGTGCCAGAGTGCCTGTAGTAGAGCAGTGACGAAATATGGAAAGCTGCTGGATTTGTCAAATCCTGGAAGGCGTTGAATAAATGGCAATGGCAGGTTATAAGAGGGAGCCTTGTAATGAGATGATGAGATCCACCCGCTTGTGTTTGTGACCACGCTCGGTATTCAGTTTAATTTAATTGTTCACAACAAAATAACCCAAATAGCTCTTTCAGGTGAAGAATTAGAATTACTTTGCGAAATAATTTGATTGGTATTACTTGATTCTGAGTCTTTAAAAAAATTGATTTTCCATAAGAAGCCATATAAATGAAGATATTCTTCAAAAGAAATCAAAGCGTTTTGTGGGTCAAGAACAACTTAGAGGCTGTTTGGTTCAGGCTTTTTGGCCTGTAATCCATTCACGTCATGAGGGGATGCCTCTGCTGGCTGTTTGGTTGGACTGGTCCGTAACCGTTTACGCTGGCATCGGATACGGCCTTATATACAATGCTCCTCCTGCCGGTATCCGATACACGCCCCCCCCCCATTCTTCTCGGCTCCACGCTCTCGCATGGCACAACCAAACAGTTTCTGCTTCCCGATACACTCGCTGCTTTCTAGATTACAATAGCGTTGCAGACTGGATCGTTGAACAAACATCACCTTAAATAGAACCCAATTTAATTTATTTCACTTAAAAAAGATTCCGACCGCCAGTTTAGAAAGAAGCCAAGAAATTGAGTTGGCGAAACTTGCACTTAAAAAAAGATTAGAAAGGAGCCAAGAAATAGAATTTGACGCCTGAAACTATTCGGTGACCGTTGCTCGCTTGTAGGCAAAAAAAGAAAACGATTCAAGTGATTCATTGGGAAACCATGATTCCGGCGTTTCACCCCAGAAAACGGTCTCTAAGTTTTTAGTTGAATTTTGATGATTTGAGCATCCTATATTGAGCATGAATCCTTTGTTTTCACCATAAACTTTTATCAAGCTAACATAAGGCACAATTCTAGTACAACTGTGGACACTGAGGAACAAACAAGAAAACCTCTTTGGCACAGAATTTGACAAGTGTAAAACGGAAGAGAATGCATTAGCTTATAGCTTTACAAAAGTTGCAACTTCTTAGCCACATTTTCATGCATGATGTAAATCAAATACCAAATTGGCCCAACTGGAAGTGAAAGCCATCATCTTCTAAGTGGTGGTTAACAAAAGTTAGCCTCTTCACTCATGATTTTTATGAGCAATACAATATAAACACCAGATATCCTAAGAGGAAGCAAAGATCTGAACATCATAAACAAAAAGATCCTGTTTTTGTCTTTGTAACGAGGATCCCATTGCAAAAACTTGGTAAGCTTGAAATATCACATTATGATCTAGCCACACTCATCTTATATGATAATTAAAAGCCACCAATTTATATCATCAGTTCATCACTAACCAAAGATAAATGTCAATCAGGAGAGAATGGTCCGGGCACAACAAGCATCCTAATAAGGAAGCCAAGACTATTATATCAGACCAGACACAACCATAATAGAAAAGAAACATGAAATGCAACAAATTTTGTTTGAATCCATCCTCATTAGACATAACATCTTTATCGTAAATGATGAATAAGATTCAGCATCACCAAACTTGGAGAACCTGACAGATTATCATCATAAAATCTACAACCAAGGATAAATATATCAAACAAGGAGCAGAAGCTTCACCAACAAAATATCACATCATCTACATTATGAAAATATCAATATCACATCACACGCAACATGAAAGCAAGAAACAACACTATGTGATTCTGTTGTCATAAATTTAAGACAAATCAAATCAGCCACCACGATCTGATGCAGTAAAATGGTGCCAAACATCATAAGCATTTCGCTCCGAACATCAAGTTATGTCAATTGCCTAGAACTTTTTACTTGAGAAAGCTCATATATAAGGCACTTGAGCAGACCAAGAATCTTTACATCATAATTTATTTCTCCAAAAAATATCTACAATAATTAAAAGGATATCCTCCAGATAAGAGGAAACCTGGCACAAAAGGGCATGTAGATTAACATAACAGTAACCAAACTTCTCAACAAGGCATGGATCCCACATTACACCACCAAATCCAAACAAAAAGGAGCTACATTTTGCATTGTTATCTCCATAGCATTCCATCAGAAAATCAAATCTGCCAGTTCCATGAGGCGGGGACCTTCGAATGGCCATTATAAATTTTAACTCTCAAGGTGAAACCAGAGAGAACATGAAACTAAAATGGTGCCAAATACTTAAGCATTTCACTCTGCTTAAACACAAGGCATTTAAATAGCACTTAGCAGCAACCCCTCCCCATTGAAGAAAAATGTTGCCCAACCTCGTAGAATCTTTACACAAGAAAATCCATACACAAGACATTGAGCAGTACCAAGCTTCATTGCATCAAATTCAAGATAACAGTTCCATCTGATGAAACCAGGCACACAATAAGAATAAGATTCAGATGGACTGACACGGCATTAAACAAACTCCTATATAAGTTCATAGCAAGGTATGAACATGAACCCCATTGTGCACCTCCAAGTCCACACAAAAAGGAGCCACATTCTGCATATCCGTCCCCATGACGTTTGATCACAAACACACTCCTAGGCAGTAGGCACGACATGACCAGATGTTTGATACTAAACTAAGCATATATACACAAAAGCACGCCTGTTTGATAGCGTGGCTTTCAGTTTCCCAACCATCTACTCAGTTGAGCTGTTAGTATGTAGGCAGAATTTTCAAGATCAAGATTACGATCAAAAGGCACAACCTTCCAGTCATCCTCCCTCGATCGGTCACGGCAAATCGTGGAGGACCCCCATCTCGTCGACGCGGAAGCCCAGTTCGCTGAGGTCCACCGCCTGGTTGATGGCGATGCCGCTGTCCCATTGCTCCCCGATATCCTCGACCTCGACATCGAGACCAATGTCGGCTGCAGCCGTTTCCTTTTCCTCTTCCTCCTCCACCTCAGCCCGTGCCCTGCCCTTGAAACACACGCTCATCTTCATCCTCGAAGTCGGGCCTGCGCCGGATGGCGGGTCGGCGGATGCGGCGGCGGGGTTTGGGGCGGGGGAGGGTGATGGCGGGGGATTGAAGGGGTGGAATGCGGTGAAGGGCGCCCAGCTGTCGGCGGCGACGGCCGGCCCTAGCGGAAAGAATGCCCAGGCGCAGAAGTACATGTCAGTGCCAGGGACGACAGGCGGCGCCGCGGGGAGCTCGGCGGCGGGGAAGGCGCGGCGGCAGGCCGGGGTCGGGCAGCGGAGGCGGCGCCCAAGGTAGAGACGTGGGAATGAGTGCACGTAACAGCAGTGCGGGCACGCGGTCCAGAAGGCTTCCTCGCCGGCGGACGCGGAGGCGCCGAGGTGGGCGGCCATCTCCTCTGGCTCGGGGTGCGGGTTTGCTGTGCCGTTTCCGTTGCTAGACCACGAGCTGCAAGCCGGCGGCGGCTGCTGCTACTATAGCAACTGTGGTGGGGCGGTATAAATTGTAGATGGCCAAATCGTCCGAGGCCCGCCCGTGGACACGGCCCATATCTGCAATTAGATACGTATTTATCAACGGCCTATGAAACCTGGGCACCACGGTGCTGGGGGACCTTAGAAGCCAGGTTAAATGAAGAGGTATACTCAGCGACAGCCAGCGGGGGCAACCCGGGCTCCAGCCCCCCCTACGGCCATGACTCCCATGGAGCCCGGCCTAATGGACCACCATGAGAAGGAAGAAGAAGGAAAGGTGGGGCTAGAGGAAGAAGAAAAGGAAACCAGCCCCGCCTAATGTTATTCCCCGGCTTCAAATTATTTGTATATTGCTTTTAGTTTGTACCAAATCCAAATGGAACGTGTAGCTAATTTAGATGGAACGTGTTCGCAGGCGAATTGGCTTGTAGTCCAATGGTAGGACGGTCCAGTGGGACGCTACCCATCAGGGTTCAAATCCGGTTGCTCGCATCTTTTTCGGGATTTTCCCGCAATTTTCGGCGTTATGCATTAAGTGGTAGCGGCGTTCCGTCGACGACGAGGCGCCAATGGTGACTTCGAGAATCTCCAGATCTGCCGGTGCCCAGTCCTTCGGAGGTGCTCATAGGGGTAGGGTTTGCGTGCGTGTGTTCATAGGGTTGAGTGTGCGTGCGTGTTGTGAGCGTCTGCGTTGTCTTGTGTCATTCTCAAAAAAACGTGTTCGCGAGCTGCGTCCTAAAATAAGGAACGTGTTCCCGAACGTTCCCAAAAGGAAAAAGTCCAAATTACTACCTTCATCTATTCACTAGGTCCCGATGACCCCCGAAGTAACAAAAGGTTTACTTAACCCCCTCCTTTTGCTAAACCGGTTCAGATTTCACCTTTGACGCATACGAAAAACCGACCTTGCTGACTTGGCGGTTTTTTTTACTTTTGTTGACACTCGGTACGTAGGTTTTGGTTTAGATTAATAACCCATCGTATTGGCCCCTTCATTTAGCACACTGCTAGCAGTCGCCACCGCCGTACGTCTTCTATTTTTGCATCTGTGAAGTCAGATTAATCACGTGAATGATCTAGAAGTGAAAGGATTTCGGCGTGGACAAATCAAAAGGTGCAGGTGTGTATCAACATCTTGTTGTGTAAATTTGACAAAATTAGGCCTCGTTTAGATGTTAGGAATTTTAGCAAAAGTAACTTCTGGAACTCTTGTAGCACTCTCGTAGCACTTTCGTTTGTTTGTATAAATATTATCCTACCACGGCGTAACTAGGCTCAAAAGAATCAAACATCTAAACCGTATAATTAGTTATTTTTTTTTTACTACATTTCATTTGTTGTGATGTGATGGAGAGAGAGTTCTAAGTTGCTAAGGTTCTAAGACTGCTTGTATATATATGATTTTGCGTGCTACATAGCCGACAATCTTAGCTGTCCTCCCTGTCCGCAATGACGTGTCCTCGTAGTGCAGGTAGGAGCGGATGATGTGTCCGCAAGCATGGAAGTGCTGCGAAGTCCGGGCTCCAAATTCTAGGCAAAGATCATTTGTGTGAAAAAAGTACTAGTTGTTGCCTAGCCAAGAACATTTTAGGCCATTTTTATGTAAATGTTTCTTACATACTTGCTTAGCCTTTTGGAATTAATTTAAAGGATACTGAAGTGGTCAGTAAACGTTGTGAGATTTTTTGTGCTAAAAGTTATTGTTACCTTAATTTTAGATTTTTTTTGCCTGTCAAACTATTGAATAATTGATACATGCCATGTAGGGGCTATTCTGAACCAAAACATGCATACTTGCCACGTCATGTAGTTGAGGTGTCAGTCGTAGTAAAAAAAACAGCCAAAGTTGCGTCAAAGGTGAAATATGAACCGGTTTAGCAAAAAAGAGGGGTTAAGTAAACCTTTTATTACTTTAAGGGGTTATCTGGAATTAGTGAATAGATGGAGGTAGTAATTTGGACTTTTTTCTTCCCAAAATGCAGTACATGAGATGCTCCGATGGCTCCGCTTGAGCCTATTATCCTGTTCTCTCTTGCCGGAAGATGGATAGATCTCAGCTTAGTGTTTGACTGAAAGTTGATGGCGATGACGATACGCTTCTGCTCAAGGTTCCATCGAATAGATCTCAGCTTAGTGTTTGACCGACACTTGATGACAAGATGCGAGACGCTTCGCAACCGCTCAACGTTCCATCCGTATGCGGGACTCTAGGTTCTTCGGATTGGTTGTGATCTCGGGACACATTCCATCGCTAATGGAAATGGTGTTCCACGTTGTTCCCCACGAGCGCGTTCCCGTACCCCGGCTTTTGAAGCTTGGACGTCCGATAGAATCTCCAACGGTAGTGCTTTTTTTTTTTTTGAGAAATCCAACGGTAGTGCTAACGCTACGATGTTCGATAGAGGAGAAGTCCATCGGACCCCCGGCCTGCTTGCACATGAACGGACTCCCTCCCGCTTGCCCGCACATGAACACACTACGAGCGCACCTCGTTCCCCGCGCGGACCACACCATCGCCCTTGCGCACCTCGTCCCCACGCGTGCACCATGTCGTCGCCCTCGCTGATTCCTGTATCCCCTCCTCCAAGGGCGCCAAGTTCACCATCAATCTGACGGTCGTGCAACCACTCAGCTGGGGCAGCATGCCTAGATGTAGCCCCAGAAAAACGTATTGCAACATTTGGAAAGGACATATTGCGATATGTGAAAATCAACTTTGATGACAACAATTTCCTTCTTTGAGTGGATATTCTAAGGTCCAAGCAGGACAATCTTGAATGGATCTGCTTTCATGTGCACCAATTTTGTGATTATTGGCTGCAATCTATTAGCCAATAGCTCTGTTAACAACTTGATTGATGAGTTGAGCAATGAGATTGTTCTATAATAAGAGACATTCCTGGGGCCCATCCACTTTGGGAGTGAGAGTGATATATGAGGGGTTGATGCTCTTGAGGCACACATTATTATCATGGAAATCACTGAAGAGTTTGTAGAAGTCCCTTTTGATCCAGTCTAGTTGACTTGTCATTTGGCAACTCCTTGATAACTCTATTTAAATTGGGAAAATGGTTCTTCCAGCAGGCTAAAATCATCTCTTCTTCCAGAATACGTGATGAATCAACCCCTAATCTTATAAACTCGTTTTTGCCAAATCTATCCATGAAGTCTTGCCACAAAAGTTGCTGTTTATCTTTGTGAGATGAGAAGGTAGGCCCATCATGTTGTTCCAACTGCCTGATTAAGTTGCCCCTTTTTCGAATTGTTGGCCTTGCATGAAAAATATAGTAGTTGCATCACCAAGTTTCACCCAATTAATATAGTCCCTCTTTGTTTCCAATAGATCTTTTGTTGATCAAAGGGTAGCAGCTTTGTCTTTAGAATAGAACTGAAGTTCCATTCAAGCAGGCTCAGATCCCTTTATTCTTCAATGGTGTCCAAGAACCGAATTAAGAATTTTACATTTGAGATGGCAGCTTCGAGACTAGGCATCGTGGCTCAAAATGGCAACAAGTACAGAAAATCCATGTGCCTACAGGCAACAGACCAGGTGGGTGCGGATACGGGCACACTCTTGTGCCCGCGGGCACGGGCGCAGATACAGTGCTGCGCCCAACGGGCATCGAATGGCGGGCAAAAAAATAGCTTGCCCGCGCCCACAAACCCGCAAACCCTCACTGATAGGTAGGGCCACTATATGGAGATATATATACAGGTTTTAGGGTTTGCGTACCTAATTTTCAATCCCCCACCTAGCGCCGCCATTCCCCGTTGCCTCCCACCATCCCACGCGCAAACACCCTGTTGGCGGTCATTATCGAGTATATTATACCGCCAACTTATATCCAATTCTTGAGAAAGGGGCAAACTTATGATACATATACCTTTACTTCTAACCTAGTTCCACTTGTATTCGTAGAAATTATGTTTTGCGGTATAAGAGTGGAAACAGTACAAAAGTCGCCAAATAAATTAGAAAGCGTATTGAATAAAAGACGCCAAGGAGTGGATCAATCAAGAGGACCAAACCCCACAAGACAATTTGGCCCATGCACCACCATAGGCCCAACATGTGAATGACAAAACGCGCGACGAGAGAAAGGCGGGGCCGGGAGGCCAGCCCCGGCCAGCCGCCCACCGCGGCGGCCGGCGCGATTATTTCGGCCAAAGTTCCCGCCCTTTCTCTGGCGGTTTGGAGCGATCTTCAAGCGGCGGTTGCATGCGGTGCAAAGTTTCGTTCCCGCCAAGAATAGCTCGAAGCAAGGAGAGCCCTCCATTCCCTCCTCCTCTCCACTATATAAAGAGAGGCACTCCTCACACACAAAACACACAACACACTACACACTACACATCACATTGTTACATTCTCACCTTGAGCACCACTCTCTCCCCTTCATTAGTTTAGTAGTAGGATTCGAAGTTAGGCAAAGCTTCAAGGAGGGCTTGTCTCCTTGGAAGGATCTTTTGGTAATTTACTATGAAGTTCTTTCCTTTATTCAAGTCTCATTATTTATATCGCAATGCATATGAACTAGAGTATAGTTATCCTCATGTTATATTCATATTATGCCAACTAGAGTATAGTTAGTAAGATATGATAATTAACATGACTAACTTTAGGCTAATTGAATCATATTTTATTCTTGGAACGTAGTAGAACTAAGTTCGAAAGTGATGGTCCAGTGTACCTTCGAGTTTACCTTTACTCTTGCCCAATCGATCCGTAGGGTCGGGGTACCGAGGGGGTTTAGGTAGTTTTCTATAAACGTAAGCGTGGTGCTTATGTCTATAGAGAATCATCCGGGAAATGCCGCATCCCACGGTAGTGAGGTAGGTAGGCGCGAGGGTGACAACTCGTTAGTCATTCGCACTCCTCCACGTCCGGGTGTCGGGTTGGAGTCTTATCAAGTGTCACCGGCCGACATATACCAGGTGCGCGGGCATCTCCTCATCACTTTAGCCCATCTACGCTATGAACCATGAATGACATATGTAGACTATAGTCCGACGCGTTGGCGATATTAGAATAGCCAACTCAACATAGGTTTTTTTCCTTTCTTGTTATTTCCTATTTATTCCTTCTAGTGCTCAAGAAGTGTGTGTGTCACCACTATCTCCAATATTATTGTCACTTACCCCGTACATGATTAGTGGCTATCCATACATACATTGTGGGCTATCATCATCATATTAAATCTAAACCTGCCTTCCCATGGGAAAATATAAATGAACGATACCCGAATACTCCCGAAAGTGAAATGCTACGATGATAGATCCGTGCGCTGCGGGTTGACCCTTGCAATATTCAATTTATCTATCACCGACGCTCTCTCGACGTTATCATTAAGGATAATATTTATTCTTAGTGATTGCGTTAAGAAACGCCAACAAGCATTTACGGCGCCGTTCTTGGGAAGGCAAGGTTAAAAAAATATTAATAAAGATGATCATAACCACATGTATGGATGATAGCCCTAATCTTTGCAGGATAACTCTTTTTTTTTCTTCCCATTGTGGATGAAAACAGGGGATAGTGTATGACCGGTCGCAACCGCCAAATAACTTCGCCGACGATCCGTAAAGGCTCGCCGGAAGAGTCGGGCTCGAGCCACTCTTCCCGTCATCACTCCCGAGGAGGTTGCACCCGTCATCCAAGTACCATCTTCATCAACACTCATGGCCACCAAGACACTCCGTGACTACTTTGTCCCCGTCGTGGGCAATGTCCCGATTGGTCCCCGTGTCAACTTGGGCGACAAGAACTTTGAGTTAAGGACTGGCCTCATCACGATGGTACAAGCAAGTCCATTCTCGTGGACCGCCAAGCGAGGACGCAAATGCTCATCTCCGAACTTCTTGGAGCTGTGCGACACAATCGTCATCAAGGACGTTGAGCCGGTCTGCAATCGGGCTCCGCTTGTTTCCTTTCTCCCTTGTGGGGAAGGCGAAGCAATGGTTCTACAAGGACAAGGAGGTCATGCCGGCACTTGGAGTAAATGCTCCACCGCATTTCCTCGCATGGTTCTTCCCAATGGGCAAAACCAATGCCCTACGGGCAAGAATTTTCAACTTTCGGACGACAATGGAACCCATACCGGAGGTGTGGGAGAGGCTGCAAGAGTACATCCTCGCCGCCCGCACCATGGCATGGAGAAGTGGCTCGTCCTTCGGAACTTCTACAATGGTCTTACGACCATGTCGAAGGGCCACATAGATCTTTGGCTTGAGGGGCGTTCTTATCCCTCACCGTTGAGAAAGCGTAAGCGCTCATCGAGAAGATGATCGAGAACCAAGGCCGGGAGAAGAACGGGCCCCTCGAAAAACACAAAAAGGTATGCACATAGTAAAGGAGACGGATCCGCTTGCCGCAAAGATCGATCTCCCCGATGAAAAGATCGGGCGACCAAGCTCCGTCAAGCGAAGCTACACTCCCCATGGACTCACATATGACATGTGAAGTCCGTGGAGAGGTTGGACATTCGGGAAGTTCTTGTCCCGAAACTCGAGAAGAAGTAGCCTACGTCAACAACGGATTTCGTCCCGGTAATAACAATGGGTGGAACAATCGAGAATCGCCCACAAGGAGGTAACAATTACAATTCGAATTACAATTCCAATTTCAATTCCAATCAACCCTCCTTGAAAGATTTAGTTTATGGTCAAGCTAAGATTAATGAAAGTCTTAATAAAAAGATATCATCTAATGATAAAATGCTTGAAGACATAAACACCAAACTTGGGAATTTATCTTCTGCTGTAATTAATCAATTGAGCTTAAATAAAAAGGTTGAAAAACAATTATCACATTTAGTAACTTACATTCCTATTAATCAAGATGGAAAAATCCCTAGTCAACCTACGGAAAAGGTTAATGCAAAGTGGCCACGAGGAGCGGTAAGTCTACTCGTGATCCACCATATCCTAAACATGCAAAGAAAAACTCTCGGCAATCCCAAAGAACCACGACAAGACAACACAGACGGCTCCAACAATCGAAGAAGAACCAGCGAGAGGAAAGGATTACAACTCAAACTTATGGGGACACAAACTTCATGCCCTTTCCTTCCCTAAAAGAAAATCAACCGTGGATGAACAATTTGCCCGGTTTGTTGAGATGATCCGGAAGATACATGTGGATGTACCACTAATGGATGTACTCCACATGCCATCTTACGCCAAATTTGTCAAAGCCATCATCAACAATAAGTTGCCCCTACCAACCACCGAGGTGGTAAAACTAATGAAGCATGTAGCGCAGCTATACTAAACAAACTCCCGAAGAAGAAGAAAGACCCGGGATGTCCCACCATCACCGCTCAATAGGGACTCAAAGGATTGAGCATGCCCTATGCGACACGGGGGCAAGCGTCGGTGTCATGTCCAAAGTCGTGTGTTTGACAAGATGAACTTCACCAACCTTGGCACCAACAAGCATGTTGCTCCAACCGGGTCGACTCCACGATCCGTCACCCACCGAGGATAGCGAAGACGTGCTGTTAGAATCGAGAGATCACTTCGTGCCGCTTGACTTTGTGGTGCTAGAAATGGAAACCACTAAGGAAACACCTTTGATCTTGGGACGACCATTCCCGAAAGCACAAATAAGGGCACACATCGATGTCGGCCGGAGAAATCCGCTTCAACATCAATGGAAAGGAGGAAATCTTCAACTTCCGCCCCAAGCCCCGAACAATGTTCCATGGTCTACGTCAAACACAAGCCTACCTTGAAGGAAGATACACCTACAACGTCACCATCCAAAAATACGAAGAAGAAGAAGACATGGCGTGTGAAGCGGGCCTAAAGGTAAGCTTCACTAAAGGTAAGAAATAAATATTTTCCTTCTATAAATTTATTTTCCTCATATTTAAATTATTTTTAATATTTGAATTCAAAACCTCTTTAATTAATTAATTTCCTTTTTATTACCATATTCTTTAATATTAAAAGAATTCCTTTTCATATTTTAATCCCATTGCCATATTTCCCATGTCAATTAAAATATAAAAATAATAATATAAATAAAATATATATATTGATAAGATTTTATAAATAATGCCATATTCGAATAAAACTTTATTCCAAAAAATTCTTAAACATTTATAAAATGAGAGAAAATGAAAAAACAAAGTTTGGTCGAACCCGACCGCTGCACCACCGCACAACGGTCGGATTCGACCGCTTGAATGCACTGCCAAAGCGGCGACAGAGGGCCCGGGATGGGGCCGGCCACCGCATTGGGCCGCCACCCCCGCGGCGCCTCCTGTCACGGGCCAAACGGCCACATCGCCTAGCCGTTGCCCTCGTCCGAGTGTCGGGGGTGCATCGTGCTATAAATTCGCGAGGTGGCCGGGAGAGCTCTCCACCCCTCTCATTCTCACTCCCTCACTCTCTCATTTTGCTACTTGCTCACTTCTTGCACTCCACAAAGCATTCCCAAGCTCTAGTGCAAGAACACCAGCACACTCTCTCTCACAAGCTCTCTCTCCCAAGTTCTCTCCAAGAGTAAGCACTTGTTTCCATTCCGTTCGCTTTTTGTTCGCTAACATGTTCAGGAAAGCGGCAAGCGCGATCAAGAAGGGCGTGAGAAGAAGCGCGAGGCTCTCCCAAGGAAGTTCGGGTGCACACTTCGACAACGCCGAAGCATACGAAGAAGACGTACCCTCGTAAGAGCAAGAGCAAGAACAAGCACCCACGGGGATGACGATCGAGGAAGCCGATGCACCGCACCTCGACCTGGAAGGAGAACGGGAGATGCAAGCCTACAACATCCTCAAGAATCGAGACTTCGCTCCCGCTCCTCGTTTCCCCAACGACGTCCTCGAAAAACTAGGTATGGATAACGAATTCCCCATCATTTGGAAAGCTGTCGGATGGTCCGGGATTGCTCCCCTGGATGAGCCAGGCTCTCGCCTCCTCACCATCCAATTTTTAGGATCTTTGGAAGTTCATGATCAGGGTGTTAGTTTCAGACTTTTTAGTAAATACTACTATTACACTTGGCAAGAACTGGCTAGGCACATAGGCTTTGATGCTAAGAAATGTTGCACAAACTTAGCTGTTGCTCTACCAGATTTTAATCGTGCCGCCTTTTTCACTGAGATCTCCACCATAGTTCCTACAGATCCTAGGTTTCGTCCTTCAAATGCCAACATACATCATCCAACATTGAAATTCATGCAAAAATGGATTGCCATAACTTTGTTTCCTAGGCATGAATTTCACCGTCTCTTAGATGTTGAGATGCAATGCCTCTATGCCATAGTTCACAAGAGAAAAATTGCCCCTGTAAAAGAAATCATAAAATGCATGCTTAGCAATTTTAAACAATCCACACCTGTTTATTGTACCTCTCTTGTGACAAGGATTGCTAGTAACATTGGTGCATTGGAAGGCGAGAATGTCACATACCTAGATACTCCACCTCACGAAAATTTCATTATCACACCCGATACAAGGGCACATAATAAAATTTGATGAGAATGACCACGAGAAGATTATTTATTATTTTTCGGGATATATAAATGAGATTCCGCTCCCTAACCCGAACTCTCATTATATAAATCCCCATCACTCACCTTCGCTCTAGTTGAGCTAGACGAAGCACGCAGGAGTTCTGTGTCTCGCAGGTCATCACGAAGGAGGACTACTACGGGCGAGGCTAGTGGTTCACAGATGCCGCAGCCTACACCCGCATCAAAGGCCACACCCGGGTTCTTTACACCAACGCTGAACCCCGGGCTCACACCGACCTTCCAAGATGAGGGGATGTTCACACCTCATCCGCACCAAGCGGAGGGTCGACATGGCATGAGACACACACGGTGTCCTCCGACCGAAGGGATGCCACCACCACGTCACTCTACGGTGGACCCCGTAGCGCCCAAGAGATCAACACCCGACTTGGGAATATGGAACTCCGCACGTGAGATTGCACCTGATCACTCACCGATTTGGTGCGTGTTTCGATCAACGCCATCGGCCAGCACTCGCAACACCAAGCGAGGAGAGGCGAACGGAGACGGCAGAGCACGAGGCACGATGGCATGCTGGCGCCACATGGGGTACTACCCCCAACCCATAGGCCATCGGCTAGCTTGGGGAGGACCCCCCACGAGGTAAGTACCTACCTCCCTATCACTTTATTTTATCCCTTAAATTTTCATTTTCATTTTCCTTTTAAAAATATATATATATATGAAAAGAACAAAAATATGATTCCACTTCAATATGTAGTATAAGGATGCTTAATTTCTCTCGAAGTTGAAATGATGAATAGTTGCTCTCTGTCTATAGTTCAATTTGCACCTAGTTCATAACATTGTATTCCCCAATGTTTAAGTTTATTGGCTTAACTTGTCTTGTCCTAAAAACTTAATGATTTGTGGGTATGCAAACACATGATTCTTCTCTAAGCTATTGCCGGATATGATATGGTAAAAATAGAATCTACTATGATTTTGTTCTAAGAGAGATTCATCGTTCGGAGAAAAATTTCCAAAATTCCTTAATGATCAAAATTCTCATGATAACCTATGTGAGACACTGTCATACGCTTTTGATCAAGATTCACATTGCCAAAAATAGGTTATGGGCTAAGCTAAAAAATGGACGTGTGTCCGAAAAAAAATAAAACAATGGGTACTTCGATACCCGCCTCTAAAAAAAAAAAAAAAGAAGAAAGAGAAGAATAATGGACAAGTGTCCGAGGGCGAGTAGAGCCCACTTCTCTAAAAAGAAATAAGAGCTAGCCCATACCTTATCAAAAAGAAATAAAATTTCACTTGCACATCTTGATCAAGGCTTATGACTTGTTTCTCCTTATGGTTTGCACACCTGAGATGATTTAAGGAATCATTACAAAAATCTTCGCATGAATAATCAATCAAAGAATGAATGACTAGTGTTTCTATGAAAACCGTTCTATCTTGCAATAACCCAAGGGTTTGGAGAATGTTATAAGCCCCATATGATTTAAGTAAACAAGGATAGATAAAAATGCCAATTTATTTAAACAACGGAAGAATACTTTATTATGAGCATGGTACATTTTGAAATATATCGGCATTGTAGCAACTCCCGATCAACAACCAAACATTAGCTATTTGCTCGGGACGAGCAAAGGTTAAGCTTAGGGGACTTGTTGGCGGTCATTATCGAGTATATTATACCGCCAACTTATATCCAATTCTTGAGAAAGGGGCAAACTTATGATACATATACCTTTACTTCTAACCTAGTTCCACTTGTATTCGTAGAAATTATGTTTTGCGGTATAAGAGTGGAAACAGTACAAAGTCGCCAAATAAATTAGAAAGCGTATTGAATAAAAGACGCCAAGGAGTGGATCAATCAAGAGGACCAAACCCAAGACAATTTGGCCCATGCACCACCATAGGCCCAACATGTGAATGACAAAACGCGCGACAGGAGAAGGCCGGGGCGGGAGGCCCAAATTGGGGGCCGGCCCACCGCGGCGGCCGGCGCATTATTTCGGCCAAAGTTCCGCCCTTTCTCTGGCGGTTTGGAGGGATCTTCAAGCGGCGGTTGCATGCGGTGCAAAGTTTCGTTCCCGCCAAGAATAGCTCGAAGCAAGGAGAGCCCTCCATTCCCTCCTCCTCTCCACTATATAAAGAGAGGCACTCCTCACACACAAAACACACAACACACTACACATCACATTGTTACATTCTCACCTTGAGCACCACTCTCTCCCCTTCATTAGTTTAGTAGTAGGATTCGAGTTAGGCAAAGCTTCAAGGAGGGCTTGTCTCCTTGGAAGGATCTTTTGGTAATTTACTATGAAGTTCTTTTCTTTATTCAAGTCTCATTATTTATATCACAATGCATATGAACTAGAGTATAGTTATCCTCATGTTATATTCATATTATGCCAACTAGAGTATAGTTAGTAAGATATGATAATTAACATGACTAACTTTAGGCTAATTGAATCATATTTTATTCTTGGAACGTAGTAGAACTAAGTTCGAAAGATGGTCCGTGTACCTTCGGGTTTACCTTTACTCTTGCCCGTCGATCCGTAGGGGGTCGGGTACCGAGGGGGTTTAGGTAGTTTTCTATAAACGTAAGCGTGGTGCTTAGGTCTATAGAGAATCATCCGAAATGCCGGCATCCCACACGGTAGTGAGGTAGGCGGCGAGGGTGACAACTCTGTTCGTCCTTCGCACTCCTCCACGTCCGGTGTCGGGGTTGGAGTCTTATCAAGTGTCACCGGGGGCATATACCAAAGCGGGCATTTCCTCATCACTTTAGCCCATCTCTCGCTATGAACCATGAATGACATATGTAGACTATAGTCCGACGCATTGGCGATATTAGAATATCCAACTCAACATAGGTTTTTTCCTTTCTTGTTATTTCCTATTTATTCCTTCTAGTGCTCAAGAAGTGTGTGTGTGTCACCACTATCTCCAATATTATTGTCACTTACCCCAGTACATGATTAGTGGCTATCCATACATACATTGTGGGCTATCATCATCATATTAAATCTAAACCTGCCTTCCCATGGGAAAATATAAATGAACGATACCCGAATACTCCCGGGTGAAATGCTACGATGATAGATCCGTGCGCTTGCGGGTTGACCCTTGCAATATTCAATTTATCTATCACCCGACGCCTCTCGACGTTATCATTAAGGATAATATTTATTCTTAGTGATTGCGTTAAGAAACGCCAACACACCCTTCGCCGCCGCTCGGACTCGCAGCTCAGCGGGGCACATGCTCTCGGCGTCGCGAGGTCGCGCCTTTGTCCGCCGGGGCGCCGAGCGCCGGTCCTCCCTCGTCCCCCCACGCTCCCTCCCCCCCCCCCCCAGGGCCTCCCTTGCACGGCGCCTCTTGCCGGCCGCTTCGTGGTCAAGGGCTCACGATGCGCAGACTCTCGCTCCCAGCGTCCCCCTCCACTCCCCAACGCCGACCGTCGACCAAGTTCCCGTGCAAGGTCACTGCTTCACTTAGTCTTGTTGCCTCCTAGTAGATCTAGTGGTTTTTAGTGGTTTCATATTCCAGATCTTGTGCTTTGGTGATGTGCAAGTGAAGATCTCTTGTTTGGTTTTGGATAATTAGTGACACCTAAGGACTAATCTCTCGATGCTAAGTGTTTGACTAGATTGGAGATTGGTCGTGCGGGAGTTGGTGCATGGTGATCATGGAGGATGGATCGAGGTGATCCAAAAGATGATCAAGCATCCGATTCGTTGTGGTTTGGAGATCAAAGGTCCCAAGGCAAAGGTATAACCATAGGGCTTTTGATTTCTCACCCAAGACACCATAGAGGGTGTGGGTGGTTATAGGATCGATAAGCCGTACTATAAAGAGGGGAAACTTATCGTACATATCGGTCCTCATGTGCCTTTAGGTTCAAAATTCATATGCATGCATTCTAACCTAAAGAGCTAACTCCGCGCTTGTCGAAAATGTTTTCGAAAATGCTAACACATGGTGTCGAGGTGTTCTTCGACGTGTCGGCAACAAGAAACAAGTGACGGAAGCTCGGTTTGGAGCAAAGGTGAAGGAACGACGACAAAACGACGGATTTTCGCACTCAAACGTGACCGGGGCGCGGCC
The DNA here is from genome assembly GCA_015847255.1 of Hyparrhenia diplandra. Classification (NCBI taxonomy): domain Eukaryota; kingdom Viridiplantae; phylum Streptophyta; class Magnoliopsida; order Poales; family Poaceae; genus Hyparrhenia; species Hyparrhenia diplandra. The sequence goes on along the minus strand of JADLZK010004023.1, from coordinate 100,110 downwards.
GAAGTCGGCGAGGTGACCGGGGCGACCGGGTCGGTGAGTCCGGTCAGAATTCCAAAGAAGGGTGTCAACCGGGTTTTTGCCGAGGGCGGCCGGGACGCCAAACCGGATGCTTCCGGTCTTGACCGGAAGCACGGACGGACGTCTTGGCCGACCCGTCCGCCGGGGTTCCGTGCACCGTTGTCGTGTCGGTTGTGATCGGACCCACCGACCGGACTCACCGGTGAGTCCGGTCGGTCGGCCGATCGCCGTAAAGCGTGGGCTTTCTCCCCCAACGGCCACATTTCGTGGTGTGGCCTATTTATACCCCTTGGCTACCTCTTGCTCTCTCTCTTGGTCATTTGAATCATTCCTAACAAGCTAGAGCAAGCAAGTAAGCCTCCCTCCTCTCTCATTCTTGATTTGAGCTTCATTCTTGAGAGAAGAGTGATCCAAGTGCATTTGCATCGAGTTCTTGCATCTAGAGGCACTTGGGGATCGTTGTGAGCCTAAGTGAGTTTCTTGTTTCTCTTGGAGACACCGCTCCTAGCCGGCTTGGTGATTTGGTGGAGTTGTTGGTGTTGGTACTTCTTAACATCACTACAACCAATAGGTGGAGTTAATCTCACCTAAGGCCATATGAGCCGAGGCACTCGGTGTTTCTCCATCTCATAGCTTTACCATAGGCTAGGTTGTCATCCCCAAAGCCAGTAATGCTAGAAATGTTATGTGTGCTACATGTGATTGTGCTGATTTGCAATCTTTTCTAAAACAAATATATCTATCATTAAATTATCCGCAAGCGCACAGATAAAATAACACTGTCACATTTCACCAGGAGGGATCCGGGTTTATCATTTATAATTCTACCACGAGAGAGGAATATAAGGATGGTCGATATGATTATTAGCTAGCAAAGTTGTGAGAGATTCGGTCACTATCACTACTTTAGCAGGGGTAAGCCAATAATGATATGATAAGTAATAAACAAAGGCAAAGTTTAACACACAGAGATGTAGGCATAGACTACTCACTACTCAAACTAACGTGGACTTACGTTAAGAGATGGAATTCTTATGTAGTATTAAATCTACTAAGTCAAACATCTACCCTAGGTCATATACCATCATTTACAGCATAACAACCATGAATCTATGCATCCTGAAAATTTATAAGGAGAACCAAGAATAAAACAAGATAATCCCCAAAACCATGTTCAACTAGTCTTATAACCGAGGGATGGATTCCAAAGGACTCAACAGAATATCACACCCGCGATCTACCACACGACCCGTTATAAGATGCATCCGCAGATAGATCATATCTAAGCACCATGCTTACATAATTATTTCTATCACCTAACCCTCTCGAGATTCGAATTAGGCGCTCTACGAATAGATACATGAACTCACAATTAATCATGACCATATCAAATATACTACTAGAATAAACTAAGAACATAGCAAACCAACACTTAATATTGAAATAGAATAAAGTCATGGATACAAGATAATACCGTAATGACTTGAAGATCGAGAATCCTGGGTTGGCAACACCCAGCTCTATTTGAATCTGACTTGCTAATCTAACTAGAGGAACTAGAACTAGAAGAACTAGAACTAGACAAGTAGCTACCCTAATCTCTGGTGGAGAAGCTCTCTTCTACTTACGCCCTCGGCTTGAATGACTTGATAATGAATTACCATTAATTAGGGTTTCACCCTGGGGTCAGGGGGTCTTGTTATATAGCCCCAGGCGATGCACGACAGCCCTTGGATCAAACCGACCTTGATTGATGGACTAGATTGCTCCTCATAGGCGGTTTGGAACCGACATAGTTGGGTGAGGCTGACAGGTGGGCCCAGGCGGCGGCCGCCGCCTGCCATGCCCTCGGCGCCCGCACACCGCCGTGGGTCCCAAACCTCTTCGTTGTCTCTCGGTGTCTTCTGGAATGTTCTTACGTGGTTTTCAAGTTGATATACGTCACGGATACGTCTTTGTGTCGTAGGGCTTCAAATCTCTGGGCTTTTTCCCGTTTAATCCACTCGAAAAATATATAATTCACCAAAACTCGTGGAAATTGTTAGTATAAGCCCTATGTCTATGTGGATTTTCATTTTATGCCCTTATTTCATGTTTAGTTGACATATAAAAGTATTCAATAAGAGATGTCAACAAGCTCCCCCAAGCTTAACCTTTGCTAGTCCCTAGCAAAGCCAAACTTGACAATGGATCAGGAGTTGCTACAATGCTTGATCCCCTCACAAATTCACATGATCATTGGTAAAAGGTTCTTCTCCAAGAAAGGGTCAAACCATTCTAAACTTCCAACTCACCTATATTACTTGAAAAATTTGGGGCTTTTATTTGCACTAAAATCTTGGGTGATTGAAAGATAGAACAAGTTAGTCAAGCACTATGTTTCAAGCTCTTTGATTCACCTCGTTGCTCGAGTTTTCAATATTTTCAAAGACAAAACTCGAGTTTCCATTGTATGACCCTTTCAAGTCTCTCATATGTGGTATTTTTGGATCCTTACCAAGGCAATGATGTGGTGCCTTTTCTCTTAAATTGTATGGTATTTGTGGAACATGGCAGTTTACCATGCCTTCTCTCATCCTACTTCTAAGGTCTTATATGTGGAGCTCATAGGTGGGAGACAACGTATATAACTTTGCAAAGCATATATTGTAAAGTCAAACAATGGATCCAAAAGAACAAGTCATACAATGTAGGTGTATGGGATATATAGATGTGAGGTAGATATAGGTAACGATGGAATGTAATCCTAATGCTACTATGCTCCTTTTGAAGAAATTTGATCTCTCTTTTTTGGAAATTTTGAGAAGACGTAAAAGAGAACTTGGGCTAGCCTTTCTTTTCTTTTCTTTTTTTCGAGAGGCGGGCATCTCAAGTACCCATTGTTTTTCATATCGGACACTTGCCCATTTTTTTCAACTCTCTCTTTTATTCTTCTTTCTTTTTAGGGAGGTAGGCTCTACTCGCCCGTAGGACACTTGTCCATTTTTCATCTCTCTCTTCCCTCTTCTTTTTTTTTTTAGCATTGCCCCAAGTTCCTTTTTGTCATCAATATGTGAGAGATAATGAATGAAATACAAGGAGCATAAATGGGGTTTCTAGAATCATAGTAAGAGAATATTTTTGGTGTCCACTCCAATGTAGGAGTAGAACGTTTTCATGACGGCTAGAAAAATGGCGTTTGTCTACTTCAGTTAGAAGTAGTATATATGTGGAGTGTGGATTTTGTATGACAAGTTCCTAAGGGTCACGAGAGGTTGCCAAAACTCAATGCAAAGCAAGTAGTCAAAATAATGGTGTTTTCCTATCTAGTATCATGTATTTGGCTATGGTAGGAATTTTGAAACTCTACGTCATATAGGAAACTCATCATGTAATGATTTACAATTTTTTTACAAGCGGATCTCCGAATTTAGTGTCACTAGGAACAAGATAAATAGCAGCTCAAACTTTCTCATATCATATCCATCAATAACTTAGACTAGTTTAGATGTATGCTCCCACAAAATTTCAAGTTCAAGGCAAATCTTGATTTAAACAGTTGTGTCTATAAATTGGGAGAATTCTAAACCAATACTAGGTACTTGTAAGAAAGTCAAGCGAGCAACTATTCATCATTTCCAAACAGATAGTTCTTTGTCTAGCTCTTCTTATTTATTTAAAGCAAAATTAAAAGCAAACTTTTTGTACACACTCTTTTTTATTTTATTTTCATTTTTCCATTTTTTAACTATTCTGGAAACAACTAAAATATAGAAAATAGAAAATAAATAAATAGATAAATACCAGTGGTTGAGACTTACCTGGTTGAGTGGGGGTAGCCTTCCCCAAGCTTGATCTTCTTTGTGGGTGTTCTAACGGCGGCGTCCACGCTGTTTCTGTGTAGGTGTGCGGGTGGGTCCGTGTGATACCCTAGTGTCTCTTGGATGTTGGAGATACTCGATCGCCTAGTGTTCCATGCTCTGTTTCTGAATGTGGGTGGTCCGGTCCCCGCTGAATCCCTTGAACAATGGTGTAGATCCCTTGAAGAAGTTGTGCTTCGTGTTGTCCGAAACCCGCAAAAGAGCCGCGAGCCGGTTCCTAATCACGAGGATGGTCCTCACGGTGTGATGTACCCGCTTGGTCGTGGAAATATCCACTTCCATGATAAGTCTCACGGCGAATCGCGCGCGTCTCCGACATTGGTCATTTGGGCTTTCTTGCGGGAATCGGCGTGTGGCGGGCCTGGGGAAGGCCCCCGGTTGGCCCCATCTGATATCCCGTGTAAGCTTTGCTCCTTGTGGGGTTGGATCTGCACCCATCCACACTGGTTCATGTGCGGTTGCTTGGCGTTGTGGCATGGTCCTCGGTATGTTCACTGGTTGTGCCTGTACATTCAGTAAGAAGGATGGTGCATCATAAAGGGCAAAATCTAGGTTAGGTAACTGGATGTCCCCAATGCCAGGGTGTTTCATATAGTAAATACTTTCGTCCCTTCTCACCATGTGTGCTTGTTTGAAATATGGGTAGCCTATCAACGCCTGTTCTTTTTCTATAAAAGGAACAGAGGCATCCTCCAAGATTTTAAGATGATTTGCAATTCTAGTGATAAGCGAGGTGCACTCTATTGTTCCTACCAACTTGGGTATCTTTGAGCCAATGTTGTGCCATGGGGATAACGGGGAGACTTTCCTTCTTTTAATAACGGCGCATTAATTGCAAGTCTACTTTGCTCGACACTTCTATTGTCTTTCTTTGGAAAGAAAGTAAAACACATCCATTTATGGAAAAAGCGGAGGGTAGGTATGTGCATGTCATTGGCTTTGGCATCCTGGAAGGAATCTTTGCCAGAAAGATCCTTCCAAACTGTCAAGTGATTAAAATCAGGCAAAGCTTGATCTAGCGAAATAACGCAAACGGGTTCAAAACCAAGAGAATCATTCAGACCCTTCCAGGTAAGAAAATGTTGTTCTTTATAGAGTCTAAAGTGTATCCCTTCATTTGTAAGGCGTAAAGTGCAAAGAAATTCAAGGGTCAAAAGCCTAGAACCCTGCTCAGTAATTCCCCAAAAACTTTGCCACCCCATGTTGTTGAAGATTGTGTTAAATTCAGAAGCCATACCTATCTCATGCATGAAATCAGGGTCTAGTACCGGCGTGTGCGTGAAAGTTTGATTCTTCATGTCTCTATATTTTGCCGGTTCTTACGCACTATGTAGCCCAAGGTCACTGTCGGTCATCAGGATCTTCGGTGGTGGAGTTTCTGTTCCAAAGCTCATCTCCGATTGGGCTCTCGATGAGGAGCCATCCTTCTCTAAGCGCTTGGATCTCCGGGCAAATCCAAAGAAGCTCATCCCGCAAAGACAATCACAAGTCAAAACAAAACAAAACAAAACAAAAGCAAGACAAGTACTAGTAGAGGGATTAGAAAATAGTGGGTTAGCACAAAATAATCACAAAACAAAATAAATAATAGTAGAGAGGTTAGAAAGATAATCAGGGGTTAGCTGTCCAAAGTTAGTCGTCCAGGGGTTAATCGTCCAAAAGATAATGCTTGATTGATTTTATTCTGACAGAACTTCCCCTAACAAGATTTTAATCTAGCTTGGTTACTAGGACAGCATTTCCTCTAATTCTTCTTAATCTTTGTCTACTTGTCAAGATCTCCCTCCCTTCAAGATTTTTACTACTACTCAAGAACTACTTCTTTCTTCCTTCTTATCTCTTTCTCTCTTCTCTCAACTAAGCCAAAGCTTTCTAGAATGAAGAACTATGAATCTCGAAGTGAAACCGAAGCTCGAATGAGGAGGTGAAGAGAAACCGAGGGATATGTGGGTTTTTATAGGGGAGCGAGGGTGGCCTCGGCCGGCCGACATGAAGGCGGCCGCCCGTGGTGGGCCCGTCGGCCCTCTCCTCCATCTTTGCATGTTACTTGCTTTGAGGTGCATCGAGTTAGGTGGGTTTTGCGGTGGAAAAGCATGCGAGGCAAGGTGAATGGAGGTAGGTGGAGGTTTGAGTGGGATATGTCTTGTCCAAGTTAGGTGAAATAAGAATTTGAGTGTATGACAAGTAGGGTCCACTACTAGATGAAAATATTTTTGGTATTTTGATATAGAATGCAGGAAATAAATATAGGAATGTAAGAATAAATATTTTTTTGGGCCACCACAATAAATACTTCCATGAGTTTTAATCCTCCACAAAATTATTTATATGGGGTATTTGATTTTCTTGATGTGTAAAAAGAAATTAAGGATAACTACCGACGTACCTTCGGCGAGGGTTCGTAGTTTAAAGTCCACGAACTAGACTCTCTAATTCTTTTTAATTATCAGGTGCATTCTCCGTAGTCGGAGATGGTGATGATAAATCTTTCTTTTCAATCATATCTTACAAGAGCGAGGCTCGGGTCTTGGTTTGAAGGCAAATTTCTCTTCCTTTCCATTTAGGTTGAATGTGATTTCCCAAATTGTGACATTAATGTGTGCATTAGGCGTGCTTAGAAAAGGTCTTCCGAGAATGATCGAAACTTCGTGAATCAGTTGCATATCCAAGACTACAAAGTCCACAGTACGAAGAATCCTCTAATTTTAACCGGTATGTTCTCGGCAATTCCCGATGGATATCGATGGGCTGATCTGCTAGTTGCAAAGAGATTGAGGTTGGAACTAGATCTGTATGCCCGAGTTTGTCAAAGATGGATTTTGGCATTACAAGCGACACTTGCTCCAAGATCACAAAGTGCATTGTCAAAATATTGGTCTCCGATAGAGCAATCAATGGTGGGGCATCCTGGATCTTTCTTCTTATTTGGTAGCTCATTAAGGATAGCCTCACTTTGCATTCTTCTCGTTAACTTGATTGTAACACCCTGTTTTTAAGCATGTCATTAGCATCTGCATTTCATGAGCATAATCATCATTGAGTCACATGCAATCATGCACATGAAATGATAGGGGTCATTTGCTTATTTAAATGTGTTGTTTTTGCTTATTTTGCTTTGCCTCGTCATTTCATGTATGAAATGTTTGCATAATTAGTTGTTTAATGTTTATTTATTCTTAGTGATGATCATAGGGTGTTTTAGAGCATGAGTCATGTTGGTCATGTTTGCTGATTTGAATTTATAAGGATGGTTTGACTTCGTTTGACCTTGTTTGACTTTGAAAGCAATTTATCTTATTTGGTTCAAAAGTCCTAGCTAGAGACTTTGCATGTGGGTGCTCCTTGAATGGAATGTGTAGTTAATTTCGTGTAGAACAAAAGATGTCACAAAGGCGGTTGCGTGATTTTGAGTGGATCATGTCCAAAAGTCGAAGTTCATTTGAATTCAAGGTAAATTAGGGTTTACTCTAACCCCGGACTAGTTTTACTTCGACCCATCGTAGTTTCAAAACCAGGCCGAATTAGGAGAAAGTTTATACATGTGTTTTGCTCGAAAATTTCGTGAGGATCATTTTCTTCAATATGAGTTTTTGCTAATTCTGCACGGATCTCGAGGTTTAGAGCTAAACAGTTTGAGTTAAGGGTTTTAAGTCAAAAAAAAAAAATGAAAGAAGAAAAGAAATCCCGCCGGCCACCCCGCCCCACACTTGGTCGTGAGCGCCGCGTGGCAGCCCCGACACCGTCTTGCGCCCGTGCCATCTTAGAGGAGGGAAGCGCGTCCCTTGCACGCCAAACCGCCCCTCCTCCTTCCCTTCGCCCACGCCAAGAGCGGCGAAGCAGAATGCGGCTCGGCGCCGCCCGGCACCATTGCGCGCCGCTGCCGTCTACGCCGTCTACCGCTGCCCGTCTACGCCGCTACCACGCGTCCTTGCTCGCCTAAGCTCGCCCGGCAGCCCGCCAAGTCATGCACCATCTCTCGAACCGCCAGGGAGCGCCCAGATCGAAGGTAGTGCCTAATCGGCGGATTTTTGGCCGCCGGAAAAACCGGCCGCCATGGGCCGCCACGCAGCGAGCTTCGCCACCGTGGCGTCGTTCACGTTTCTTTGATATTGTTCACGTTCTTACCCGCCTCGGCGTCGCTCACGCCTTGTGCGGATCAAATCGGCGCGCCTCGCCACCGTTGAGCGGACCCGCAGCGGCACCGCCGCCGGCGGGGCGCGCGGCCGGCGGCTGCGGGCCGAGACCTCACCACCCGACCGCCCTCGCACCGTCTTTTGGCGTGCATCGAGTCGCCGACGGCGGCTGGTGCTCAACCACCCGCGGTCGAGCCACTGAGCCCCTTTCTCGCCGGAACGCCACCGCGCACCGCCATGCCGCCGCCGCGGTGAGCGTCTTGCCGCCGGACCTTTTCCGTCGCCTTTTCTTTTCGACCGGGTAGTCGATTCGCCGCCGCCTTGAAGTCGTGAAGCCCGCGCACGCCCGCTTAGCCGATCATCGCCGAATCGGTGAGTTCACCGGACCCGCATCCGTATAGCGCGCCGCCTGCGCCGCCGTGCATGCTAGGGTCGAAGTTTAGGTCGGGAAAGTGCATGTACGCCAGATCTCGTCCACCGTGAGTCTATAGGTGTGCTCGGTTTCGCCCGGAGACCCAACGCCGGCGAAGATCCGCCCTTCAGCGCCGCCGTCCTCTCAAGTTCTTGACGAGCGGGTCCCACTGTCGGGCCCCTTTTTTTTTTCATTATTCATTTTCGGCTGGTTGCAATGCTTAGAAAATTCGTATCTCGCTCATTTTAGCTTAGTTTTGCATGGGACAAATTTTGCTGTGATCCTTGTCATTAGATCTGCAAGATAAAAATATGATATTAGGTTTTCTGGTAGTTTTTATATTTATCTAGATTTATTGCAATAAATGCCATGTTTTAGGGTAAAAGCATAGATAATTCTTGGTGCATGATAAAATAGTGGTGCCTGTGCAAAATGTTCATGTTTTTGGATGTAGAGTCTAGGAAAAATATCATATATGCCATGTTCTGTTGTAGATATGTGACTTTTTGATTTATGTGCTATTTACCATGCTTCCTTAGGAAATTCATAGAAAAATAATTACTAGGGTTTTGCCATGATAATTTTTGTACATGCATTTGTTACTGTTATGTAGCTTTTCATGTTAATGGTTAAGCAGTTTCATGCATTTCATAGTACAAAGTATTTTCATGCCTAGTTTTAGTGTTACCCTGTCATTTTTTTTGTGTAGGTCAGTATATGCATGAGTTTGCCATGAAATTTTTATGGTAGGCATGTTAGACCAGTAAGATGCTCTGGTAATTTTTGTGGAATTTTCTAAGGTGTTTGCATATTTATCATATTTATGATGCTAGGAAAATGCCCTAGAAATACATGTTTATAGTAGAGTAGGGTGTATTGGTAATTTTATTGTGTGTTCTTGGCATGATTATGATCTGTTAGTATGCTTAGTTTGATAGCCTTGGCAGTTTGGCAAATTTTTATTCCTAGCATTTATATGATTTATAGTGTGCATGTGTAGTGATTGCTAGGGCATATTATTTCATGTGATTTAGTTTATCCTTTGGCTTGACCAGTAGGTTTGCTAGGTAGATTTTAACCTTGTTTACTTGCTGTTCAAATTTGGTAAGAGTTGCATGCTTGGTTAGAGAGTTATAGGAGTTGCATGTTGCTTGTTGGGGTTAGGACAGAGTCTCTGTTTTTCCTGTTTTCGAGGCTGTAGATGTTAGAATCAGGTCGGGGTAGTATTGAATGTATTGTAGATAATTTCGTTAGCTTTCCAACGAGTGTTCGTTTGCTGCATTTGGAGTTATAGAACTCCCTGTGTGACTGTTTTTAGTAACAGCATGTCATGCTGCCATTTTCAGCATTTAGTGAAATAGGGTGTTTGCTTGATATGGGTTACTAGGGTTTCTTGTGTAGTTAAAATTTTGTGTGTTTTGCAGAAGAGATATGCACTTATTAGTATCATACATCATAATGCATTCATCCATCATTCTACCTCATTTATATGCAAAGTATATCTCTGTGCATTCGGATATTAATTCTGCATGTGCATGCATCATCTCAGGATCGGAGGAGTTAGTTCGAGAGGAGATCAAGGAGCGGGAGGTCAACCTTCATCATCTCGGAGTGCAGCCAAAAGACCCCACAGGAGAAGGAGGACTCGACTCCAGCTTCGAAGACTCTAACTTCTTCCTACTACTTTTCTCGAGGCAAGCCCCGGTGCATGCTTTGAACTTTCCTATGCTTTCTCAATTAATTTGTTGAGTCCTTTTGTGAATGCTTTGCATTAAGTATAGGAAGTGGTTGAAACCGTTCTTTGCCTGAGATATCCTTGCTGAAGTTGTCCTATCCTATTTAGGAGTCTAGGTTAAATAAATGCTCGGTTATGATGATTGCGAGAGGCGGTGATTTCCGGTCACTTGTGAGGATTGTTGTTGGGTTAATCACGTTGGTGGTTACCGTTTCTTTGCTAAGGACGCTGGACTAATAAAATATGTGAGATCGGATGGATATTGTGGTCTTCCATCCGATCGAGCTAAGGACTAATCCCTTTGTCGGAATGTGGTCGGAAGTTGAACGTACTGTTCATATAGTAGTAGCTCCGCGAGTCGTGAGCCACGGCTCGTGAGAATGCTAGGGGCCGTGCACATGCGGCTTAATGTCCCTCCTAGGCGTGGTTGGTGAGGTTAATCGGGCACAAGAAGATCGCACGAGGGGGTCGTACTCGTTGCTGCTCACTTGGTGGCTCGAGAGGAGGGGGTTGCCGGCAAACCCGAGACTTTACGTCCCCTAACGTCTTGGGAGTGATCGGGTCCTACCTATGATCTAGTAGGCCTTTTTATGACAGGGGTATTCGCCACCGGTTTGCAATCGATTCGACCGCCATCTCTCTCGGTCGGTGAGAACCCGGGTTGCGTCCCACGACATCGTAGCTTAATATCACAATAATGGTTACTCTTATTCATGCTTTGCGATGTTAAAATGTTGATCAAGTTACTTATATTTAGTATTTATATATTGCTTTGAGCATATGTTTTAATCTTGACTATACGGGGACTTATGGTTATGTATAAATAATTAACCTTTTAACTTGGAAGAATTCAAGTAGTATGTGTAGGCGCATTAATCAACTTTATTTAAAAAAATAAATGTGAGTCGGCCCGCTCCGGATAAAGCCAAGCATAATCCTTGGAGTCTTTTCCTTATTTTCTCGGTTTAAGGCGGGTAAGTCTTGCGGAGTACAATTGAGTACTCACGGGTTAATTCCCCGATGTTGCGGGTGTCCCCGTCTAGCATGAGTTGATCCGGTTGTGATGTCTTTGTGATTGAAGAATAATGCCTAGGGCATGGCGGTCTCCATAATTCCCCTGTCTCATGCTATTGCGGGGGTGACATTAAGTTGGCACTATCTTATTTTATTTCATTTGTACAATTATCTTGTTTTCGAAAGCTATTGCTTCCGCACTCGAACTTTACTTTTGAAATAAATGTGTACATCGCACTCACGATTATATATAATTGAATTTGGTTTGAAATACCTGCGGATTGGAACTACGAGCTCAAAGATCTTGGTTGTATTGTTGATGAGTTTGAAATCACTCGAGATTTCGGAATACCGGGTTTATATGGACTCAAGTGTAGACTGCGATTGCTTCGGTGATTGCAAATTATACTTGATTTCTTATAAATTGGTCGACTCTGTCACATTGATCACCTCCATAGTGGGTAATGGTCTCTTCTTGTTCAAAATATCTCTAAGATACTTTGCATAGGTAGGGACTTGTATAGCATCGAGTAGAGGGATATTGATGTATAGCTTTTGAATTACCTCTACAAATTTTCCAAACTGATCATCCACTTGGGGTTTGCGTTGTCTTGAAGGTTGTGTCATGAAAATCTTTCATCATATGTGGGTTCTGAGGCAAAATCTCTATTTCATCCTCCTTTTCTTCTTCTATTGGTACTGGGGGTACCATTGGTGTTGCTGATGGTGCTCTCACTGGCTTCTCTATTGTTCTTTTTGGGTACAGTGGATCACGTGTGGACTTACCACGCCTAGTCGTGACATTGTGTACCTGCTCATGGTTAGCGGTAGTAGCGCATAATTTTGCTATTTGTGATTCTATCTTTTTTATTGTAAGCATATTGTTCTTTTAAAGCAACTGAAAAATTATCCATCTTAAGATTTATATCTTCTAAAACTTTATCATTAGCAACAAGCTTCTTAGAAAAATCATCATTAATTCTAGCTTGCTCTTCAATTAATTCTCTTAAAGATGGTTGTTTGGGAAAATTACCTTGGTACTTGCTTTGGTTATTGGATCGAGGTTGTGAACTCCATCCTTGTTTTGATTACATTTATCTTGGAATTGTGAACGGCGAGGCTTGAGTCGACACGTGAATCAATATAGTCTTGTAAAGCCCGACGATCCTTCTTGTAATTGGCCCTTTCTTCAAGCCAATTCAATAACACATCCATCTTGGTTGATACTGCATTTACTTCTTCCTCGTATTTCTTCAATTTGACGAGTGTTGAGTGCTTTCTTGAGACCAGCTTTGGTTTTCGATATCTTTTCCATAAGTGCTTCAAATTTTCCCAAGAGTGAGTGACAAAAATGATCCTCCAAAGAAATTTGCATCCAAATGCTCTTGAGCTTTTCTTGATAATCCATGATAAAATCCTTGCGGGGAGTAACCAATCTTCCATTCCATGATGGGGGCAATCTGATATGTATTCTTCTAAACGTTCCCATGCTTCGGAATTGATTCTCCCTTCTGGCGAAAATTTGTGATTTTTGCTCGTAAGGCATTGGTTTTGCCTATAGGGAAGAATTTTGATAAGAAGGCTTTTGAACATTCATCCCATGTCTTGATTTCTTCTTTATTTGCGTAGAACCATAACTTCGCTTTTCCGTCAATGAGAATGGGAATAGGCGGGAGTAATATGATATTTCGGAAACATTCTTGATTGTGAAGGTGTTGGCAATCTCCGTAAAAATTCTGAAGATGAGCGCGTGCATCTTCGTATGTCCTTCCACTGAATTGAGTAGCTTGAACCATGTTGATGAAGCCGGGTTTGAGCTCAAACTCAAGATTGTTAGTTTGAAGTACCGGTCCAAAGGCGAATGTTCTCATTGCTTGGAGCAGAACTCTCGTAAAAGTCCTTTCACCCATAGCTTCAAAAGCTGATTGTATGCTTCCTCTTGACCGACTTTATTCTTCATGAACGAAGTGAAGTGAATCTCAATCAATCGTTTATGATAAACCCCGTATAAAAATATAAACAAAGAAAAACAAGGGTAATCCTCGCTAAAGTAAAGTGCCTAGTTTAGACCTCATCACAAGTTTCTTTCTAATAATATCTCTAGTTAGCCATTAAATCCTCCCAGAACGGCGCCTTTAAATGCTTGTTGGTACTTCTTAACATCACTACAACCAATAGGTGGAGTTAATCTCACCTAAGGCCATATGAGCCGAGAGGCACTCGGTGTTTCTCCATCTCATAGCTTTACCATAGGCTAGGTTGTCATCCCCAGCCAGTAATGCTAGAAATGTTATGTGTGCTACATGTGATTGTCTTTGATTTGCAATCTTTTCTAAAACAAATATATCTATCATTAAATTATCCATAGGCGCACGGATAAAATAACACATCACATTTCACCGGGGAGGGATCCAGTTTATCATTTATAATTCTACCACGAGAGGAATATAAGGATGGTCGATATGATTATTAGCTAGCAAAGTTGTGAGAGATTCGGTCACTATCACTACTTTAGCGAGGGGTAAGCCAATAATGATATGATAAGTAATAAACAAAGGCAAAGTTTAACACACGAGATGTAGGCATAGACTACTCACTACTCAAACTAACGTGGACTTACGTTAAGAGACGAAATTTTTATGTAGTATTAAATCTACTAAGTCAAACATCTACGCTAGGTCATATACCATCATATACAACATAACAACCATGAATCTATGCATCCTCGAAGATTTATGAGGAGAGAACCAAGAATAAAACAAGATAATCCCCAAAACCATGTTCAACTAGTCTTATAACCGAGGGATAGATTCCAAAGGACTCAACAGAATATCACACCCGCGATCTACCACACGACCCAGTTATAAGATGCATCCGCTAGATAGATCATATCTAAGCACCATGCTTACATAATTATTTCTATCACCTAACCCTCTCGAGATTTGAATTAGGCGCTCTACGAATAGATACATGAACTCACAATTAATCATGACCATATCAAATATACTATTAGAATAAACTAAGAACATAGCAAACCAACACTTAATATTGAAATAGAATAAAGTCATGGATACAATATAATACCGTAATGACTTGAAGATCGAGAATCCCGGGTTGGCAACACCCAAAACTCTATTTGAATCTAACTTGCTAATCTAACTAGAGGAACTAGAACTAGAAGAACTAGAACTAGACAAGTAGCTACCCTAATCTCGGTGGAGAAGCTCTCTTCTACTTCTGCCTGGCTTGAATGACTTGATAATGAATTACCATTAATTAGGGTTTCACCCTGGGGTCAGGGGGTCTTGTTATATAGCCCCAGGCGATGCACGACAGCCCTTGGATCAAACCGACCTTGATTGATGGACTAGATTGCTCCTCATAGGCGGTTTGGAACCGACATAGTTGGGTGAGGGCCGACAGGTGGGCCCGCGGGCGGCCGCCGCCGCCATGCCCTTCTATACCGCCCCGCACACCGCCGTGGGTCCCAACCTCTTCTGCGTTGTCTCCGGTGTCTTACGGAATGTTCTTACGTGGTTTTCAAGTTGATATACGTCACGATATACGTCTTTGTGTCGTAGGGCTTCAAATCTCTGGGCTTTTCCTTTTTAATCCCCCTAAAAATATATAATTCACCAAAACTCGTGGAAATTGTTAGTATAAGCCCTATGTCTATGTGGATTTTCATTTTATGCCCTTATTTCATGTTTAGTTGACATATAAAAAGTATTCAATAAGAGATGTCAACATGCTCCCCTTAAGCTTAACCTTTGCTAGTCCCTAGCAAAGCCAAACTTGACAATGGATCGAGTTGCTACAATGCTTGATCCCCCCACAAATTCACATGATCATTGGTAAAAAGTTCTTCTCCAAGAAAGGGTGAAACCATTCTAAACTTCCAACTCACCTATATTACTTGAAAAAAATTTGGGGCTTTTATTTGCACTAAAATCTTGGGTGATTGAAAGATAGAACAAGTTAGTCAAGCACTATGTTTCAAGCTCTTTGATTCACCTCTTGCTCGAGTTTTCAATATTTTCAAAGACAAAACTCGAGTTTCCATTGTATGACCCTTTCAAGTCTCTCATATGTGGTATTTTTTCGATCCTTACCAAGGCAATGATGTGGTGCCTTTTCTCTTAAATTGTATGGTATTTGTGGAACATGGCAGTTTACCATGCCTTCTCTCATCCTACTTCTAAGGTCTTATATGTGGAGCTCATAGGTGGGAGACAACGTATATAACTTTGCAAAGCATATATTGTAAAGTCAAACAATGGATCCAAAAGAACAAGTCATACAATGTAGGTGTATGGGATATATAGATGTGAGGTAGATATAGGGTAACGATGGAATGTAATCCTAATGCTACTATGCTCCTTTTGAAGAAATTTGATCTCTTTTTTTGAAATTTTGAGAAGACGTAAAAGAGAACTTGGGCTAGCCTTTCTTTTCTTTTCTTTTTTTTCGAGAGGCGGGCATCTCAAGCACCCATTGTTTTCATATCGGACACTTGTCCATTTTTGCAACTCTCTTTTTATTCTTCTTTCTTTTTTTAGGGAGGTAGGCTCTACTCGCCTCGTAGGGACACTTGTCCATTTTTCATCTCCCTCTTTCCCTCTTCTTTTTTTTAGCATTGCCCCAAGTTCCTTTTTGTCATCAATATGTGAGAGATAATGAATGAAATACAAGGAGCATAAATGGGGTTTCTAGAATCATAGTAAGAGAATATTTTTGGTGTCCACTCCAATGTAGGAGTAGAACGTTTTCATGACGGCTAGAAAAATGTCGTTTGTCTACTTCCAGATTAGAAGTAGTATATATGTGGAGTGTGGATTTTGTATGACAAGTTCCTAAGGGTCACAGAGGTTGCCAAAACTCAATGCAAAGCAAGTAGTCAAAATAATGGTGTTTTCCTATCTAGTATCATGTATTTGGTCGTGGTAGGAATTTTGAAACTCTCTCGTCATATAGGAAACTCATCATGTAATGATTTACAATTTTCGCAAGCAGATCTCCGTAATTTAGTGTCACTAGGAACAAGATAAATAGCAGCTCAAACTTTCTCATATCATATCCGTCAATAACTTAGACTAGTTTAGATGTATGCTCCCACAAAATTTCAAGTTCAAGGCAAATCTTCATTTAAACAGTTGTGTCTATAAATTGGGAGAACTCTAAACCAATACTAGGTACTTGTAAGAAAGTCAAGCGAGCAACTATTCATCATTTCCAAATAGATAGTTCTCTGTCTAGCTCTTCTTATTTATTTAAAGCAAAATTAAAAAGTAAACTTTTGTACACACTCTTTTTATTTTATTTTCATTTTTTCATGTTTTTAACTATTCTTGAAACAACTAAAATATAGAAAATAGAAAATAAATAAATAGATAAATACCAGTGGTTGAGACTTTACCTCGGTTGAGTGGGGGTAGCCTTCCCCAAGCTTGATCTTGATGTGGGTGTTCTAACGGCGACGTCCACGCCTGCTTTCTTGTGTAGGTGTGCAACCGGGTCCGTGTGATACCCTAGTGTCTCTTGGATGTTGGAGATACTCCGATCAGTTCTAGTGTTCCATGCTCTCTGTTCCTGAATGTGGGTGGTCCGGTCCTCTTTGAATCCCTTTGAACAAAGGTGTAGATCCCTTGGAAGTTGTGCTTCGTGTTGTCCGAAACCCGCAAAAAGAGCTACGAGGCCGGTTCGTAATCACGAGGATGGTCCTCGCGGTGTGATGTACCTGCTTGGTTGTGGAAATATCCACTTCCATGATAAGTCTCACGACGAATGCGCACGTCTCCTGATTGGTCATTTGGGCTTTCTTGCGGGAACTGGCCGTAGCGGGCCTGGGAAGGCCCTGGTTGGCCCCAAATCCGATATCCCGTAAAAGCCGCCCTTGTGGGGTTGGATCTGCACCCATCCACACCGGTTCATGTGCGGTTGCTTGGCGTTGTGGCATGGTCCTCGGTATGTTCACTGGTTGTGCCTGTACATTCAGTAAGAAGGATGGTGCATCATAAAGGGCAAAATCCAGGTTAGGTAACTGGATGTCCCCAATGCCAGGGTGTTTCATATAGTAAATACTTCCGTCCCTTCTCACCATGTGTGCTTGTTTGAAATATGGGTAGCCTATCAACGCCTGTTCTTTTTCTATAAAAGGAACAGAGGCATCCTCCAAGATTTTAAGATGATTTGCAATTCTAGTGATAAGCGAGGTGCACTCTATTGTTCCTACCAACTTGGGTATGCTGAGCCAATGTTGTGCCATGGGGATAACAGGGGAGACTTTCCTTCTTTTAATAACGGCATACATTAATTGCAAGTCTACCGCTCTGACACTTCTATTGTCTTTCTTTGGAAAGAAAGTAAAACACATCCATTTATGGAAAAAGCGGAGGGTAGGTATGTGCATGTCATTGGCTTTGGCATCCCGGAAGGAATCTTTGCCGAAAGATCCTTCCAAACCGTCAAGTGATTAAAATCGTGCAAAGCTTGATCTAGCGAAATAACGCAAAACGGGTTCAAAACCAAGAGCATCGTTCGCACCCTTCCAAATTTAAGAAAATGTTGTTCTTTAAAGAGTCTAAAGTGTATCCCTTCATTTGTAAGGCGTAAAAGTGCAAAAGAAATTCAAGGGTCAAAAGCCTAGAACCCCCTGCTCGCAATTCCCCAAAAACTTTGCCACCCCATGTTTTTTGAAGATTGTGTTAAATTCAGAAGCCATACTTATCTCATGCATGAAATCGTGGTCTAGTACCGGCATGTGCGTGAAAGTTCGATTCTTCATGTCTCTATATTTTGCCGCCTCTTCTCTGCACTATGTAGCCCAAGGTCACTTTATCGGTCATCGGGATCTTCGGTGGTGGAGTTTCTGTTCCAAAGCTCATCTTGATTGGGCTCGATGAGGAGCCATCCTTCTCTAAGCGCTTGGATCTCCTGGCAAATCCAAAGAAGCTCATCCCGCAAAGACAATCACAAGACAAGACAAAACAAAACAAAACAAAGCAAAGCAAGACAAGTACTAGTAGAGGGATTAGAAAATAGGGGTTAGCACAAAATAATCACAAAACAAAATAAATAATAGTAGAGAGGTTAGAAAGATAATCGGGGGTTAGCTTTGTCCAAAGTTAGTCGTCCAGGGTTAATCGTCCAAAAGATAATGCTTGATTGATTTTATTCCTCGATGAACTTCCCCCTAACAAGATTTTAATCTAGCTTGGTTACTAGGACAACATTTCCTCTAATTCTTCTTAATCTTTGTCTACTTCTCAAGATCTCCCTCCTTCAAGATTTTTACTACTACTCAAGAACTACTTCTTTCTTCCTTCTTATCTCTTTCTCTCTTCTCTCAACTAAGCCAAAGCTTTACGGAATGAAGAACTATGAATCTTGAAGTGAAACCGAAGCTCGAATGAGGAGGTGAAGAGAAACCGAGGGATATGTGGGTTTTATAGGGGAGCGAGGGTGGCCTCGGCGCCTGATTGGTGGAGGCGCCGCCCGGTGGTGGGCCCGTCTGCCCCTCCCTCCATGCCGCATGTTACTTGCTTCGAGGTGCATCGAGTTAGGTGGGTTTTGCGGTGGAAAAGCGTGCGGGCAAGGTGAATGGAGGTAGGTGGAGGTTTGAGTGGGATATGTCTTGTCCAAGTTAGGTGAAATAAGAATTTGAGTGTATGACAAGTAGGGTCCACTACTAGATGAAAATATTTTTGGTATTTTGATATAGAATGCAGGAAATAAATATAGGAATGTAAGAATAAATATTTTTTGGGCCACCACAATAAATACTTCCATGAGTTTTAATACTCCACAAAATTATTTATATGGGGCATTTGATTTTCTTGATGTGTAAAAAAGAAATTAAGGATAACTACCGACGTACCTTCTCTTTTAGGGTTCGTAGTTTAAAAGTCCACGAACTAGACTCTCCAATTCTTTTAATTATCAGTGCATTCTCAGGTGTCGGAGATGGTGATGATAAATCTTTCTTTTCAATCATATCTACTGAAGAGCGAGGCTCAGGTCTTGGTTTGAAGGCAAATTTCTCTTCCTTTCTATTTAGGTTGAATGTGATTTCCCCAGCTGTGACATTAATGTGTGCATTAGGTGTGCTTAGAAAAGGTCTTCCGAGAATGATCGAAACTTCGTGAATCTGGTTGCATATCCAAGACTACAAAGTCCACAGTGCGAAGAATCCTCTAATTTTAACCGGTATGTTCTCGGCAATTCCGATGGATATCCGATGGACCGACCGCTAGTTGCAAAGAGATTGAGGTTGGAACTAGATCTCGTATGCCCGAGTTTGTCAAAGACGGATTTTGGCATTACAATCGACACTTGCTCCAAGATCACAAAGTGCATTGTCAAAATATTGGTCTCCGATAGAGCAATCAATGGTGGGGCATCCTGGATCTTTCTTCTTATTTGGTAGCTCATTATGGATAGCCTCACCGCATTCTTCTCGTTAACTTGATCACCTCCATAGTGGGTAATGGTCTCTTCTTGTTCAAAATATCTCTAAGATACTTTTGCATAGGTAGGGACTTGTATAGCATCGAGTAGAGGGATATTGATGTATAGCTTTTGAATTACCTCTACAAATTTTCCAAACCGATCATCCACTTGGGGTTTGCGTTGTCTTGAAGGTTGTGTCATGAAAATCTTTCATCATATGTGGGTTCTGAGGCAAAATCTCTATTTCATCCTCCTTTTCTTCTTCTATTGGTACTGGGGGTACCATTGGTGTTGCTGATGGTGCTCTCACTGGCTTCTCTATTGTTCTTTTAAAGTACGGTGGATCACGTGTGGACTTACCACGCCTAGTCATGACATTGTGTACTGCTCATGGTTAGCGGTAGTAGCGCACAATTTTGCTATTTGTGATTCTATCTTTTTATTGTAAGCATATTGTTCTTTTAAAGCAACTAAAAAATTATCCATCTTAAGATTTATATCTTCTAAAACTTTATCATTAGCAACAAGCTTCTTAGAAAAATCATCATCAATTCTAGCTTGCTCTTCAATTAATTCTCTTAAAGATGGTTGTTTGGGAAAATTACCTTGGTACTTACTTTGGTTATTGGATCGAGGTTGTGAACTCCATCCTTGTTTCGATTGTGTTGTACTGGAATTGTGAACGGCGAGGCTTGAGTCCGACGCTGAATCAATATAGTCTTGTAAAGCCCGACGATCCTTCTTGTAATTGGCCCTTTCTTCAAGCCAATTCAATAACACATCCATCTTAGTTGATAATGCATTTACTTCTTACGTATTTCTTCAATTTGACGAGAGTGTTGAGTGCTTTCTTGAGACCGACTTTGGTTTTCTCGATATCTTTTCCATAAGTGCTTCAAATTTCCCAAGAGTGAGTGACAAAAATGATCCTCCAAAGAAATGCATCCAAATGCTCTTGAGCTTTTCTTGATAATCCATGATAAAATCCTTGCGAGGAGTAACCAATCTTCCATTCCATGATGGGGGCAATCCGATATGTATTCTTCTAAACGTTCCCATGCTTCGAATTGATTCTCCCTTCTTCTGGCGAAAATTTGTGATTTTTGCTCGTAAGGCATTGGTTTTGCCTATAGGGAAGAATTTTGATAAGAAGGCTTTTGAACATTCATCCCATGTCTTGATTTCTTCTTTATTTGCGTAGAACCATAACCGCTTTTCCCGTCAATGAGAATGGGAATAGGCGGAGTAATATGATATTTCAGAAACATTCTTGATTGTGAAGGTGTTGGCAATCTCCGAAAAATTCAAGATGAGCGCGTGCATCTTCGTATGTCCTTCCACCGAATTGAGTAGCTTGAACCATGTTGATGAAGCCGGGTTTGAGCTCAAACTCAAGATTGTTAGTTTGAAGTACCGGGTCCAAAGGTGAATGTTCTCATTGCTTGGAGCAGAGAACTCTCGTAAAAAGTCCTTTCACCCATAGCTTCAAAAGCTGATTGTATGCTTCCTCTTGACTGACTTTATTCTAATGAACGAAGTGAAGTGAATCTCAATCAATCCTTTATGATAAACCCCCGCATAAAATATAAACAAAGAAAAACAACGGTAATCCCCGCTAAAGTAAAGTGCCTAGTTTAGACCTCATCATAAGTTTCTTTCTAATAATATCTCTAGTTAGCCATTAAATCCTCCCGCAACGGCGCCGAAATGCTTGTTGGTACTTCTTAACATCACTACAACCAATAGGTGGAGTTAATCTCACCTAAGGCCATATGAGCCGAGGCACTCGGTGTTTCTCCATCTCATAGCTTTACCATAGGCTAGGTTGTCATCCCCCAAGCAGTAATGCTAGAAATGTTATGTGTGCTACATGTGATTGTCTTTGAGTTGCAATCTTTTCTAAAACAAATATATCTATCATTAAATTATCCGCAAGCGCCACGGATAAAATAACACTTGTCACATTTCACCGGGAGGGATCCAGTTTTATCATTTATAATTCTACCACGAGAGGAATATAAGGATGGCTGATATGATTATTAGCTAGCAAAGTTGTGAGAGATTCGGTCACTATCACTACTTTAGCAGGGGTAAGCCAATAATGATATGATAAGTAATAAACAAAGGCAAAGTTTAACACACAGAGATGTAGGCATAGACTACTCACTACTCAAACTAACGTGGACTTACGTTAAGAGACCGAATTCTTATGTAGTATTAAATCTACTAAGTCAAACATCTACCCGAGGTCATATACCATCATATACAAAGATAACAACCATGAATCTATGCATCCTCGAAGATTTATGAGGAGAACCAAGAATAAAATAAGATAATCCCCAAAACCATGTTCAACTAGTCTTATAACCGAGGGATGGATTCCAAAGGACTCAACAGGAATATCACACCCATGATCTACCACACGACCCAGATTATAAGATGCATCCGCAGATAGATCATATCTAAGCACCATGCTTACATAATTATTTCTATCACCTAACCCTCTCGAGATTCAAATTAGGCGCTCTACGAATAGATACATGAACTCACAATTAATCATGACCATATCAAATATACTACTAGAATAAACTAAGAACATAGCAAACCAACACTTAATATTGAAATAGAATAAAGTCATGGATACAAGATAATACCGTAATGACTTGAAGATCGAGAATCCTGGGTTGGCAACACCCAACTCTATTTGAATCTGACTTGCTAATCTAACTAGAGGAACTAGAACTAGAAGAACTAGAACTAGACAAGTAGCTACCCTAATCTCTGGTGGAGAAGCTCTCTTCTACTTCTGCTTGGCTTGAATGACTTGATAATGAATTACCATTAATTAGGGTTTCACCACGGGGTCGTGGGGTCTTGTTATATAGCCCCAAAGATGCACGATAGCCCTTGGATCAAACCGACCTTGATTGATGGACTAGATTGCTCCTCATAGGCGGTTTGGAACCGACATAGTTGGGTGAGGGCGACAGGTGGGCCCAGGCGGCGGCCGCCGCCGCCATGCCCTCGCCGCCCTAGCACACCGCCCAGTGGGTCCCAAATTCTCTTCTGCGTTGTCTCTGGTGTCTTCTGGAATGTTCTTACGTGGTTTTCAAGTTGATATACGTCACGGATACGTCTTTGTGTCGTAGGGCTTCAAATCTCTGGGCTTTTCCTGTTTAATCCCTGAAAAATATATAATTCACCAAAACTCGTGGAAATTGTTAGTATAAGCCCTATGTCTATGTGGATTTTCATTTTATGCCCTTATTTCATGTTTAGTTGACATATAAAAGTATTCAATAAGAGATGTCAACAAGCTCCCCTTGCTTAACCTTTGCTAGTCCCTAGCAAAGCCAAACTTGACAATGGATCGGGAGTTGCTACAATGCTTGATCCCTCACAAATTCACATGATCATTGGTAAATAGTTCTTCTCCAAGAAAGGGTGAAACCATTCTAAACTTCCAACTCACCTATATTACTTGAAAAATTTGGGGCTTTTATTTGCACTAAAATCTTGGGTGATTGAAAGATAGAACAAGTTAGTCAAGCACTATGTTTCAAGCTCTTTGATTCACCTCTGTTCTGGAGTTTTCAATATTTTCAAAGACAAAACTCAGAGTTTCCATTGTATGACCCTTTCAAGTCTCTCATATGTGGTATTTTTGGATCCTTACCAAGGCAATGATGTGGTGCCTTTTCTCTTAAATTGTATGGTATTTGTGGAACATGGCAGTTTACCATGCCTTCTCTCATCCTACTTCTAAGGTCTTATATGTGGAGCTCATAGGTGGGAGACAACGTATATAACTTTGCAAAGCATATATTGTAAAGTCAAACAATGGATCCAAAAGAACAAGTCATACAATGTAGGTGTATGGGATATATAGATGTGAGGTAGATATAGGGTAACGATGGAATGTAATCCTAATGCTACTATGCTCCTTTTGAAGAAATTTGATCTCTCTTTTTGGAAATTTTGAGAAGACGTAAAAGAGAACTTGGGCTAGCCTTTCTTTTCTTTTCTTTTTTCAGAGAGGCGGGCATCTCAGTACCCATTGTTTTCATATCGGACACTTGTCCATTTTTTTCAACTCTCTCTTTTATTCTTCTTTCTTTTTAGGGAGGTAGGCTCTACTCGCCCGTAGGACACTTGTCCATTTTTCATCTCCCTCTTCCCTCTTCTTTTTTTTTAGCATTGCCCCAAGTTCCTTTTTGTCATCAATATGTGAGAGATAATGAATGAAATACAAGGAGCATAAATGGGGTTTCTAGAATCATAGTAAGAGAATATTTTTTGGTGTCCACTCCAATGTAGGAGTAGAACGTTTTCATGACGGCTAGAAAAATGGCGTTTGTCTACTTCATTAGAAGTAGTATATATGTGGAGTGTGGATTTTGTATGACGAGTTCCTAAGGGCCACAGAGGTTGCCACAACTCAATGCAAAGCAAGTAGTCAAAATAATGGTGTTTTCCTATTTAGTATCATGTATTTGGCTGTGGTAGGAATTTTGAAACTCTCGTCATATAGGAAACTCATCATGTAATGATTTACAATTTTCGCAAGCGGATCTCCGTAATTTAGTGTCACTAGGAACGAGATAAATAGCAGCTCAAACTTTCTCATATCATATCCGTCAATAACTTAGACTAGTTTAGATGTATGCTCCCACAAAATTTCAAGTTCAAGGCCAATCTTCGATTTAAACAGTTGTGTCTATAAATTGGGAGAACTCTAAACCAATACTAGGTACTTGTAAGAAAGTCAAGCGAGCAACTATTCATCATTTCCAAATAGATAGTTCTCTGTCTAGCTCTTCTTATTTATTTAAAGCAAAATTAAAAGCAAACTTTTGTACACACTCTTTTTATTTTATTTTCATTTTTCCATTTTTTAACTATTCTGAAACAACTAAAATATAGAAAATAGAAAATAAATAAATAGATAAATACCAGTGGTTGAGACTTACCCGGTTGAGTGGGGGTAGCCTTCCCCCAAGCTTGATCTTGATGTGGGTGTTCTAACGGCGACGTCCACGCCTGTTTCCTGTGTAGGTGTGCAGCTGGTCTGTGTGATACCCTAGTGTCTCTTGGATGTTGGAGATACTCTGATCAGTTCTAGTGTTCCATGCTCTCTGTTCCTGAATGTGGGTGGTCTGGTCCTGCTGAATCCCTTGAACAGTGGTGTAGATCCCTTGGAGAAGTTGTGCTTCGTGTTGTCCGAAACCTGCAAAAGAGCTGCGAGCTGGTTCGTAATCACGAGGATGGTCCTCGCGGTGTGATGTACCTGCTTGGTCGTGGAAATATCCACTTCCATGATAAGTCTCACAACGAATGCGTACGTCTCCTGATTGGTCATTTGGGCTTTCTTGCGGGAACTGGCCGTAGCGGGCCTGGGAAGGCCCTGGTTGGCCCCAGTCCTGATATCCTGTGTAAGCTGCTCCTTGTGGGGTTGGATCTGCACCCATCCACACTGGTTCATGTGCGGTTGCTTGGCGTTGTGGCATGGTCCTCGGTATGTTCACTGGTTGTGCCTGTACATTCAGTAAGAAGGATGGTGCATCATAAAGGGCAAAATCCAGGTTAGGTAACTGGATGTCCCCAATGCCAGGGTGTTTCATATAGTAAATACTTCCATCCCTTCTCACCATGTGTGCTTGTTTGAAATATGGGTAGCCTATCAACGCCTGTTCTTTTTCTATAAAAGGAACAGAGGCATCCTCCAAGATTTTAAGATGATTTGCAATTCTAGTGATAAGCGAGGTGCACTCTATTGTTCCTACCAACTTGGGTATGCTGAGCCAATGTTGTGCCATGGCGATAACAGGGGAGACTTTCCTTCTTTTAATAACGGCGTACATTAATTGCAAGTCTACCGCTCTGACACTTCTATTGTCTTTCTTTGGAAAGAAAGTAAAACACATCCATTTATGGAAAAAGCGGAGGGTAGGTATGTGCATGTCATTGGCTTTGGCATCCTGGAAGGAATCTTTGCCAGAAAGATCCTTCCAAACTGTCAAGTGATTAAAATCAGGCAAAGCTTGATCTAGCGAAATAACGCAAACGGGTTCAAAACCAAGAGCATCGTTCAGACCCTTCCAGCTAAGAAAATGTTGTTCTTTAAAGAGTCTAAAGTGTATCCCTTCATTTGTAAGGCGTAAAGTGCAAAGAAATTCAAGGGTCAAAAGCCTAGAACCCTGCTCAGTAATTCCCCAAAAACTTTGCCACCCCATGCTGTTGAAGATTGTGTTAAATTCAGAAGCCATACTTATCTCATGCATGAAATCAGGGTCTAGTACCGGCATGTGCGTGAAAGTTCGATTCTTCATGTCTCTATATTTTGCCAGCTCTTCTGCACTATGTAGCCGAAGGTCACTGTCGGTCATCAGGATCTTCGGTGGTGGAGTTTCTGTTCCAAAGCTCATCTTCGATTGGGCTCTCGATGAGGAGCCATCCTTCTCTAAGCGCTTGGATCTCCGGGCAAATCCAAAGAAGCTCATCCTGCAAAGACAATCACAAGACAAGACAAAACAAAACAAAACAAAGCAAAGCAAGACAAGTACTAGTAGAGGGATTAGAAAATAGGGGGTTAGCACAAAATAATCACAAAACAAAATAAATAATAGTAGAGAGGTTAGAAAGATAATCAGGGGTTAGCTGTCCAAAGTTAGTCGTCCAGGGGTTAATCGTCCAAAAGATAATGCTTGATTGATTTTATTCTGACAGAACTTCCCCTAACAAGATTTTAATCTAGCTTGGTTACTAGGACAACATTTCCTCTAATTCTTCTTAATCTTTGTCTACTTCTCAAGATCTCCCTCCCCTTCAAGATTTTTACTACTACTCAAGAACTACTTCTTTCTTCCTTCTTATCTCTTTGTCTCTTCTCTCAACTAAGCCTTGGAATGAAGAACTATGAATCTCGAAGTGAAACTGGAAGCTCTGGAATGAGGAGGTGAAGAGAAACCGAGGGATATGTGGGTTTTTATAGGGGGAGCGAGGGTGGCCTCGGCCGCCCTGATTGGTGGAGGCGGCCGCCCTGGTGGTGGGCCCGTCTGCCCTCTCCTCCATGCTGCAAGTTACTTGCTTTGAGGTGCATCGAGTTAGGTGGGTTTTGCGGTGGAAAAGCATGCAGGCAAGGTGAATGGAGGTAGGTGGAGGTTTGAGTGGGATATGTCTTGTCCAAGTTAGGTGAAATAAGAATTTGAGTGTATGACAAGTAGGGTCCACTACTAGATGAAAATATTTTTGGTATTTTGATATAGAATGAAAATAAATATAGGAATGTAAGAATAAATATTTTTTTGCCACCACAATAAATACTTCCATGAGTTTTAATACTCCACAAAATTATTTATATGGGGCATTTGATTTTCTTGATGTGTAAAAGAAATTAAGGATAACTACCGACGTACCTTCGGTGAGGGTTCGTAGTTTAAAGTCCACGAACTAGACTCTCCAATTCTTTTAATTATCAGGTGCATTCTCCGTAGTCGGAGATGGTGATGATAAATTTTTCTTTTCAATCATATCTACTGAAGAGCGAGGCTCCGGTCTTGGTTTGAAGGCAAATTTCTCTTCCTTTCCATTTAGGTTGAATGTGATTTCCGCAGCTGTGACATTAATGTGTGCATTAGCTGTGCTTAGAAAAGGTCTTCCGAGAATGATCGAAACTCGTGAATCTGGTTGCATATCCAAGACTACAAAGTCCACATGTACGAAGAATCCTCTAATTTTAACTGGTATGTTCTCGGCAATTCCTGATGGATATCTGATGGACTGATCTGCTAGTTGCAAAGAGATTGAGGTTGGAACTAGATCTGTATGCCTGAGTTTGTCAAAGATGGATTTTGGCATTACACTGACACTTGCTCCAAGATCACAAAGTGCATTGTCAAAATATTGG
Source organism: Hyparrhenia diplandra (assembly GCA_015847255.1). Classification (NCBI taxonomy): domain Eukaryota; kingdom Viridiplantae; phylum Streptophyta; class Magnoliopsida; order Poales; family Poaceae; genus Hyparrhenia; species Hyparrhenia diplandra. The sequence goes on along the minus strand of JADLZK010004023.1, from coordinate 72,584 downwards.
TCTCCGATAGAGCAATCAATGGTGGGGCATCCTGGATCTTTCTTCTTATTTGGTAGCTCATTAAGGATAGCCTCACTGCATTCTTCTGTTAACTTGATCACCTCCATAGTGGGTAATGATCTCTTCTTGTTTAAAATATCTCTAAGATACTTTGCATAGGTAGGGACTTGTATAGCATCGAGTAGAGGGATATTGATGTATAGCATTTGAATTACCTCTACAAATTTTCCAAACCGATCATCCACTTTGCATGTCTTGAAGGTTGTGTCATGAAAATCTTTCATCATATGTGGATTCCGAGGCAAAATCTCTATTTCATCCGCCGCCGCCATGCCCTCGGCGCCCCGCACACCGCCGTGGGTCCCAACCTCTTCTCGCGTTGTCTCGTGTCTTCGGAATGTTCTTACGTGGATTTCAAGTTGATATATGTCACGGATACGTCTTTGTGTCATAGGGCTTCAAATCTCCGGGCTTTTCTGTTTAATCTCTAAAAATATATAATTCACCAAAACTCGTGGAAATTGTTAGTATAAGCCCTATGTCTATGTGGATTTTCATTTTATGCCCTTATTTCATGTTTAGTTGACATATAAAAGTATTCAATAAGAGATGTCAACAGTTGGCAAGAAGAGGAGATTGTTTCTTGGCCACCTCCGGGCGAAATTGTGAGAGGATCACGCACTCCTCGTCGGGAAGACAAAGTGTAAGGAATACATTGCTCGTGTCTTGGGTACCTCACTTGTGAGTGGTGTGTTGAGGCTAGCAAGGGCACCACCTAGCTCAAACACCATCCTTGTGTTGGTCGGCACAACCGGAGACTAGCTTGTCGGTGTACAAGTGAACTCCGGGCGAACAAATCGACTTGTTCATTGTCTTGGTGTGTGGATCATCACCTTCGTGTGATTGATAGCTTTTCTTCTTCCCGGTGATTGGTTGACATCATCTACACGTCGGTATAACAAGCTCCTCACTCTAGCATTACTTTCCTAGTTTACTTTGAGTAGAGAGCTTGCACTTGCTTGTGTAGGTTGTTCTTGCTAGCATAAGGACCATATTAGGATTGCTCACTAGATAGAGTAGTGACATAGACTTTGTATGACTTAGAGATCATAGAATTATTTAGTCTTGTCACTAGAAGGCTTGCAAGACCATTAGAGCTAGTGCAAACCGCTTTACGCCATGTTTTATACTAACCGGTTTGTTGAGCTAAGCTTGTAGAAATTTTTTATAGGCTATTCACCCCCCTCTAGCCATCTAGGACCTTACAAGTGGTATCGGAGCCGTGGTCACCATTTTAGAAGGCTTAACAACCTCCGGTGTGAAGCATGGCTAGTATTGTGTTCAACAATGTTGGGGGAAAGCCTCCATTCTTTGATGGAGTCAAGAATTTTGACTATTGGAAGAGATGCATGAGAATGTACTTGGGATCAATCAATGACCAAGTATGGGAAGTGACCGAGAAGGATTTTGTCATCCTAGATCCTACCAATCTCACACCCACCGACAAGATCCACAAACAATGCAATACAATGGCATTGAGCACTCTATACAAGGGAATGGATGTCAAAGTGTTTGAAGGTATCAAGGATCTTGAGAAGGCAAGTGAAGTGTGGGAGAAGCTATGTGAGACCTATGAGGGCACCAAAGTTGTGAAAAGTGCCAAATTGTATGTTCTCAAGAGTGAATTTGAGAATTTCAAGATGAAGAAAGATGAGAGCATACCAGACACTTTCCATAGGCTCTAAGTGATTGTCAATGACCTCAAGGCATTAGGAGTGAAGACATTAGATAGAGATTTTGGGCACAAATTCTTGATGTGCTTGCCCAAGAGATTTGCCATGTTGAGGAAGATTCTCTTTAGAGGGGCTTTGGACACCATGACACCTGGTGATTTGCTTGGTGAAGTGCTAACCGATGAGAAGGTTGATGACATGGAAGATGAGGAAGAGAAGGAAGATGACAAGAGCAAGAAGGTTGTGGCATTCAAAGCCCCCCCACCTCATCCAAGGCTACGGGCAAGTCCAAGGCACAAGAAGAAGATGAGGAAATCAACCTTGAAGAGATTGATCAAGAGTTTGCATGTTCGTGAAGAAATTTAGCAAAGTCTTGAAGAGCAAGAAGTTTGGGCAAGGCTCTAGAAGAAGAAATGATTCATCCAAGGGCAATGAAGAGACAAGAAAGTGCTTTGAGTGTGATAGCCCTTATCACATCCTTGCCGATTGCCCAATCAAGAAAGAAAAGGAGAAGATGAAGGCATACAAGGGTGGCAAGACAAACAAGAAGAGCAAGACCATGACATTCAAGAAGACAAATGATGGTTCTTTTGTTTGTTCTTGGGATAGTGATGGCTCCTCCGATGAAGAGGAAGAGATGCCTAAGGCCATGAGTGCAATTGGCCAACACAAGAAGTCATCTCTCTTCGTCTCATCACCTTCATGCTTCATGGCTAAGGCCACTAAGGTATCATTGCATGAGCATGATGAACTAAGTGATAATGAAGTAAAATATGATGATAGTGATGATGAAGATGATGAATGTGAACCCACTAAAGATGATCTTCTTGAGATGCTTAAGCAAACTCATATCATGCTTAAGACTAAGGACAAGGAATGCAAAGCTTTGCAAAAGAGTGTAAAAACTCTTGAGCAAAACTTTAGTGAGCTAGAGGCCACCCATGAGGGTCTAAAGGAAGACCGTGGGGGAATTGGAGCTAGCTCATACAAGGCTTCAAAAGCCCATGCCTTGCTCTTAGAGAAGAATGATAGAGCTTGCTCAATCATCAAGAAGGATGTTGGTTCAACATGTGACATCATAGATGAACCATTCTTGGTTGATGTTGAAGAACCATCTATTCCTTCCACATCCACATCAACCCACTCAAGCTCTACTAGTAGTGATGAAGTAATTTTAGATTCATCACTAAAGGTTGAGAAGGAGACTCTCAAAAGAGAGGTGGATGAGCTCACCCACTCCTTGAGGAAGGCATATGGTGGGGATGCCCGCTTGCTAAAGTGCTTGGGTAGCCAAAGGTTTTCCCTTAACAAGGAAGGCTTAGGCTATGTCCCCAAGAAAGGCAAGAAGGCCTTTGCTACTCCAAAGCCTAGCTTTGTGAAGAGCAATGGGTCCTATTGCAATAGATGCAAGCAAGTGGGGCATCAAGAGCAAAAATGTGCTAAAATCAACATGAACAAGAAATCAACAAAGTGCATTCCATACATTTTGATTCTTGTTATTTGCTTACCAAGGGTGAGAAGGGTGTCAAGGCAAAGTTTGTTGGTACACCCATTGTTGGCCCAAAGAAGAAGGCAATTTGGGTACCAAAGGCTTTGGTTGCTAACCTCAAGCACTATGTAAAAAAAGGCCTCTACAATCGCGTTGAGGCCTTCTATAGTCGCCTTGTAGTCCGCCCATTAGGGTCTCTAAATGTCGACTTTATAGACCTGTCCATAGCGAAGCGTTTGCAACGAGGCTTTAATACGACGGGATTTCGTGGCGTCTCAAACTTCCCGCCTCGTAGTGAGCCCCTTGTTACACACACGCCGTGGAACGCCTCGTGTCCCGGGGTTTTGCTCGACCGTGGTCTCACGGTATCTACGGACATACTGTCTAAGATGCGATCGTTCTCGGGAAACCTCACGTACCCGCGACATCGCATGACCGCACTGCGCGTCCAAAAAGTAGTGACGCCCGGTAGCAGCATATGACTATAGAAGCTTCAACCGCACAGACCCATTTTACAAAAACTGCGTCAGTAACAATGACGCCAGCGCCGCGTCGACGCTGCGTCGCAGCGCGCCACGCGCCAGATCGTAACCGGCGCGATCGCCGCCCGATGAAACGCGTCAGTAAAGCATTAGTAATATATAGACCCGTGCGGCGATAACCGACTGTAATCGGGCGGTTACGCGCATACGCCAAACCCGGGTCTGTGGTTTTTTCGCTGCATTTACGACGCTGCGTGTGTAGATTACATGTCCGTAGTTCCTCAACCCTTTTACGGACGTTCGTTTTTGTCCGCCACGCTCGTAGCTTTAAAGCAGTTTACGAGACGTGGTTTTTTCTTTCGACTGTAACTGTTCCGCATTTTTCAGACGCTTGTAGCGGATGCTCGACCGTAGCTACCTGGGAAATTACAGATGCGTGTCTCTTTCGCGTGTCTGCGTTGAGGTTTCTATTTCGTACGCGTTTACCCTGCTCGACGTAAACCGACGCCGGGACTACGACGGTGGTTCACAGACGCATCGGAAACACCCGTCGTTAATTATTTAGATATTACAGACGGATTCACGCGGCGAAACTATTCCGAAACCCATAGGCGCTCGTTAGCCGCGGTGGTCCAGTACTTATTCGATTGTTACGCATGTGGTTAAGATGGGTCTCATCTTTGTGTCAGAGAGACTAGAGACGCCTCTAGAAAACTCGAGGCGTCTCAGATAATACATATACACAGGTATTGGTACTATTAATACGTATATAATACATATACATAGGTCCGATCACAAACAAATGGCAGACGCCTGCAGCATGGAAAATTCATTTGTATTTCTTAAAATTCATGTGTATCTCTTGAAAATTCGTGTGTATCTCAGAATGTTCTTCACACGAACATAGCCGTTGTTCAGGGCACGCCACACAGTTGTTCACAACACAAATAACACAGTTCAAATGCATGTATCCACCCGATCGTCATGCGACAAAGGGAAACAGAAGGAACTCACGGTTCATGAAACGAATACTCGCCTTCGAGGTCGATGATCTCTTCCATAACAAACTTGGCGATCTCCTCTCTAATATCCTCCAAATTAATCGAATTTCCAGACAAATCGAAATTCTAATACAAAGAAAGGTAGGCATAAGTGTTTGTTGTACACATGGTCTTTATTGCCAAACAAAGGTAGGCACATGATGGAGCTGCACTTCGAAAGTTACCTCGTGACGGTCCGTATGATGAACTTGTTTCATCGCGAGCCGAGAAGTGGTGGGCCGTGTACCCACATGTCTTTTCATTAGTTTGCGGCCGGCACCGCAAACATATGAAACACGGTGGTTATTCACCGAATGGAAACACGTATGAGTGCGTAACTCCAAGTGAAGCACTACTTACTATACATTCTTGTTTGGACCTTGCACGAAACATGCTTGTTTGGACCTTGCCGTCCCGGGCTGTTGAGCCACGCTTGATTCTCGGCAAGAACGCACTCGAGAGGCACTCGACATTCTTGTCATGCGAGCCACTCCCCCGCATTCTCGGCCCCGCAGACTGCGAGGCACTCTGGTCATCCTTGCCTTGAGAGGAGCCGGTTTCCACATCGTTAGCCGATGCACTCGCAAAGGCACTCGACCGAATCATTGGCATGCGGCGAAGTCGCCGCATTCCCATCCATTGCAGCCTGAGAAGGACTCTGATCATTGCTGTCATTCCCATTTAAGCTGCGTGTCATACAGTCCTTTAGATTGACTTTCATTGAGGCGGCAGAAGTAGGCACAGGAGGTTTTGGGGCGGTAAAAGAAGAGAGCTTTAGGAATGCTACAGTAAGACGGGCTCTGCTCCACTGGATCGTCTTACACATAGCCTATCTAAGAGCCTTAATCTCGCCTGTCGGCGGATCCAGTAGTGTAGCCTCAAAACCAGGAGTTACATGATCAATAGAAACAATAGAATGTCCTTCCAGTATTGGTTGACCTTTAAGATGTAGTTGATTCGGGTATACCATTCCCCTTGCTACCTCAACCAGATAACCTCGAGTCTTCACTGCAAGGGTACATGGTGCTGACGTGGAAAGTATCTCAACTGCAACATCCGCCCGACCGGCTTCTCGCATGCAAATTGCTCTTCACACCGCCCTACGGCTAGGGGTGTTGGCGACAATGAACCATGTCCTCCCGATTCCAACGCCGCCACCTTAGCTGTGAGCTCATCTAGTTGAGGTCCAAACTCTTCTCTATATGCTTCTACCCAACGCACTGGGACTTCCTCTTTACATACATGTCGGCGCAAGCCGGCCAAAACTTCCAACCAGCCATACTAGACATACCACGCACACGCCCTGTCTGCTTTGGGGTGCCCAGGACCGCTGTGAGCATATCTCTTTCCCTTACACCAGTGCCCTCAGAAGAAGCACGGGCGGTCTTCTCTAAAACCTTCTCGATAAAGACCGAGACTCTTCACCGACCAAACAATTGCGGCCTTTATTACGACACAGCCCGGTATCGCACCGTGCACGCAAAAAATGCCGAGCGCGTTCACTTTGAAATTCATGCCAAGGATTCTTGATGCTATTGTGGAGTAAGTAAGTGTCCTCCTTCTCCCACACTTTGAACTTTGCCTCGTAACCTCCCTCCCGTCCCCGGCAAAGTGGTCATGCTTGTTCTTCTCCCTAAGCCGCTTGTATCTCTCACTTGTTGCCGTGCCTCTTTGTGCTGCTCTTCGCTTCAACAAAAGCTGCCCAATCGTCCTTGGTGATGTATGGGTGCTTCACCGTGGCATCCAACCCCTTCATGACATAATTCCGCACTAGATTGCTTTTGAAGGTCCTAAAACTTTTGCCTACTGACCCCACGACTTCTTACATGCTATGGGCCTTAAGTTGCCTACAAACTCAATGAATTCTAGACACGTCCTCAAATAAGAATTCCTTTGTTGCGGCGCTTAAGGAAGAGATCGAATCTGTGAGCAAGGGGGACCCTTTCTCTAGCAATCGACACGCAAGTCTCTTCATTCTTAGCATGGCCACCTTCTCGGTGGGAAACCCGTTCGGCTTGAGCACCATGACAACTATCTTGCCTTCGGCCACCTTGTGTGTGTCGACCCTCCGCTTTCGCGCACCGAAAGCCGATGGCTGCCCCTCTCCAAAAAAATCCCGAACGCCCCCTGCGGGTACCATCATCTCTCTCTTGCCCCCGTGGTACCATCATCTATCTCTTGCTCTGTCTCTTCATATGTAGCTCTCCGACCATCCTCTAGAGAATAAGTTGTTTTCGTTGCCATATGATGTTGTAAATGTGCCATCGACACCTACATCGAGACACATTTAGGTTACACAGAGAAGTCAACAGCTAGCACTAAGCAAAAAGCTAACAATAAGTAGGGTTTGTATATCACATAGCTATGCCTTACCATTTTCGAGCGTCGTCAACGGCCGGCACACGACAAAGCTTCACCGGCGGTTCTAGGGGCGAGGAAAAGGTACGATCATTGTTCTATCTTGAGCACGTATATTCATCTCTATAAATAAAATAAGCAGCAAGAGTTGCAGTTTCCTATGACAAAACCACACACATAACAACAACATTATAGTAACACTCAGGTGTCAAGTTCAGTATCTACAACTAAAAATATCCATGTGAGGATAAAATTATACAGTTCAATTCAAACATATGGCTTTTTTATGAGGACTAAACAAACCACTGAGGCAGAGAACAAATAAAATGTCAGAAAACTAGAAAGGAAGCCAGAAATATGTTGGTTGTAATATGAATGAGACCATCCAACACCTTTTCCTAGATTGTCCGTATTCGAAAACGGTATGGAGGATCATCTTTTATGCTACTGGCCTAAACCAGCCTAGATCTATATAAGCCAAATGTTTGGTACATGGCTTACTAATCAGAATAAAAGGATTAGAAACTTGATTTGGGTTGGGTTGGCGTCACAGCTATATGCTGGGCCATTTGGCGCTGTCGAAACAATATTATCTTTAACAAAATGATAGTTTTCTCGTTGTCGAAGGTTATTTTCAGATGGGCCTATTGGTCGCGCGATGCGAGCCCGATTGCGGCGTGATGAACAAGATAAGAACACACTCTCGCTAATTAGCGTAAAAACTAGAAGTGATTACTTTGGAGTTTCCCTATAGAGGGTGGAAGCACATTTATCATTTGCTTTAGTTCTCTTTATCTGTTTTAGAGACTTGTTTTGCTCTACCTTTTTATCCACTACTTGTAATAAGTGGGTGTGTACATCCTCGGATGTAGAGGCCGGATGTTTTCTCATCCATTATCTAAAAACAAAAAAAGCTTAAAATCGCTGAACAGATTTGAAAATTTCAATCACCTGGAAATTAGCAAGGCCCTAATATTATACAGTTCAATTACGTAATAGGCAGCGTCTGTGAGGACTACACAAATGCAAGGCACGAGATCACAAAAAAAAATTGCACTCCCTCCGTTTCCAAATTGTAAGTCGCTTTGACTTTTTTGGTTCGTCCATTTTGCTATGTATCCAGGGCATATTATTGTATCTAGATACATAGCTAAATGGATGTACCGAAAAGTCAAAAAAAACTTACAAACCGAAACGGAGGAAGTAGTTCGAGAATAGAGGAATATAAACAAACGTAGTTTAGCAACATTCGTTTAGTGGGAAAATTTTATAAGACAAGATAGTAGTAGTACTCGATTCAGGCAAAATGATGTTCTCAAGCTTGTGTATTCATCTATGAAGAAAATAAGCAAAGAAAATTAACACCTTTCCTCACTACCTGTGAATGAAAAATTCACGACACCGGATGATGCGTTGATGCCCGGAAATCACCGAAGTAGCTACGTCGCTCGAACAGATTTGAAACTTTCGACACGGAAATTAGCAAGGCCCTAATATTATACGATTCAATTACCAATAAAGCGTCTGTGAGGACTACACAATCCACGAGGGCACAGATCACAAAAAATTGCACTCCCTCCTTTTCCAAATTGTAAGTCACTTTGACTTTTTGGTTCGCCCATTTTGCTATGTATCCGGGCATATTATTGTATCTAGATACATAGCTAAATGGATGTACCAAAAGTCAAAGCGACTTACAAACCGAAACGGAGGAAGTAGTTCAGAACAGAGGAATATAAACAAACTGTAGTTTAGCAACAGTTCGTTTCGTGGGAAAATTTTTGTAAGACAAGATAGTAGTAGTACTCGACGAGGCCATTGTTCTCATGCTTGTGTATTCATCTATGAAGAAAATAAGCGGCGAGAATTAACACCTTTCCTCACTACCTGGCGAATGAAAAATTCAGGCGACACCGGATGATGAGTTGATGCCTGGAAATCACTGAAGGAGCTACGTCGCCTGAACAGATTTGAAAATTTCAGTCACCCGAAAATTAGCAAGGCCCTAATATTATACGGTTTAATTCTATAAGAGGAAGTCTATGAGGACTACACAATCCACGAGAGGCACGAGATCACAAAAATTGCACTCCCTCGGTTTCCAAATTGTAAAAGTCGCTTTGACTTTTTGGTTCGTCCCATTTTGCTATGTATCCGGGCATATTATTGTATCTAGATACGTAGCTAAATGGATGTACCAAAAAAAGTCAAAGCGACATACAAACTGAAACGGAGAAAGTAGTTCAGGAATAGAGGAATATAAACAAACAAAGAGTTTAGCAACAGGTTCGTTTAGTGGGAAAAAATTTTTGTAAGACAAGATAGTAGTAGTACTTTCGACGGAAGCGGTCGATGTTCTCAAGCTTGTGTATTCATCTATGAAGAAAATAAGCGTGAGAATTAACACCTTTCCTCACTACCCGGCGAATGAAAAATTCGCGACACCGGATGATGCGTTGATGCCTGAAATCACCGAAGTAGCTACGTCGCTGAACAGATTTGAAACTTTCGACCACACCGAAATTAGCAAGGCCCTAATATTATACGATTCAATTCTGTAATAGGCAGTGCAATGAGGACTACACAATCCACGAGGGCACAGAGGAAGTAGTTCAGGGAATAGAGGAATATAAACAAACTCTAGTTTAGCAACAGTTCGTTTAGGTGGGAAAATTTTTGTAAGACAAGATAGTAGTAGTACTCGACGGAAGCGGTCGGTGTTCTCATGCTTGTGTATTCATCTATGAAGAAAATAAGCGGCGAAATTATCGGCAATCCTCACTAGGAAAAACTGGAAAGCAAGCGGAAATGTGTTGGTTGTAATATGAATGAGACCATCCAACACCTTTTCCAAGATTGTCCGTATTCGAAAAACGGTATGGAGGATCATCTTTTATGCTATTGGCCTAAACCGGCCTAGATCTACATAAGCCATATGTTTGGTACATGGCTTACTAATCGAACAAAAGGATTAGAAACTTGATTTGGGTTGGCGTCCACAACTATATCTTTGGGCCATTTGGTATTGTCGAAACGATATTATCTTTAACAAAATGATAGTTTTCGTTGTCGAAGGTTATTTTCAGATGAGCCTATTGGTGCGGTATCGAGCCCGATTGCGGCGTGATGAACAAGACAAGAACACACTCTCGCTAATTAGCGTAAAACTAAAAGTGATTACTTTGGAGTTTCCCTATAGAGGGTGGAAGCACATTTATCATTTGCTTTAGTTCTCTTTATCTGTTTTAGAGACTTGTTTTGCTCTACCTTTTTATCCACTAGTAATAATTGGTCGTGTACATCCTCGAATGTAGAGGCCGGATGTTTTTCTCATCCATTATCTAAAAACAAAAAGCTTCGTCGCTTTGAACAGATTTGAAAATTTCAGTCACACGGAAATTAGCAAGGCCATAATATTATACTGATTCAATTACGTAATAGGCGATCGTGAGGACTACACAATCCTACGAGGCACGAGATCACAAAAAAATTGCACTCCCTCCGTTCCAAATTGTAAATCGCTTTGACTTTTTGGTTCGTCCATTTTGCTATGTATCCGGGCATATTATTGTATCTAGATACATAGCTAAATGGATGTACCAAAAAAGTCAAAGCGACTTACAAATTGAAACGGAGGAAGTAGTTCGAGGAATAGAGGAATACAAACAAACTTTAGTTTAGCAACAGATTCATTTAGCGGAAAAATTTTGTAAGACAAGATAGTAGTAGTACTACTTTGACAGAGCGGTTAGTGTTCTCGAGCTTGTGTATTCATCTATGAAGAAAATAAGCGGCGAAATTATCACCTTTCCTCACTTCGTGGCGACCGAAAATTCAGGCGACACCGGATGGCGCGTTGATGCCGGTTGTTGGATGGAAATCACTGAAGTATCCATGTGAGGCTAATATTATACGATTCAATTCTGTAATAGGCAGTCTATTAGGACTACAAGAACCACGTAGTCACGAAACACAAAATAAATTAAATGTAGTTCAGAATAGAATAGTATAGACAAACTGCAGTTTAGTAACATTTCATTTAATAGGAGCAAATCATTGTTCTTGAGCATGTATATTCATCTATAAAGAAAATAAGCGAAGTAGTTGCGGTCTCCTAAAACAAAAACACAAAGGTAACAACATTAATGTAGTAGCCAGTGTCAAGTTCGCATGTACAACTCAATACATCCATCTCGGGATACAGTTATACGATTCAATTCTCAGTAATAGACAGTCTATGAGAAGTAGACGAGAGCCTGTTCGCTTGTTCTTGCAATTTTGCTTCATCTTGTTTCAGCTTATTCTCTCACAGGATACTATTAAACAAGCAAACAGGCTCTCGGGGGCACGATCACCAAAAAAAAAGGTAGTACTCTACAGGCGTCGTGTTTACTTGAGCACGCGTATTCATCTATAAAGAAAATAATAAAGCGGGATAACAACAACATTGTAGTTATATATAGTAGCAGTCAATGCCTGGTAGCGATGAGGTGTCAAGTTCGGTATGTACAACTCAATTATATCCATATTACGAGGATAAAATTATAGTTCAATTCTGTACATAATAGATAGTATGTGAGGACTAGTCGACCTGTTCGCTTGTTCTTGCTTCATCTTGTTTCAGCTTATTCTCTCTCTCACGTCACAGAATACTATATATTAAACACAAGCGAAACAGCTTCTTGAGGCACGATCACGGAAAAAAAAAAAAAAGGTAGTTCAGAATAGTGGAATCTAACAAACTGTAGTTCGAGAATGTAGGCACGCACAAGATTGATGGGCTAGATATGAAACCCTAGAATGGCCGGCCGGCTGGTGGAGGAAGAAGCCGTCGGAGAAGGAGGTCATTTGGCGGAAGCGGCGTCGCTTGAATGGCGCTGGATGCGTCGGGCGGTGGCGGCGCCGCTGATGAGGCGGCCGGAAACCCTAGAGTCGCCTGTGAGGAGTGTGGCTAGGAACCAAACACCCCGATCAAAATGAATCGCCCGCTTTGCACGAGGCGGGTAAATTTTTTTGAGTTTTGTAAAGGCTCGCCGTAAAAATCGTGAGCGAAAAATTGGGCATAAGTAAAACGTATAATAAGTCGTTCGGCTGATTTTGGCCGATTGAATAGTATTCCCGTGAAAGAGAATAAGCCACTTCAGTTGCGGGCGCGTGTGGTGGGGCCGCCCCGTCCGTCGGTCATAGTGCACCCCGTCCCTATGTATGTATAATGTATATATACTCCCTCCGTCCCTAAAAGATTGCCACCGCTTACCGAGACATAAATACCGGCAATTATATATTAAAATATAAAAACATTTGTGCTAAGTAATTAGCATCATCGAAAAGATCTTCAAGTCTAGTTTTTTTAACAAATTTATTTGATAATTTAAATTTTGCACATATTTTCTACAAATTGAGTCAAACTTATGGCACGCATCCCACGGTGACGGTCTTTTTAGGGACGAGAGGGAGTAAGTATCTACTACCCGCGTTTGCTCTCCCTCTCAGATCTCGTCTCGCCTCTCGCGATTCATTCCATCTCTCGCTCTCTTCCGTCCCTTCTCCCAGGTGAGCTCGAGACGCGAGGTCTTGAAGGATCTTGGCATCATAGGTGTTCGCCCTTCGAATTGGAAAGAGGAGTCTGGTCTTTGGATGAAGAAGAAGCTTCGGTGGGTGGTCCAAGTGGTGACACCAAGAAGAAAAACTTGGAGCAGATCTTGGAGGACTTGATGTGGAAGACAAACGTGTTTATTATTCCGTACATTGTCCGTGTTATCATTGGATGTGTTCGATGTATCTTTGTAAACATGTAACAATGCCCGATGCAATGTTATTATTGTGGTATTTGCGAATATCACAACGCTGTTAGTGCAATGCTTGGTGTCAAGATTTTGCACCCGTGAAAAGTCAATTGAGTTGAGTGGATCCACCGTGGTTAATATGCCATCCGCTACGTACCCATGCTTTGTGTAAAGGCGTGAGTGATACTCCCTCCTCCAAACCAAAAAAACCCGTAATTTTTTGACCATTTCAAAATCTAATTTGACTATTCGTCTTGCTCAACATATTTGTGTAAATTCCAAAATAAATTAGCTATTGTTATAATATCTTTAATGATCTAATAAGTCATAACAAAATTGATAATATTTATATACATTATTCAAATAAAACGAATGGTCAAATTAGATTTTGAAAGGTCAAAGAATTGCATTTTTTTTTGGTTGGACGGAGGGAGTACTCCACGCTTGCCGACTAGCGTGGGTTTGCAACTAGTCTACGTACACACGCGATACTAAAAAGCGTGAGTAATAAAGCGACCGTCTGTGGCCGAGTCTACTCTACGACGTCGTCCGCCACCTCTACGCACTGCGCAATTGGAGTGCGAACTCACTTCCACGCCCGGCTACATCTATCTCGTCGCCGCCGCCGCCGCTATAAGCTTAGCTTCACGCGCCGCCTTCCACGCATCACCACCACCGCCGGGCGCCGCGGCCATCCTCGCCAAGACCATGCGGGGCTTCCGCCGGAGATGCTTGCATTGGTTGCCATCCGCCGCCAAGGAGGCGAGGATCCCATGGACGACCTCACCATTCGCGCGCACCGTAGCGTATGGCGGAGGTGTCTTGGCGGCGCCATGGTGGGATCGGAGCATCCCACCGAGCGGGTTTTCCAACGTAACGAGGAATGGCGTACCCTCGTCACCGATCTCGCCATCGCCGGGCAACCCGAGGCGTGCTTCGAGCGGGCCGCGTTTACCCCGCTCGCCGATGGCCGCGGCACCGCCGCGCCCCGCCGACATGCCGCGCTACGCCGCCCGATCACGGGGGCATCAACTCGCCCACGTACGCATACACGCCCTTGCTCTCTGATGAACACCGCGCCGATGACGACGACACGCACGAAAGGTGTTATGGGGATCGGCGGCGACGCGTTGACAAAGAAATGACGTGGGGCACGAAATCGCGGCACGCCTCCGCGTACGTGCAATAGCGGTGTTGAGCGACGAGCCGATGGTGGCGCCCGTATCCGGCGGGTTTTCGGTTTCTCCGTCATCTCCTCGCTCGCCCAACCGCCGGGTGCTCGCCAACACGGGCATCTTCGATGCAAATGCGTCTTGCCGGGGCGACATTGCCGGATGGTCGGAGTCGGAGCGTGGAAGGCAACCGTGGGGAGTGTACTGCAGCGAGCAGTGCAGGATCAGCGACGAGTCTACTTTGTTCTTCGTTGATGGCTTGTGGGCATGAGTGTACTTCGTTCTTCCAATGCAGGGGAGTTGCTCACAGTTGCAGGTGACGCCTAGCTAGATATAACAACTTTTGGTAGCTTTTGGAAGTGTGCACGCGTCGTAGGTGATGCATATATGGTGTGCATATGTTCGATCCTTACCTAGCAGTGATGTTCAAGAAACGTAGATCTGGATGGAACGAAGACCGAGATGTTTTAATTAGTTGTAATATAATCCGTGTGTTATAATGCTCACTTCTGTTTCAGTGTCTACCATTAATTCTCGCCGCGCGCGGCCACGCAGCCATGGCCGCCGCGAGCACCCCGGCCGGCATATGGCTATAGTTAGCCGCCTCTCGGGCTGAACTCTCTCCCTTCTTTCTTACCTTGCCACCTCGAGGCTCGTCGGCTTGAAGGCGCGCTATTCCTGTGCCGTTGAGGTCACCTTTGGAACGCTACCGTGTCCGCCGGTTCACACGCCGGCCGGCCGGGCTGCTCGAGCTAAGCGTTCACCACGACGGCAACAACCCTCTGCGACCCGTCCCCGCCTCGACCGAGTTTTGAAAACCGCTTACGCCGCACTCCCGATGCCTCCATATCCCGTCCCATGTAACCTCGGGCCCGTCCTCGCCGCCGGAGAGTGTCGCCCCCGCCCCATTTGCGCCCGCCCGCCAACGCCGGTCGGTCGAGCTCGCGGTAGGCGGAGCCCATTCAAACCCGCTCATCCGATAGCATAGATAGGAACGCTAGGTTCTGGGGATCACGGTGTTCGTCCTCCCGCCGCTAGAGACATCATCTCCCGTGTGCCGCGCCATGATGGACTTCTCCTCGAAGGGGTGATTCACCGTTGGCGCGGTTTCTAAGACGAGGGAACAGTAGAACGCAAATGATAGAAAAAGATTGACACGCATCATATTAATTAAACCGATAAAAGGAAACAAGATAACCCAAATTAACGAAAGATAAAGAGATTGCTATGCGCCAGACAACCAACAACCGATTCCTTAGCAAATTAACCACACGGATCATTGTATCTTTTACACACATCCACACAAATCGGACAACGATAAATTAACATAAAAAAAGAAGAGAACCTAGGCCGCCTTCTTAGCCTTCTTGGCCGGCTTCTGGCGGCACCGCCTTCCCGGCCGCCTCCTCCGGTTTGGCGGTATCCCCCTCGGCGAGGGTATCGGCCGAGATTCGATCCGGAGGGCGTAGAAGTTGGCCCTCTCCTCGAGGGGCAGATTCACCTTGGCGCAGCCAACATCGCCGGCCGTGCCATTCAGCTTGGTGAGGGCGGCGCGAGGCGCTCCACAAAGAACTTCATCTCCTCCCGGTGGCGGCCATGTCGACGATCGTGGGCGGCGAGTCCGGCTTTCCCGTGAGAGGGGCACGAAAGAGAAGTTAGTGTTGGATAACGGGAGGGGGCGGGGGCGGGTATAATGTGGCGTTTCCAAAACACGGTTGCTCGGAAAAACATAACCGACGACCGCCGCGCCCAATGGCCGTCTCCTCGGACTCAACGGCGATCGTATTTTCCAAAGCACAACCGACGCTTAATTAATTGTTTGTTTTTGACAAATTTTACATTGAACAAGTTAAGATTCAAATCAAATTTAATATAATATATATTTTGTTAATATATACAAACAAAAAAAATAGAACATATATTAAAAATGATTAAAAAGAGGAAGGCCGCGCCTAGTCCTCGTCGTCGTCCCTCCTCCTCATCCTCCTCGGCGGCGTCCGTCCTTCTTGGCCAAGGCCTTGAGAACGATCCCGCCAACTCTTCCACCTTGGGGGCGTAGTGGTTTATCTTTTCATCCGTAGGTCGATCCACCCTTGGAAGAAGACCATGGCCGCCCGCCCGCCTCCTTCACTTCATGAAGGCAGGGCGGAGACGATCGAGGGTGAAATCCCTCCTCGATTACCTCCCGATAGCGGTGCCGATCAAGCAAGCTCATCGGCCGCCTGCTCTAGCCGGGAGGCCAGAACCTCCATGCGGTCCCGCTTTAGGAGAGGGCGGGACGGGGTCGAAGTCATCGTCGGTCGGACCGGGGTCGGCCGCGGCGCCTCCACCACGGATCCTTGCCCTTGCCCTCCGCCGCCCCATCTCCTCCCCGGTGTGCTTGTTGATCCCGAGCCGAGGCAGCCATGGCGCCGATGATTGCAAAGAGAATGTGGCTGGCTTAGAGACCGGAAAGGATGAACGCCATGATCGTAGTGTGCTTAAATAGTAAGTTAGCCGGCTGCTCCACTTCCCCACGATCGAACGCGGCGTCAACGCAACCACTTGGAATTTGTGGGGTACACACCTACTCTCCTGCCCTTTGCCACCGGGGTGGTGGGAGGAGGAGTGAGGGTTTCCCGCAGGGGTGGGTACACGAGTGGTCGGGCCCGCAAGCCGGGTCCCCGGAGGAGTGTGACGTGGACGAAAGTGTCGATCCGGTGTTGATCCCAAGAAAGTATCTTTTCGATTGATAGGTCATAAAAGTGTTCACCAACCGTCCCCTTCATACGCCCCAAGCCGGGTCCGTATTTATAGGCGTCCGCCGGTATTTATCAGTAGTTACAAATCGTGGACAAGGCATGTTTGCCACTTATGTCTAGGGCCGCGCGAGGCAAATTGGTACAAATCCCAACAGGGGTGAAAAGGTAAAGACACAAGTCCCGACGCGCCTAAGGCTTCATTAGGGTTCCACCCTTCTTGCGCCGCCGCTTGGCCTTGAGTCCGCTTGGGCTCTACCGCTCCCCGCGGTCGCGGAGGTCTTCCCTCTGCCGCTGCGCCGCCGCTGCGGCCAGTGTTCCACTATCGTGCCGCCACCCACACCGCGGGGTGTTCTTCTTGAATTTGCCGCCTCCCGCGCCTGTGGGGGTGTCGCGTCGGTCCACCGCCCGCGCCGCGGGGTGTCGCTTTTGGTTCGCCGCCCCGCGCCGCGGCGTGTCGCTCTTGGCCTCCGCTGCCCCGCACCTCGCGGGTGTTGCGTTGATCTCGCCGCCCCGCGCCTGGGGTGTCGTCTTTGCTCTCGCCGCCCCCACGCCCTGCTGGGGTGTGTCTTTGGCCTCCGCTACCCCCAGCGCCGCGGGGTGTTGCGTTGGTCTCATAGCCCCCTCGCCTCGCGGGGTGTCGCCTTTGGGCCCAGGAGCTACTGGGGGTCCTTGGCGAGGGTCCCTCCCCAAATGCAATTCCCACGATCGAACGCGGTAGTTTTAAATAGCGGGCTAAGGAGGCGGTTTACCTCTAAAAACAGCTATAGCCGAGCGGCTTAAATTGTACTTACATGAACGTAAATAGCGGCACCCCGCCCTCGAAAGGCTATAGCGGCTATTTAAAATAGTAGTGTGTCTGTGGCTCAAGAGAACTCTAATTTTCCTTTTAATCTCTCGTCAAAACTTGTAACTAGTCTTTCTCCCTCATAGTAACTTCAAAATTGATGGTTTTTCTTTCTATTTTTAAAAAATCATGCTCTATCGAGCGATTGTATTATTATTACTTCTATTACTATTTGTCATGTTTCATCGATAACATTTGAAATTTGAATTTCAAAATTACAACTTCAAACAACATTTTTGGAGCATCTAATGATTTCAGCAGAAGAAGTCATGAACATATAAAAGTTGTACAACTTCTTATGATGCACACCTTTTACACTGGTCATCTTCACCGGACGACATCATGGTAACATTGTTCACAAGATTTACACATCCACATAGAGTTTATATGAAACTACGAGAGACATCTCTAAGATTTGTGAACAATGTCTAACACTATGTCGGATAGGGAAACAACCAAATTAAAATGTAGATCTTGCAGTTCTGGAACGTAATAACTCTCTAGTTGAAAACTTTTTGGTTTGACATTACCTTGTAAAGGAAAATCTAGGTCTCAATTTCAAAAAATGGAAATTGAAATTTAAATGTTTCAAGTGACCTCGGATAGACAAACCACCACCCAAGACGATTGTACGTAGTTCTCAATTATCCATGAAACTTTGCAAAGATAAAAACGTTTTGATTTGGCATCATCTTGTCATGGAGAAACATATGTAATAGTTTGAAAACATTTAGCTTAGAGCGCGCATTTGGGATAGTTTCGTCTGAAGAAAAGGCGTCTGCCCATTTCCTTGGACGCGTTCTATCTTACAGACGCGCACTGGGATAGTTCGTCTGTCCATTTGGCTCGACACCTCCGCCGGAGTGCACCGGCCCCACGCCCCTGCACCGGGCTTCGCACCCGCATTATTGCTGCTCACCAAGTCTTCGCGGCACAAAACATACTATAAGCGCTCCCGAGCTAGTTTCCACCAAAAAACTCCCGCCGTGCCGCGCCATGAAAAAACTTCCGCCCGACATGCTTGCGAGAGATCGCGATTCGTGTCGCCGGGGTCTCGCCGCTCCCACGGAAGATCCAATGGCCGGGCGAGGGAGAGCGCAAATTACGCAAGCGATCGGCGGAGGAGCCATCGGTGAACCCCGGCCGCCGCAGCACCAAATGCGTCTCGCCACCCCCGGGTAAGATCGACCGTTTCTTGTTGCGCTTATGTTCATCATGGGAGTAACGGGTCCTATTACGCCTGGGAGACGACCGAGCATCTCGGGAGGGTATCATCAATGGGCTCGTCATCAATCGACTATCGCCTCCTCCGACTCGGGGACTCCGACGCCTACATTGGATCGCACGCCAGCCGCTTGCTTAGAGAGCTCAACACGTGCATGGGTGCGCGAGAATGTTGCTTTCGAACAAGTCCGCATCGAGGTGGCCGATATGCGTGCTCGGCTCGTGAGTCCGACGCCACGGTTATGTGGGGTTTTTTGACAGAAATTATTTTCTTGCTTGATCAAACCGTGAGCTTCACGCTCTACGGTTTTCCTTGATTCCTGCCAAGACCGACAATAGCGTGGAGAACTTGCTGCTGGCGCCCGCAATGCCGCTTAACGCTGAACGCCCGGGCGAAACCATGGAGCCGCGTACGTGACATCGTCTTTGCACGCAAGGGAGGTCGCACCACCACGGCGTCTGCGGCATGGTACGTCCGTCGGCCCGGGCGGCCGCACAGTGCAATCCGGCCACGACCTCACCGGTGGAGCCATGGTTCCCGATCATGGTTGTCCCGAGAGCACGGCCTCGGGCCGACGCGTTCACCGGCCACAAGCGCGCAGTGGTGGCCGACAGACCCCTCCCGACCTTATCCCGAGCCTCCTATTCTAGAACTACTAGTCCGTACTTGGGGTAGAATAATGGGTGAAAACCATGTTTATATATGTCGATGGTGTTTGCGATTATCATGTTATCCGGATGTAATTCATGTTATGTTCATGTTTGCGATTCTCGCGGCTATGCATGTCCCTTGACGCCGCTACCGAACGCTACCGTGTCCGCCGGTTCAGCCGCCGCCTTCGTTAATTACGTTGTCCGCGACGGCAACCCCTCTCGACATGTCCCCGCCCCCGGGCGAGGTTCGTGAGTACCGTAGTGGCCGCCGCTAGACGGCCGGCTAGACCCTCATTTCTTGTGAGACCGGCCGCACGCCGAGTCCTGTGTGGCATGCCTAGCGTAAGACGCGTCGCCCACGCGATGAGGCCGCGAGGTCGCTCCGCCGCTTGAACGGGCGGGCGTCTTTCGCGCAAAGCGGGAGTACGAAGATTGCCGAATACCGTATTGGAGGCGATGGCGCGTATCTAGCCAAATCAGGAAGTATTCGAGGTAACGCATGCAGCTGGTCCGCGAGAATAGGAGTCGATCCTTCGTCCTCGTCGGTGCCTCGCCGATAGAGACGGGCATCGATGACGGTATAATATGATGACACCGCGGGGTCGCGCCGATGGCGACGTCTTGCTACGCCCGCGAGCTCTCCACACGATAGGCAAAGGATGCACCCACGCAAGGTGTAAATGTTAGAGACGCGCTCTATCAAAAGCGTTGGCATTCATTACGCTGTACTAACACGGTCATGTCGTCGCAGGCCTCACGGCCCGCTCCTAAAAAGCCTACGTCCCACGCTGAACGCACCCGGCCACCCGTATTATTGCCCTGCTGCTCTCCGACTCCAACCGGC
The DNA here is from genome assembly GCA_015847255.1 of Hyparrhenia diplandra. Lineage (NCBI taxonomy): Eukaryota > Viridiplantae > Streptophyta > Magnoliopsida > Poales > Poaceae > Hyparrhenia > Hyparrhenia diplandra. Next base: position 52,217 of record JADLZK010004023.1, on the reverse strand, counting down.
GCCACACACAGGCTGCTGTTCACCTCCCCGCCGCCTCGGCCTCAAGGTTCCGACAAAAAAGCCCGCCGCGCCAAATTCAAGCCATGCTGCGGTAACCTTCACCGGACATTCTTGTGGAGCTTGCGTCGCGCGTCGCCATGCACTCAGATGATCCTATGGATGAGCTCTTCAATCTGCGGGCCACCCGCTCGCGAAACAAAGCGGTGTGCGGCGACCGTGGACCGGCGGAGCATCCCACTAGACCGGGTGCGCGACCGGCAGTGTCGACCGCCAAGGGTCATTTGTACTACTCGCTACGAGTATCGCTACGAGTCTCATCACCGAGCTCACCAAGGTCGGCAACCCGAGGCGTGCCCGAAAGCAGGCATGTCAGCCGCGGTTCGTGGAAGGCCGCGACACCGCCTCGCCACCTCTCGACATGCCGAAACCAGTCGCCGACTCGGGGCATGCGCTCGCCCCGTATGTTCACGCCTTCCGCTCTACATGCGGAACGCCGCCGCCGCCGATGACCAGCGTGCCGAGAGGTGTTGCGGGAGATCGAAGCCCGACACGGCCCGGCGACGCCGCCTCGACTACGGTCGAACATGAACCGCCGGAGCACTTCGATAGGCATTGGAAGTGTTGCGCTGGCGATTTGGCCGGTGCCGTATCCGATTATGGCAGCATCGTCCGCTCCCTGCCCAACCCGGTGCCTCGCCAGACGCGCGCACAAGTGGAGATTAGAAGACAACACTTTGCAGCACCCGGCCGAATGGGAGCCGAGGATTAGTGTGGCCGCCGCGGTGGGTGTACCGCAGGTGTAGGATCCGCAAATGAGTGTACTATGTTCTTCCTCGTTTGCAAGGTTGAAATAAGCACGCCGGGCGATGATGCTCTCATGCAATGTATGTCTAATATATATGTGTGTCTGTTGCTCTAGCTAGATCATCTAGATCGAACAGCTTTTGCTAGCTTTTGGTTGTGTGCATGCATGGATTGGTTGATGTTCGATTGATCCTCTCGAGTAGCATGCGATGATGAACACCGGTGAGATGTTTTAATTGTTGTAATCTTGTGTTATATTTTGTCCGATGGTGTTGTGTTACTCTAATTCATGTGCTCGCGTGGATGTTTGATTAATTGCATCTCGAAATGATGAATGAACAGAGTGACAATGGTACAAAGATATTCATGTTTTGCGATGGTGTATAATTAAGATTCGTGAACAATCACTAGCATGGATGTCGATGGGGAAACAAAGAAACCAAATTGAGATTTAATTGTAGATCTTGCTAGGTTATGAAACTTTCTAGTTTAAAACTTTTTGATTTTTGGCATTATCTTGTAATGGAAAACTAGGTCCGAATTTTTAAAAAATGGAAATTTAAATTTTTGGATGACCTCCGACAAACTACCAATATAAAGATCAGTAGTTCCCAAATATCCATGAAATTTTTGTGCAAAATATCACTTCTTTTGTTGTGGCTTGATTTATTAACAAATGGTATTTAAGAATGACTTAAATTTGACTCTTTTTGTACAAATTTTTTGAATAAGACGACCGTCAAACTTAGGGTCAAAAAGTCAAAGGAGCTATAATTTGAAACGGAGGGGCCTTTTATATTTGGGATCATCTTGTCATGGAGAAACATGTAACAGCTTTGAAAACATTTAGTAGATTACACATACTACACACATTGGGATAGTTTAGTATGAAGAAAGACGCAGCGCTTGTAGCGGCGCCGCATGCGCTTTTTGACGTTTGGCTCACGGCGCTTGCGCGCTGCATCGCCGCCTAATTAAGCGTCCGACACTTGTGCCTGGGCTTGAAGGAAATCCTACCGTGACAAGCTAATTATAGTATTGTTGACTAGTTATTCGAGTTAATGAAGCACCTACTACACCGCTGTAGTAATAAAGTAGAAAAAGTTTTACTATGCCTTCAATGTTTAGCATCCCCATTGTACGTGCCCTCATGCCCGTCGCGGGAGGGCACCAGCCATCCCACGTGGAGGTGACTGCGCGGCCTGCACCAAGGATTGACGGAACGGCGCGGGCGGGCGGGCTCCACCGTAACTATAGCGAGGTGTGAAGCATACGCAAAGGATTCGCATGGAAAGGGCGTGGATATGATCAGCACGTGTCACGGGAATAGTCCAGAGAGTACTGTACATGTGTACTACTGATCATTTTTATATTGCCAAAACCTTACTTTTACGGGGACTCGCGCGGCCGGCCAAACGCTTCGGTTCCTTGTCGCGAGCGTCGGTTGTTGCCTCCGCTCCTCCCGTCCGTCGCTACTATCAGACACTTCGAGTGCACGGGCCGGCTACTCTAGAGGGCAAGAGCGAGGGCCGGCTCGTTGTCAAAGAAGAAGGGAAAGAGGCCAGCAACACGCCGACGCGATGGCTTGTACTCCGTCACGTAGATTGTCTTGAAATTAAAATACCCTCCACAATTCCACAATACTTGCAATTCTTTGACTCATAAACCGTGTTTGACCTCTTGTCTTATTCAACTTTTTTAATAAATATTACCACTTTTGTTATGACTTATTACATCACTAAAGATATTGTAATGACGTTTTGTTTTATAATTTACATAAAAATTTTGAATAAGACGGCGGTCAAAACACGCTTTATATGAGTCAAAGAATTGCAAGTATTGTGGAACGGAGGGTAGTATCAAGTAATAGGTCACGAAAAACAACAATAAAAAGACGAAACAACGGTAAATCGTTGACAAACGGAATGTAGTACGCGTTTGAAGAAAGAAAGAAACCAACAAATATAGTGAAGAAGCACAAATGCAGAGACCAAGTACTTTATTCAAAGTTTCATCACGGTACTCCCTCCGTTCCAAATTATAGTTCACTTTTGGCTTTTCTAGATACATTGGTTTTGTTATGCATCTAGTTATACATTATGTCTAGATACATACTAAAAGAAATGGATCTAGAAAAGCCAAAGTGAACTACAATTTGGAACCGAGGGAGTACAAACTAATCCTCAAGGAATTCACCGATAAGAGTTTGAGGATCAAGGAGATCGACTACAAGAGCGGCATGATTGCCGAAACTCCCCTCAATCCGGCTCGGGTCCTCCTTCTTTGATTGGAGCCCCACGAAAGCCGAGCATGGATACACAAATCTCTGCGCAGTTTGGGTTGACAGAGCCGCCAAACCCCGCCGAAGGGCGAAAAAACGCCGTGCCCGATGAGCGCCACCGAGGAAACACCGCGGCGAGACATTGCAATCGGGATTCACCTTGTACACATTCGTAGTGATTACTTTGGTTGTCCTAACGCTTAGTGTTGTCAATGCATTCTACGGCGAGGTCAAAACTTAATAAAAACTTGTGCTCCTTGAGATGGCTAGTTTTTATTAAAAATGTGAAACTGGCCATGTTTTGTAGAATTATTTATTTTAACACCAACATATTATGTTTTATGAAAATAAATAATTCTACAAAATATGGCCGCTTTCATATTTTTAATAAAAACTAGACATCTCAAGGTGCACAAAAAATTGGTTCACCAAAATTGAGTTACCAAACTCTAGTTATGAATTTCCAAAAGTGACGAAAGGTCGGATTCCTAACAATTTTTCGTTTTGATTTGAGGCCAGATTCCCAAATTAAAAAAAATGATGCCGCATTCCTAAGACAAACTTTCTTCAGGGCCAAATTCTAATTCTCCCAAAGTCCTATTACTCCAAACAATGTTTAACATTTCAAATACTAGCACTAGCACACAAGTTACTGATCCCTTTTACATTAACCGTGGGACCATGGTGTCCCGTGATTGAACACTCTACATTTGCCACCTCGGATTCCCTCAAATGCTCCATATACTATGGGCGCCTCTCTCTCAGCTTCTCTCGTCTCTTCCTTCTCCCATACTACACACCTACTAGTAGTACTCACACAATACACCGCCTCTCTACACGAGGGGGTCACCGCCTTCACGCTTCGCTTTCGCCTTGCCGTCCCATCCCGGGCGTGTGCATCTCTTTATCACATCCATGCAGCCGCAAGCTAGATATGGTTTTTCATGTGGTTTTTGAAAACAACAAATACATGAGTTTTTTTTTTTTTTTGTATGGTTGCAGATCTCGATCGAAGTCCCGCCGTTCGTGATCTCGACTTCATGTGGTCTCCAAGTCCCGGCCGCCTGATCTCTAGTGTTGGGTTGGGAAGGAGGCCGAAGAAAATGTCGCAAGAGAAGCACATCCGCTTGGGTAAGCACCGGCTCTAGATTCTAAAGTGCATTATCCTTCCTTTCTTGAAGTGTTTTCTCGAAATGGATCTAAAAAGTTTTTGTGTTTGTCTTGCATATCTTTGTGACTCATGCTACCTTCTACAACCACAGAGATCTACGCTGAGATTATCAAAGGATGAGGAGGACCGACGTGCACAAAAAAAAAGTGAGCATATTGTTCTCCTCTAATCGACACCACACAGCCCGTGGCGTAGACTCAAAACTCTTGCTTGTTTCTTGAGTTGACTTTGACGAGTGGGGCTCACGGCCAGATGACTATAATCTCCCGTGTAGGTCTCGAGCCCCTCGGTCATGGCCATGGCTAGCGCTTAAGACCTCGCCGGAGATTATAATCCGCCGCAAGCTCCTCGAGGGTGTCGCCGTCCCCTACTGAAGTCCGACCCGAGAGAGACGCCCATATATGTCTTCGTAGCTTAGGTCTTGCTTCCTTTTTTGACAATGTTCGCTTGCTCTTGCTTCATCTTGTTTCAAATTTTGTTATGTCTCACGGAATACTATTAAATCACCCAAAATCGCATTAGCAAAACAACCTCGTTTCTCCGTAATGTTGTTATATTATCAAAAAATTGTTCAAATTTGGAATGCTCGCTCCAAGAATCAGATCGAACTTGTATTGCTAGTTTGTGCATTGTGGCTCAACAAACAAATTCAGCTTTTGATAAGAGGCAAATTTTGGCCTTGTGTTGAAACAAATTTGTCATCGAACACTCGCCTCATTCTCTCTCTCTCTCGAACAGTTCAGCATGTGAAATGACACCATATACGCCACCCGTCACAAAGACACCTACTCTACACAATCGTAGTGTTCGTTTGCATGTCATGATTATGATTCTACGCACCCGCTGCTAAAAAAGGAGTCTCAGAGTGGAGGTGCGTATGACACTTTGCCCGCACCAAGGGTGGACGGAACGACGAAGTTTTTATATTCCCAAAAAAAAAGTTTTGACCAAAAACCTTTTCCAACAAATACTGACACGGGGGACTCGCTGCCGCCGCCAGAGGCAGAGATCTGCCGTGTGGGGCCCGCGGGTAACGTGAACGCTTCGTTCCTTCCTTCTCGCACAAGCGCCGGATTAGTACTACTCCCGGTGTAGACCAGAGCCACCGGCGGGCCCCACAATTTAAAATACCTAAAAATGTTATAACCGACAAACCAAAAATCTAAATTAAGTTCCGACATACGCCATTAAATTTGTTTCACTAATTTTTCAAAACAAGATATCACATGGATATATTTAGATAAAATTACAAGTGGGCCCACACAAAGGATATAAAGTATATGTATGAATGCGAGAAACCGGTGTTGTGTGGGCACTATGAGCAAGTTTTGAATTCCTAACAAATTTTTGTTTTGAGGCCGATTCCTAAATTCAAAAAAAAAAATGATGCCGATTCCTAAGACAAACTTTTGTCGTGGCTAAATTTACTCCAAACAAGTTATACAAACTTTTGCCAGGGGCTAAATTAACCGTGGGACCATGGTGTCCGTGATCAAACACTCTATAGCCGCTTTCACCTCGATTCCTCATACAAGATGCTCCATATATAGTGCTATGGGCGCTTTCTCTCGCAGCCTCTCGCCTCTTCCTTCTCCCATACTACACCTAGTACTAGTTACTTCTCACCTCTTCGTCCCGACTTTCCAAACTCATCTCAACCAAACAAGAGTAGAGAGCGTCCGACACAAAGGGGTCCGCCTCACCAGATTGCCGACGCCATCGCCTATGAAGTCTTGGGCTCTTGGCCGCCTCGACTCCGGTGTTTTGGGCGGAGGCCAAAAAAAATGTCGCAAGAGAAGCACATCTTCTTGGGTAAGCACCAAATCTAGATTGTAAAGTGCATTATCCTTCCTTTTTTGAAGGTTTTTTGAATGGCTCTAAAAAGGTTTGCTATCTAGCTTGTAGTACAACATTGCTCAATAATTTTGTTGTCTTATACCTTTTCCCCATTCATCCTAGGTACAAACACAAAGACCTATGGGAGATTATAAAAGGATGGGGAGGAGGCGAAGAAAAAATGTCACAAGAAAAGCACATCTTCTTCGCTTGGAGATCCTTTTCCACCTCTTCTATTTTCCTTCTTGCAAGCTATCGGCCGCCTCGCCTCAAGTGAGGCAAAATGCTCATGCGTGCATGTTGTGCATCCTATGCCTTAGCCCGCCGCTTTTTGATTGAATGGCAGCTCGCCTTGGCCGCGCCTCCCACTCATCCATGCCGCCGCGGAGTAATTTGAAGATAATAGATTTTGGCGCTGTGAGCCCGAGGTGTGGTGCGGTCCAAGTGAATAGTAGCAAAGAGCGTTAGATACTCATTATCCCCGTTAACATTGATGAGAGGGGCTCACGAACGTAGGGACTATAATCTCCCATGTAGGTCTCGAGCCTTAATCATGCCCATGGTTAGAGCTTAAGACCTCGCTACTGAGATTATAATCCCGCCGGGGCCGCAAGCCGCCTCGACGGTGTTGTTGTCCCAGACTCGAAGTCCGACAGAGGAGGGCGCCTTCTAAACAGATGCTCCCTACTGAATCTGTATTGAACCTCGTATTGCTAGTTTGTGCATTGTGGCTCAACAAATGAATTCAAATTTTTGATTTGTTCCTCAGAAAAGAGGCAAATTGTGGCCTTGTGTAGTTGTGTTGAAACAAATTTGGCATCGAACGCCACCTCATTCTTCTCTCTCTCGATCGATCGAATGTGCATGTGAAATGACTCCATATGTGACCCCCGATGTACGGTACACCCCTCACGCGGCCGGCAGAGGCAATGTGACGGCCGGCCGCGGGTAACGTGAACGCTTCGTTCCTTTTCTCGCACAAGCGCCGGATTAGTACTACTCCTACTAGACGAGAGGCCACCGGGGGGCCCCACAATTTAAAAATACCTAAAAAATGTTTTAACCGACAAAACCAAAAATCTAAATTAAATTCCGACATAATCAGAAATTTGTTTTCACCAAAACCTTTTCCAACAATATCGCATTTTTTTATGGTGATTCGCAAGGCGTACCTAAGGCGAGGCAGAAGCGGGCCGTCCATTGCAACGTGAACGCTTCGTTCCTTTGTCGCGCAGGCGTGGATTAAATTATAGTGAAAAATTTTTGTCTCGGGCGGTTTCCAAGCACGCAATGTGCCACGCCTGACGAGCCGCAGAGGAGGCAAAGATGAAGCCGAACAAGAGAAAAGAGCATGGCCACCGGCTGGCCCCACAATTTAAAATACCTAAAAAATGTTATAACCGACAAAACCAAAAGTCTAAATTAAATTCGACACACCATTAAATTTGTTTTAATAAATTCTTCAAAACTAGATATCACATGGATATGTTTAGATAAAATTATAAGTAGGCCGCACTAATAATATTTTTTTTTACAAGGGCACTAATAATAGTTGGTATAGAGTATTAGAGATATAAAGGAGGAATGAGTGCGGAGAGTGTCTGAAAGAAGGGTGATGACCAGGATATATAGAGGAAGTTAAAGAAATTCCTAAATTTACGTAAAAATCCGAAAAATCCTAAAAAATCCAGATTTCATAAGAATTGCATGCGACATGGGTCATATTTCATAAGGCATGCGAATTCGGGTCATATTTCTAGCGGCACACAAATAACGGGTTAAATTTCATAATTTCTCGTTAATTGTATACATGAAGCCGGCAGAAGCAATGGTTTAGCAAAATTCCCATTATAGTTATATCTTGTTGGCTACTCTACTAAGCAACTCCCCGGCATATTTTTTTTCTAGGGCGAAAATCGATGAAAAACTCGATGGTTACACTCCCGCCTCACACCTAGGGTGGCCTCGCCATATGTCTTACCAACCTCATCATCTTTGTGGATGCGATCTACCCTTGGGCGTGCATCTAACATCGGATCTAGCGCGAACGCTAGAACTAGTCTGTTGGTCGCCTTACAAATTTATGTGACTCATTCTATCTAACTTGTACAAAAATTGTGTTGTCTTAAATACCTTTTGTCGGTTGATCGTGTACAACCACAAAGAACTAGGGCGGAGATTATGGGTGTGTTTGGCGTGGCTTCTCGGAAGGGGTTTCACTAGGAGTTTTGAGCCATTTTGGAGAAGCTCAAATTGGGGCTCCTCCAAAACGGCCCGGCCCCTCCTTTTCCACTAAAAAACGGCTCCAAACGGCTCCTCCTCCCTGCATCGTTTGGTAGGGCTCTCCGAGGAGCCTGAGCCAAGAAGAAGCCCCGCCAAACATGCCCTATAAAAAGGATTAAAGAGAATATCATATCCATCTATCTATGGTGCCGGAGCAATTTGAAGATAATACTAGATCTTTGTGGTGCGGCCCAAGTGAATAGTAGTATAGTAGCCGTAGTATGTTGCGTATGGTGCCTTCTAAAACAGATGGTGTGCGATGAATACTCCCCTCCGTCCCCAAAAATCTTTGAACCTATTTTTTTAACAAATTTATTTGAAGATACAAATGTTGCACTTATTTTGTAAAAATCGAGTCAAAGTTGTGACACGAAAAAACCGAGAATGACTAACATTTTGGGACGGAAGTTTGACTATTAAGTATATAGAAAATAATAATTTGATACTTAGATCTCCAAATAAAATTTATTACGGAAGTATGATCCGATATCAATCTAATGATACTTATTACATATTGTAAACATGTAGTAGTTTTTTCTATACATATGGTCAAAGTTATAAAGGTTTGACTTATCCACAAACTAGCCGTGTGTTTTGGTTGGAGAGCGGAGCGAGCCGGGTTGGGGTTGAACCTCTTTTTCGGTGTTTGGATGCAGGAAGGAAGGAACGGAGCCAACCCATGAGAGGAATATTCGCCGAGGATGCGGGTCGGCTCCGTCGTCCGTCCGCCTCGGCCCGCGACGCGAGCTTAACCCCCGTTTCTCGAAACACGGCAAACTTGCAGCTCGATGTTTGGCTATTTTGAGATGGAAGCTTATCAGCCAGCCCGCCTACCAACAATTATTTTCTCTCATAGCATCGCCCGGACCCGCAAGTACATTCTCTCCCCTAGATCAAATGGAGACAGAGCTTGGCCAAACTCTCCGTCTCTTCTCTCTCTCTATGCGTCTCTTGTCTCTTCCTTCTCCCCCATAATGCATCGAATGTGCCTCGGCAAATGACTCAATATGTGACCCTACAAAGGGCGGTCATTGTAGTCAACGCCTTCTACAAACCCGTGCAAGAAAAAAAATGGAAAAAAGGAGTTCTCAGAGGATCGCTGCGCAAAAGTGCAGATGACATCAGGCGGCCGCACCAACGATGGACGGAACAACGATGGCGCCGCGGGCCCTATTGTACTCAAAGGATTCGCGTGGCACGGCATACAAGATCTCCTGGGGCCCTGGCCCCGTGACCGCTACTCGCCTCGACCCTTCACAAAAAAGAAAAAGGAAAAAAAAAAAAAAAACGATTTTCTATTTTATTCGGGGAGTGCCGCCAAAAGCCTACAACATTACTACTACAAAGATATCAAATCTGCTCGGTGATTTTGGCCGATTGAATAGTATTCGTGAGAGAATAAGCTGAAATAAGATAAGCCAAGTTTTTTTTTTTTGTTTTTGCAAAAAATCCAAGGATGGCAAACTAGTTTAGCAAACTCTTGTAGATGCTATGTCATTTTATCGTTAAATGTATACGTGAAAATCGCTAGGAAGCAATAGTTTTGTTGGCTATTCTATTTTTAGGGTGTAAAATCGATGCTAAGACTCTCCACAAATGCACGGGTGATCAAAACGATCAAACCCCCCGCAACCGGTAGAGTTGGTGTGCCGAAGTTGGTGTGCCTCCTTCCGCCGGGCGTCCAGTCCAAGTCAATAGTAGTATATCGGGCTTGTAGTTGGTACTCATTGTCCCCAAGTAACATCGACGAAAACATTGACGAGAGGCTCTGCGTCGTAGGACTATAATCTCCCCGTGTAAGTCTCAAGGGGTCATGCACATGGTCGGGCGCTTAAGACCCGCTACCGGAGATTATAATCCCGCCGAGAGCCGCAAGCCGCCTCAACGGGTCCGCCCGCTCGCTTGGTCGATGCCGGTTGGCTAGTGCCGATTTATTCCGAGAGAAAGGTACCGCCGACCGGGCCGATGTTGTGAGAGAAAATACTTGCTTGAATGGTCGGGCCGATAAGCACCGGTAGTCCAAAACGCAACGTAGCGGTGTTGTTATCCCTATTCGAAGTCCGACCCGAGGGACGCCCATATTTGTCTTCGTAGCTTAGGTCCTGTTTTTTTTCTTCAAAGAATGTTTGCTTGTTCTTGCTTCATCTTGTTTCATCTTATTCTCGTCTCATAGGATATATACTACTAAATCACTAAAATGATGTTAGCGTAACACACCGCCTCTCTCTCAAGAATATTATTATCAAAAATTTGTTCAAATTTGGAATGCTCTAGCTCTCCAAGAATCTTGAAACAAATAACTTAAGATAGAGGGAGTATGTAACTATACAAAATTTGGCAAATTTCCCCGATTTGAATACATTTTGAAGTCCAACCTAAGCCTCGCTTTTAGTTGGCAAATACTATTTCTAAGCCAACTTCCAAATTTTTAGACTCTCTCCATCACATCACATTAAATACACCAAAAACATATGTTCGAGCAAGAAATGTTGGTTAAAAAATAACTAATTATACAGTTTTGTTGTAAATGACGAGACAAATCTTTTGAGCCTATTTAGTCCATGATTGGACAATGTTTACCAAATACAAAACGAAAGTGCTACAGAGTTCTAACAAGGTGCTTTTCCAACTATTTTGCCACTAGCCCCACACTCACTACAAAACTCATTCGCACAGAACAAGTGCCCCCCGCCGAAGTGAAATGAAACAAACTACTATCGCTTTCCCACTCTCCTCCCCCCTCCGCTCCAAAATTGAAATTGGCGAGCACGGCGCCAATGTCCTCGGCTCCTCGCTATCCCTTCACAAAAAAAAACCCGATTTCTATTTTTAATCTGGGAGTGCCGCCAAAAGCCTAAGTCCTGTTTCAAATTGAAATACTAGTACTACTATAGTAGTACACAAGTTCTGATTGCCCTCGCAAACTTGCATCGAAACCCGGTGCCCGTGGGGCCATGGTGTCACCGCCTCTCACCGCCTCTCGCCACTTCCTTCTCCCATCTCCCATCTCCCATAGTACCCCTAGTAGTAGTACCCCTCTTCTCGCCTCTTCTCGACTTCCAAACTCTTCTCACCCAACAAAGAGTAGAGAGCGGTCCCGACATGGGTCCCGCCGCGCCCGCCCTCGGCGCCCGGGCGTCTCCATCCTTGGCAGGTGCACCTCTTTATCACACCCATGGAGCTAGATATGATTCTTCGTGGTGGTTTTTGAAACAACAAATACAGAAGTTTTGTTTTTTTTTTGGTTGCAAATCTGGGTCCATCAGGGGCCTCCGCGGGCCTCGGTGGCGTCCGGTGGCGGCTACGGGCGAGGTCGCGTCATCGCTCTTGACTTCCCCGACGGGGATCCCGCCGGCGGCGGGGAGCGCGCGAGAACAAGGCGCTTATCGCGGGCGTTTCGACAGATTGCCGACGCCGCCGCCCTCGGGTCCCGCCACCGTATCTCTCGTGTTGGGGCGTCCGCCAAGAAAATGTGTCGGAAGAGAAGCCCATCTTGTTGGGTAAAGACCTACAGCCCTAGATTCTAGAATCGATAGCCAGATTGTAAAAATCCGAATCAGCCCAAGAGCAGATTTTACCTAATTTTGCCCATCCACATGCCTACAACCATAAAATCTTTTTCTAGAATCCGATATACAAACACAACATTCGTATTTTGTCTAAAATCTAGATTCTAGAAATCTAGCTAATCAAGATTTTGAGAATCCAAAATCTAATCCAAAGGGTTTTGTTTTGTCTTGCATATCGTCATGCTATCTGCCTTAAATACTTTTTTTTTCCGATTGATTCTAGGTACAATCACAAAGACCTATGCGGGGAGATTATAAATAGGTCGTTTGGTTGCCCGCATCCCGCTGAACTAGGGCCGGCCGGATGCAGGTGAAGTGCGCCGCTCAGCTTGTGCGTGGTGGTTGTTGTTGTTTGGCTATGGCTTTGGCTATGGCTGCCTCTCTACTCGCTCATAACAAAGGTCCGGGACCTCCACGTGTCCTCTTCCACATCGTAATGTCAAGCGCCAAACGACTTCATACAGGAAGGTTGGGGTTCGATTAGCAAAATCTAGCTAGTTGAACTCAAGCTACGCTGTAGAGAGCACGGAAACTAGTCAAGATGATAGATGAGCTCGGCAATGTGAGTTCCAAGTGAACACGTATCTTGTCTGTTACAAATTTATGTGACACCTGGTATCTAACTTGTACACAAATTGTGTTGTCTTAAATACCTTTTTCGGGTTGATCCTAGGTACAACCACAAAGAACTACGTGGGAGATTTTAAAAGGATCAAAGAGAAGATCATATACACATCTATCTATCCCACCGAGCAATTTGAAGATAATAGATCTTGTGTTGTTGGCCCAAGGTGTGGTGCGTCCAAGTGAATATACAATGAGCAAAGAGTTGTAATAGGTACTCATTAAGAGAGGGACTCGTGGCGCAGGGACTATAATCTCCCGTAGGTCTCGAGCCCCGGTCATGGTCATGGCCATGGCTAGCGCTTTAAGACCCGTGTTTGGACATTAGAATCCCGTCGAGGGCCGCAAGCGCCTCGACGGTGTTGTCGCCCCTATTCGAAGTCCGGACCCGCCGGACGCCCATATTTGTCTTCCTAGCTTAGGTCTTTCTTTCTTTGACAATGTTTGCTTGTTCTTGCTTCATCTTGTTCTCGCTCTCGCATGATACTATTAAATCACCCGCTCGCAGAACAACCCGCTTTCTATGTTATGTTATTATTATCAAAATTTTGTTCAAATTTGGAATGCTCTAACTCTCCAAGAATCTTGAAATAAATAACTTAAGGGGAGAATTTATCTATACAAAATTTGGCAAATTTTCTCGATTTGAATACATTTTGAATTCCAACCCACGCTCACTACAATAACTTATTCGGTAGTGATGTCCCCTCGGGCCGGAAGTGAAACGAAACAAAACTACTCTTCGCTTTCTCTACTCTCCTCCCGCTCCGCTCAAAATTGAAATTCGGTCGAGCGACGCCAATCCAATCCAATGGGCGGATCGGATCGCTCGCGGAGAAGGCCCGGCCGGGCGACGAGACGAGCGGCCGAGATGCCGTCGAGATGCCCCGTGGGCATCGCCGTTGCGGTGGGACACGTGGACCCGGCGTGGCCGTCACGAAGCGCCACCGCTTCCTCACGCCGCCCATCGGGACCACCTCGCCCGCATCGCCGCCACCGCCCGTCTCCCCTCTTGCCTCGCCTCCCTCCTTTACCATCCTCATCGCCCTCCGCATCTTCCCCCCCTCCGACCGCGGCGTTCGTCGAAGCCGAACGTTAGCGACCGGCTAGCTGCGGCGTCCGGACCCCCGACGGCGACTTGACCGTCACCGCGCCGACGCCAACCACGCCCCAGGTCAGCTCGCCCGTCCCTCCTCTTTCCTCATGTCCCCTCACATCCGATTCGGATAACCGACCATTCTCATCCATTCCCTTTTAACATGGGACCCGGGCGCCGTGATGTTCCCATTCGAGGGCCCCCTTCGGCGCCCCCCACACACCGGCGGCGCTCGCCGAGTCCCGACGCGCCGGCGCCCGACGCCGCCGCACCTCGCCCGCGTCGCATCGACTACCTCTTCCTCGACCGCACCTTCGCTGCGCGCCTGCGGTTCCCGATAGGGAGGACTCCATCCGCCAGTGATCAACTGCGTTTGGAAGCACTCGAAAGGCGCCCGGCGGTGTACCTGCCCTGCGACATGCTAGGGCGGAGGGGCGCCCTTGTAGGGGTGTCCAAGGCGTTCGGGTCCAAGATCTCGCCGGCGGGAGAGAAACTTCCGCCACCGGGGCCTCACACCGCCGCGCGAGATCCTCGCCGCCGATGATGCCGCCGCCTCCACCCGCTTCCATGTCATCCCGCTGCCCGCCGGGCCGCGGAGCCGGCCATGGAGATCCGCGCCGGCGCGGCGCCGCACGCCAGCCGGCCCCTCATCATCCGCCTTCCACGCAGCGGTACAACCACAACTACGATCCACCGCCATCGGAGGAGGCGCCGCCAACGCAGCCAGCCAGGCCGATGCCGACGGGGCGACGCGCGACGAATTCGAGTCCGCACGCCCGCTTGTCGATGCACTCATCACGGGATGAGCTGGAGCAGCGCCGGGGATCCTCAAGCCCAAATGGGTCATCTCCACCACGCCGCCGTACAAGGCGGTGGACCTCAGCTACGCCGAACCACCGCTCCCTCGTCCCGGTTTGGCCCCGACGATCCCCTATGGAAGTTGCGATATATCGATGGAATGTCTATCGTCACCGCTCGCCCGCAGTAAAGGCAGTCCGCCGATAGCGTGAGTCGAGAAGGGCGAGGAAGTGTTCAATTCTTGTGTTGATGAGTTTGGCTCGATGATGGCAAATGTAGTAGAATAGGGTGCGAAGCGGCAGTGGTGGATTTTGAGATCGAGTTGAGCCACTGTCATGCTTTTTGAAGAGCAAGATTCGGATTATCACAACACGAACCTGAACTATTGAGTCGTGAGTATTTGAGTGCCGAGATCATTGGTGATGTTGAGCTTCAAACCAATGATTCTCGCGCTCGCCGAAGTCCGGGTTTTATAGCAATAACAAGCTTATCGGGCCAGTAGGTGAGTTAACCCAAGCCGCAACAAAGGAGCGTAATTCGCTTTCGACCGGGTGTTGTGGCAATAGCAAGCCTGTTGAAGTAGTTGAGTTAATCAAAACCGATGGAAGGAAAGAGTTGAATTTGAGTGCGAGATCGAACTTTGTAAATATGACAAAGGGAATGGAAAGGTCGAACTCGGGGCTCAAGAACGTAATCTGAATGTTCGGGCTAGTTTGATGGAAGTTTGCGTGCATAAGGTGACCGACGGCGTAAAGGCGTAATACAAGTGAATAAAGAGATCTCAGCCGTGCATGTTACTGATTTCAGCTACCAAGGATGACCCCATTACTACATCATCAAGAATTGAGAAGAACTCGATCAGTATTCTGAAAGGGTGAGCGATTCTTCAACCGTTGTTGATCATCAAAGGGCCTTCATGTGAAGGTGAGGAGGTTGTACAGTCCATGAACCCGCCGGTTCCACGGCCCCCGCCATCTCTCGCCCAATTCATGGCCGCCTCCAAGCGACCTAGAGGTTGTCCAACTGGTTTCTAGCAAAATCACTCTTCTCATTCTTTAAAAATTAAATCTCTATCGAACCTGTATTGCTAGTTTGTGCGGCCTCACCAAGGATGGACAAAACGGCGGGTATTTTTTTTACAATCCTCGTGTATGATCCGATGGTGCTACTTAAGAAAAATAGCTAGAGAATTGAGATATATCTACTGATCCAAGAATGATATCTTCTCTATTTATCGGTTTAATTTGGAGATATATCTACCGATCCAAGAATTGAGATATATCTACCGATCCAAGAACCTCAGATTGTTTTCTCAACCCCGAAGAAGGGCAAAAGTTATTATTTATAGAAATGCAGCCTAGTGGAAGTGACTCAAGAGATCTTTTTTTTTTGAAAAGAGTTTCATTAAACTCAGCTTTTAAGAAAGCCAAAGACAAAGACAAGATAATACTCTTGGGTTACCGCTTACAAGATTAAGCAAAAGAAAGACAAAGAGTCGCTCCAAAATTTCACTACATAACCTCAAGGTCTAAAGCTCTATTACATCGCTTGAAACTAAATTTATTGAACGAAAGCCTTCAAATTTTAGAATCTCCTCCTTCACATGCTCGACGTGCTCCCCTGCCTTTTATTCTTGAGTAGGATCATCCACCACTGCATAAAAGATATTGCAAGATATACAACATCGGGTGGGTGAGTTGGGATATTTCTTTTCAATAGCCATTTTATTCCTCGTTAATCCAAAGCGCCCATGCAAAGGCTAGCAAAAACAAAAACACAACTCTAGTTGGTAATGTTCCCTTCGCTACGCAAACCATCTATCAATAAAAGTCATCCAATGAATTGGGAGGTTCTATCTCGCCAAATCTCTTTAACCATTTGCCAAATAAATCTCGCCACATGACAGTTTGAAAAAAAAACATGATCAATAAACTCAAGACCATCATCCGCATAACACTTTCCGGATCCCTTCCACACTCTTTTGAGCAAAGATCTGTAACTTGTAGCTTGTTGTTAAACATTTGCCATAGGAAAAACTTAACCTTCGAGGAGATCTCCGTAGTTCGCCAGTGCTGCCGCCTTCGGGGAACCCCACCACCCCGCTGAGGTCCACCTGCGTAATCGCCTCAAACTCCCGTGCACGCTGTTGCACGCAAGCAAAGAACAGGATTAGGAAAACCGCTTAAGCACAAGGGCAATCAAGCGACTCACCGACGAGTAGGGAGGCGGTCTTCTCCCCGCCGGATGCGACGGAGCTCCGCATACCGCTTAATAGCAGCATGGATGCGACGGAGGTCTGGGAGAAGGAGCTCCAGCGGAGCGGGAAGAGGAGGAGATGGAGCCGAGCACGTGGAGGCAGCGGAGCCACAACCCGAGGGTGGGTCCCGCGGTGGCAGCGGGCGGCGGGGAGCCGAGGTGCGGTGACGGACGCCTGCACCCCCCCAGCTCCGGCTCCAAAGATAGAACCACCCTCCATCGTGCTCACAAGTAGGAGTGGTACAAGATGAGGGGTGCGGAAGAGGAAATGACTACGTAAGAGTGGAGTGAACCCAGACGCAGGGAGGGGGGCAAAGCTTGAACTCTTCCCCTCCCTTTTCAAAAAAACAAAGGTGTGGCGGGACGCCGTCCGAAAAACCCTTCCCTCTTCCCTTCGCGGTTGGCGGTCGATTTTGCCGCCGCACCCCATCCGTGGCGCCTCCTAGAATATGTATTTATTCTTCTAAAAAATAATATATATATATATATATATATATATATATATATATATATATATATATATATATATATATATTTATTGGTTCTAAGAAAAAGAATATATATTTATTCATGCTTGTAATATTGTTCAAACATGTCGTTGTCACGATTTGTTCATGTAAAATATTGTTCTATGGGAGATGGGGACTCGAATCTAACCTGACGTGATTTGGGGTTGAGATTTGTTTGAGGTGTCCAACAAAAAAAAACGCAATTCTTTGACTTTTTAAAATCTAATTTGACCAAATTGCACGCTACAAGCACAAATTTTTTTCGACCGCGCGTGTGCCGCCTATCCCAATTTTTTTTGGACCGAGAGGATCGTGGTTCAATAACTCTTGACATTTTTTTATACTTCAGACCCGTGTTGGATACATGCAATCGTAAAATACCCGCCGTAGCCTATACGCATCGCTTCAACTCCTTCACTCCCCTCTTCCCTCCACTCGCTTCAACTCCTTCACTTCCCCGCCACGCGTCCGCCCGCCCGCGGCTCCTAGCCTCTTCCCCGCCCGCCACGCGCGCCGCCGCCTCCGTTCCTCCTCGCCCTCTCCCCTCCCAGCTGCCAGTCAAAAGATGAAGTGGCAAGGGAGAGGGACCCAAAGACGGGGGAGGTTCGTCCCCTGTTCCTCCCCCTGGCGATGTCGACGGAGGTGAAGAGGGAGGCGACAACACCGCCAAGGTTCAACAAGGGCGTCCCCGGCCTCCTCCACGGGTACAACAAGCTGGGCATCTCTGCGCCTCGTCCTTGTCTCGTGGAAGACTAGAAGCCCGCGTGGCCACTCGGATGCATCAAACCCTAGCGACGCCGATGATGGAGAGGCGGGCGGCATGCGGCGATGGCGTTGGAGGAGTTGTGTCTAGCAACACTAGAGTTGGGCGCCACCCCGCCGGGCACGCGACATGTAAGGCGATGCGGCGGCGTGGACGCCGCCGCTACCGCTGCGAGGCCTTGTACCGCCTCCGGCACGGGCGTTATTGAGGCGGCTAGCGGCCGGGAAGTTTGCGGAGGCGAGGGTGAAGGAGAAGTCCTCGGCAGCGGCGCCGAGGCAAGCGGTGAGGAAGCCGGGCGGCGAGGTGACGCCTCAAGGAGAAGGAAGCGAGCTCGCCGTTGGCGCAGTAATAATGCCTCGTTTAAAACTTTTTTTCCACTTTCGGGGATGACCCCATTTCCATTACTTTTGATTACGGAAACACAAGCATTCATTAGAAGTTTTACAGAAGAGAAGCTACAAAAACGCAGGACATGCCTAAGAGACTCTACTAAGCTTAAAACTGAACACAACGTAACCTCCCTTGAACCCATATATCACGGGCAATCGACAACGACAAAGAGTTCAAACGGTAACAAAGAAACACCAAAAGTAGACTAAGCCCTCTACCCGAGCACCCGAAACTTAGCATAACAACTCCCAGCTTCTAATCATCTAGCCTATTAACATGGCCTCACGTCATATATATAGATTATAGACCTTTTTGATTCTTGCGAGAACATGTTACTTGCGGATCCCTCATGATTTCCGGATCTTCTTTTCCCGAGCACTTCTCATCTTCCATCCCGCCATCTTCTTGTATATTTTTATATATATATATATATATATAGTACTTGTTTAAAACTTAAAATTGTGGAAACCAATAGCTATTTTGGCATATATATAGTTCTGTGAAAGGTACGTAGTAGTTCTCTAGCCACCAGTTTTGGCATAGTTCACTTTTCTTCATCTGTTGCAGTTTCTGAACGTGATTTAATTTGAGGATTGTGATTTGTTTTTTTGTTGACACGATCTCATCTGGACCCCGCATATAATTGTTTCTTGCATATATATATGTAGTGCCTGGAGGTGGTGGTTGTGAAACCCATCATGCGGAAGCTCCGGGAAGTTTCTGGGGCTATTGAGGATCTCAACAAAGGGAAGGCTGAGAAGGAGGGAAGGGGCTTTGTAAAGGCCTTGTAGTGTGACCCCCGCCAAGCACCTTGGAAGTGTGAGGCGTGATGGGGAAACCATGATGATGAGGACATCACCACGCTAGACGCACCTACGCCATGGTCTTCCCCAAGTTGCAATTCATCCCCAACTCAACTGCCACGTCACCCTCGGATTCAGCAGACACGTCATCAATGTTTTGGTCGTAACTCCCTCATACGATACCGGAACGTGACGATCTTGGACTCTATGGAAAGGGGACGACGACGCCGTCGTTTTGGATCTGGTCCCAGCTCCAGGTGGCCCGTGGATCATTCTGTGTGATCACGGCAAGGTGCTGCATCACCTGTTTTGGGAGGACATGGCTGATGACATCTAAATTTGGAAGATGTGAAAATAATGATCCTTGCATGAAGAAAATGGGAAGAGCTGCATGAAGATCAAAGAGAGCACCTAGCAAATTTGGAATTCCGGTTGGAACGTTTGTGGCCACTCCATCAAAGTGACGACATGCATAGCTTCGCGAAATAAATGAGCGGCTCTAACACTTCATGCATCAATTCAGCATGTAGTTTTCCACATCTAGTGGATATCCGTAGCTTTTTATTCCTTTGTTCACGCATGTCCGTGTTATTTCCTACACCTCTGCTACATAAGGCTCCACAAGCCCCCGACACAACTTCGGGTTTTTGTTTAGTTCAAGTTTTCCGAGAGAGAAACTTTGATTGATTCGTTATGTAACCGTGAAGATTATTCCGCTTACATTGATCCAAGGCCCTCTTCTTGTTCTTCACACCTCGTGGCGATTAGTCATTTTGTGATCCGAACTCGGACACCATTATCTCGGTTCGTCAATTCATATTTGCAATATTCAGATTGCGTGTTTACCCTTCTTGCTTGTGTTCTTCGATTCGCTGCGGGAAAAGCCTTCTTGGCGAGGTCAATCAAGTCATGCTTGGTTGATAACCATTGGAGCAATGGTGTAGCGGTTGCGGCGGTCGAATTGTGTTGATTCGAAGCCGGATCGTCAACGCCGAGTTCTCCACCCAATCGAATTTATCTCGTACCTCACGGAAGATCGGGCCATTATCTTATCGGTTGGTATCAAATTTCGAGGTTTACAGCGAGGTATAATCGTGTTTTCCCCTTTAGATTCATACTTGTTCATCACCTACAGTCCACAAAAAAACCTAAAAATATTTTAATTTCCGTTGTCCTATAGCCCTTTGTGCCTTTGCAATATTTTAATTTCGATTGCTTTGTTGAACGGTCGTGGGTGAGTTGCAATCCTTGCGCCAATCAAAAAAAAAAAAAAAGGAGAGAGAGAGAATTGTGGCTGAGTCGCGAATCCCATAGAATTGTTAAGATGCAATCCCTGTCTCTCACCAGGTGGACCAATAGGATTAGAGGGATCTCATCCATAGATTAGTGACTTGTCATAATCTTAGCCATTAGATCAATCTAACGATCCTATTGTAACCTCTCTTGTAAACGTCACGGAGGCTTTCCGTGCGATCTACTCCTCCCCTTCCAGAACCGACATCAACGGGAGTTTATCCGCGCCCCGACGGACGCCTTGCAACTCCCCGTGAAGCGCCGCTTCACGTATAAATTCGGAGATCGTCAATGGAAACATAAGTTCGAATCATTTGTTCTTTCTCTCGATACAATCCAGCGAAACACGTTATCGCCTTTGCTCTCTGTCGAGAGAGAACTTCGTCGAAGAGCGACCCGAGTCGGCGACTTCCGTCGGAGGAAAGGTACGATGAACTCCGACAAACGCACCTTCGATTAGGATCGCAATCCTCCTCGGCGTCCCTCTCACCCGCCGCGCTCACTTTGCTCATCAACGCCGCCGCCCGGGCGGAAGTCTCGCGCCAAAGACCGCCCGCGTCTTCGGCCGCCCGCCGCCGCCGTGGACGCCCGCGGCCGTCGTCGCCATCGCCGGGTCGTGGCAACAGCGCCTTTCGCCCGCGTAACCGCTGTTGGTATAAATTAACGCGAACAGAGAAAATCCGCAAGCGCACGGATACCGATGTAGCTTTCACCCGGGAGTATTCCAGTATCGATTTCCACGGGGAACGTGAAGTGTACTAGAAAGGGTAGGAACGTCCAGAAGAAAAGAATAATGATGTGGGGAGAGTTTAGAATTTTCTAAGTATTCTAAGTTGATCTAAATAATCAAAGGCTTACTTTACTTTACTTACGTCGGAGCAACGGTACCGTCCCGATCCTCGAAAAAGACTGGAAAGGGGTGATCGGGAGAAAGGCCGCCAAAAAGCTCTACGAATCACCAACCCGAACGTGGTGGAATACAAAGACTGACAGGCTGTCACCCCCTCGGGGCTACCACAACTAACCGTGGGATTGGGCGCAAACTCGGGTAATCTCTAGTCTAGACACCACGCCTACACTATTAATTACTACTCTAATTTCACGTTAAAACTAGAGCACTCAATACGAGCAGAGATCCAGTAAATATTGTAAAGTAAGAACTGAAATTAATAGAATAAATAGAAATAATAAATGAAGAACCTGGAGATTGCTGAAGATGAACTAGTTGCTGTAGATGTACAATGTTGATGAAGATCCGACGTGTCCGGATCTCCAAATTTTCTCCGCTCCTCTCTCCTTGATCTTACAACTAGATGAACTAGAAGAACTAGATCTAGAACTAGAACTAGACGAACTAGACAACTAGAGGGACCTCTCTCTCTTCTAATATGAAACCCTAGATTTTGCTCGCCGATAGCTAATGAAGAGATGATCTGAGATGATTGAAGCCGGGGGCCCGGGGCTTGCTTATATAGGGGGTCTTCTTATGTCTCTTCAACCAAAGTGGCAATGTGGTACTAATCTTCATGCTTAACCGACACCCTCGGATCAAACCGACATCAAACGACCGGATTAGATTGCATCTCGGAGGCGGTTGGAGAAGCTTCGAAACGGGGCTTGCTTGGCGGCCAAGGCGTGCCGATCGGCCTGTTTATTGGGCGATCGGCCCGGGGTGGAACTCCACTCTGGGCCCCGCGATGCGTCGTGGGCTTCGGAGTCTTCTAGATGATGTTTTTCGGTGTCAAGTTTCGTTCACGTCGGGTGTATTCCGGAGCCTTCTAGACTTGTTTCGAGTTGGATTGCGTTATGTTATGACACATCAATTCTGCTGTTTTTTTCGTTAAGTCCCTCGCAAATCACAACTTTACCAAAACTCATGGAAATCATTAGTAGAAACCCCTAATAAGGTTATCTAATTATATTTTAGTCCTTTTCCATGTTTAGTTGACAATTAAAAGTATACGTTAACATGTGTCAACAAACTCCCCCAAGCTTACCCTTTGTCGGTCCCTAGCAAAGCTATATGCTATAATAGGATCGGGAGTTGCTACTACGCTTTCATACCTCGGAAGTCTTGTGTTTATCGAAAATAAATTCTCCTCTTAACCGCATTGCTCTCTCATACACATTTTACCATGGGGGGCGTAGCCTTTTCACGAATCATAAGCAATTAAGAGACGTAACAATCAAGTTAAGTACCATGTCTCAAGCTCTTCGATCAACTATCATCCCGAGTTTTATGCGTTATTTCTCAAAAAAGAAACTCGGAGATCCTATGTATGACCCTCTCAAGTAGGTGGTATATATAGTGGAGTCACACGTGGTAAGATACATATGGTGGGATGGTAATGGCGGAATGAATGAGGATGAAAGGTAGTAAACAGACCTTTAGCTTTTTTTTTTTTTTTTTAGTATTTTTCTTCTCAAGCATCTTGGACTATATCTCTCTTTCTAAAAATTGCTAAGACTGGGCTATCCATTCTTGGAGAGGTGGGCTTTGCCCCTGACTTTGTCCATTTTTCTCTCTCCTTAGAGATGTGGGCCCTACTCACCCTCGGACACGCGTGTCCATTATTCATCTCTAAAATTTATTATTATTAGGGAGGTAGGCCCTTCTCGCCTAGTATGACATTTGTCCTTTACTCTCCCTCTCGTCTCACTTTTTCTCTCTCTTTTTTTTTTTTTTCTTTTTTTTTTTGAATGTAGCCTCGAGTCTTTTTGGCATAAAACATTGAGAGAGACATATCCAAAATTGCTAGAGTTCAATTTTTATAATATGGCTAGAGGCTGATGGAGTATGGGAATGCGTACTTTCGGGTTAAAAAGCAGCGTATTTGGTGGAGTGGGTTGATCTTGATGTGACCGTGGACTCTTAAGGGTCATAGCTAAGGAACTCATCATGTAATATTTTATAATTTTTCAAAGATAAAATCAGGAATCAAGTATCTCTAGGAATATGATAAAATGACTCAACTTTTCATGTATCTTTATCCTTCAATGCTAAGACTCAGATTAAGCATGTGCTTCCCACAGTGTTGGGTTTAGAGCAAATTAAGCATTTAAAGCTTTGGGAGAATCTAAGTCTGAAGTGTAAGTACTTTTAAGAGGAACTATGGCGAGACAACTATTCATCATTTCCTTAGCATATATCATCAAGATCAATATTTAAAGAGAAAAGCCAACTAGCAGACTCTAGCATTTATTTAGACTCTCACAAACTAAGACTCTAATTAAGACTCATTATATCTAACAAAGCAAATATATATAAAACTAGCTAATAAGACAAAAAGGGAAGAATACTTACCGGATAGATGGGGATGCCCTCCCCCAAGCTGGACATTGACATAGTCGCTTGGTGATGGTGAAGTGAGGTAGACAAAGAGTAGTGGTGTTGGCCTTACTTGATGGCGCACCGATAAAGATAGTTCTTTTGTCAAGTACTAACACGTCTTTACTTCGTCGTATCTTACTCTGCTGGTCCTTCAAATCTGCTCAACTCAAATAGACAACAAAACTTGTGGAACCGGTTAAGCGTTAGCGATTTTTTTTTTTTTAATTGATTCTATTAGAGTGGATCATTGAATTGCAAGAATTCAATCAAATCAATTTCTTCTAAGTTCTCAGGTTCTAGAAAAACTTTCAAACGATGGCCATTTACCTTAAATGTGTTACCTGTATCATCTTGAAGTGTAACGGCGCCATGTGGTGCGACCTCAATTACTTTGAATGGCCCTTCCCACTTGCTTCGAAGTTTTCCATGACCGAAGAGCTTCACTCTTGAGTTGAACAGTAGGACTTTATCTCCGTGCTTGAACTCCTTATGCTTGATCCTCTTGTCATGCCACCTTTTTGTTCTCTCTTTGTAGATCTTGGAATTGTGATAAGCTTTTTCTCTCCATTCCTCTAGCTCTGATAGTTGCATCTGTCGGTTCTTGCCGGCTAGATGGAGATCCATATTCCATTTCTTGATTGCCCAAAGAGCTCTAAATTCCAATTCCACAGGCAAGTGGCATGTTTTTCCATATACGAGCTGATAAGGTGACATGCCTATGGGTGTCTTGTAAGCGGTTCGATATGCCCATAGTGCATCATGGAGCTTGTGTTTCCATTTCTTTCCCATCTCATCCACGGTCTTCTGTAGAATGTTCTTGATCTGCTTATTTGATGCCTCAGCTTGACCGCTTGTTTGAGGATGGTAGGGAGTTGCTATGTTGTGTTTGACTCCTTGTGCTGCTAGAAACTGTCTGAAGGATTTGTCAATGAAGTGTGATCCTCCATCACTTATGACCATCCGAGGTGTGCCAAATCTTGGAAATATCACTTCTTGGAACATCTTCTTGACATGCTTTGAATCATTGGCACGGCATGGTAGTGCTTCTACCCACTTGGACACATAGTCGATGTACCACCGGGATGTATTCAGCATCACCAGATCTTGGGAATGGTCCCATGTAATCAATCCCCGGACATCAAACAACTCCACTTGAAGGTTGTTCTCAGGGGCATTGCATCTCGAGTATTAATGTTCCCATGCCTCTCGCATCTAGCGCATCTTCTCACATAGTCTTTTGTATCTTGATACATTGTTGGCCAATAGAATCCGCTTTGCCGGATCTTAGCATGTGTGCGAATGCTCCGTAGTGTCCTCCATAAGGTGATGCATGACATCTGCCTATTATCTTCAAGCCTTCTTCTATTGGGACACATCTTCGTAGCAATCCATCAGAACATACTCGATAGAGATATGGATCATCCCATAAGTGATAGCGAGCATCATATTTGAGCTTCCTCTTGTCCGCCCCTGGTGCTACATAACCTGCAACCATGTAATTCACAATATCCGGCGTACCAAGGGTCGGAGTGTGTGACCTTGAGGAGCGTGTCATCCCTCAAATAGTCATTTATAGGTAACTCGTGTGGTTCCTTATACCGAAGCCTAGACAAGTGGTCGGCTAGCGAGTTCTCTACTCCTTTCTTATCTCTTATTTCTATGTCAAATTCTTGGAGTAAAAGAATCCATCGGATTAACCGTGGCTTAGCATCTTTCTCAGTGAGGAGGTATTTAAGGGCAGCATGGTCTGTATAAATAATAACCTTTGCCCCACTAAGTAAGATCTAAACTTGTCTATAGCAAAGACGACAGCCAACATTTCTTTTTTCGCTGGTAGCATAGTTGAGCTGTGGTCCGGACAAGGTTTTGCTAGCATAGGATATAGCATAATGCTTTTATCCTTTGTTCCGCCCAAGAACTGCTCCAACAAAGAAAGTCGCTAGCATCACACATGATTTCAAAAGGTAGCGGCCCAATCGGGTGGTTGAATGATTGAGCCGAGATGAGTGCATTCTTGAGGATTTGAAAGGATTCATAGCACTCATTGTCGAAGACGAAAAGGTGCATCTTTAGCTAAGAGGCTAGTCGGGGGCCTAGCGATCCGGGAAAAGTTTTTAATGAAGCGCCTATAGAACCAAGCGTGGCCTAGAAAGCTTCGGATTTCTTTCACATTTGTGGGAGGTGGAAGTTGTTCAATGACTTCTATTTTCGCTTTATCCACTTCTATCCCAATGTTCGGACACCTTGTGTCCTAGCACTATTCCTTCCCGAACCATAAAGTGGCATTTTTCCCAGCTCAGGACTAAGTGCTTTTCTTCACATCTTTGTAAGACTTTGTCCAAATTCTCCAAGCAATCGTCGAAGGTTTTGCCATAGACAAGAAAATCGTCCATGAACACCTCCATGATCTTTTCAATCATTTCGGAGAAGATAGACATCATGCACCGCTGAAAAGAAGCCGAGCGCTGCACAACCCGAACGACATTCGCCGGTATGCATAAGTTCCATACGAGCATGTGAAAGTTGTCTTATTTTGGTCATCGTGGTGGATCGATTTGATGATATCCGAATACCCATCAAGGAAACAATAGAAAGAGTGATTTGCAAGCCGCTCCAAAGATCTCATCAATGAAGGGTAAATCGAAAAGTGATCTTTCTTTGTGGCCTTGTTAAGTTTTCGGTAGTCAATGCACATACGCCACCCAAAGGACAAAGTCTTGTTGAGGAATGAGTTCATTTTTCTCATTTCTAACAACCGCCATTCCTCCTTTCTTTGGCACTACTTGGACAGGGACTAACCCACTCGCTATGTGGCACAGATAGATAATCCCTGCGTGTAAAAGCTTGAGGACCTCTTTATTAACAACCTCTCGCATAGCGTTGTTAAGCCTCCGCTGTGATTCCCTCGATGGTGATGCATCGGGATCGATAGGAATACGATGAGTGCGTAGAGCGGGACTAATCCCGATGAGGTCTTCGAGTGAGTAGCCTATGGCTGGTCTATGTCTTTCTAGGACAGTGACAAGCTTATGAGTTTCTTCTTGGGAAAGCTTATCACTGATAATGGCTGGAGTGTCTCGATTATTATTGAGAAAGACATATTTCAGGCCAGCAAGAAGTGGTTTCAACTCAATTGAGGGTCGTGGTGGCACCTCCGTTGTATCTAGTTCGATAGGCTCTGCCAGTTCTTCCTCTTCTTCTATGAAGTGTTCAACATCAAAGACTGGTTTGGCCATTTCTTCTAGGGACGCCATTAAGACTTCCTCAAGAGGATCTTGTTTGGGCTTGGGTTCTACTATCGCATTATGTGAGCGAGCAAGAGAAACATTGATAGGAGAATTTCCCAGCTTTAAATTCAAGAGACTTTTGTTTGGTCGCTCTTGAAAGAGTGTTCAAAAGGTACACCAATCAAGAGGAACGTGTCATGAAATGTCATAGACGTGAAAATCTAGGCGATAATCGAGCCTCTTATGCGCAAAAAGGAATTGACCTTATGACCCCATAACTCTCAAGAGTGACTCGGAAGGAAGTCTTAAGAGTTTATGAGATGGGATCATGGACTCGTCGGGACAAAGTTCTTCAGCTAGAGATTTTGAAATAAGATTCATCCCAACGGTAGGGCTATAACGAGCTTTTATGGTCTTTCCTTTAATCTTGCTGAATAGAGCTTTTGAGGGAGCAGTGATTCGGGTTACCTCAGTGGATAGCTCCGCTTCTGCCAACCACTCATGGCTCATAATGGCTGAGAGTCCTTTAATGTACTCCATTAAGAATGGATCATCGTGTGGACCATCCTCAAATGGTGCTGAGTGCACCAGAGGCTTTGCCTGAATAGGAAAATTCGAGGCATTCCCAAAATCTTCAAAAAGATCTACCTCGATTTCCGAGAGGAATGTGCTAGGATGGGGTTTGTCACTCTCTAGAGTGGTGTCTAGAGTGTGATGTGTTCCCAAAGTAGGAGGTTCTATGGCAACCAGATCATTAGAAGGGTTTATAGGAATTTCCGATTCGGTTGCGTGTGTCTCCTCCTGTTGTTCGGGGCTCGGCTCTACTTCCTCTTCTTCAGGAAACTCATCATAAACGCCAGTGTAGGGGGTGTTTTCAAGGATTTTCTCAAGGATAGCTTTTCCCTCAGTAATGGTCATGTGTGTGAATGAGCCGCCGGAAGAAAGGTCAAGGTGGAGAGCATCTTCTTTGGTAAGACCATAATGAAAATGATATAAAAGAACTTGGTCGGGCAAAGAAAGATTTGGGCCGGTATTTATGAGGTTTGTGAATCTGGCCCATGCTGCTCCTAGAGTTTCCTTCTCTTTTTGTTTGAATGTTAAAACTTCTATACGAAGGGCATAAACTTTGGAAAGAGGGAAGAAGGCTAGACAAAATTTGTCCCGCTAGCTTTATCCCAATTCCCATTAACTCCGCCAATGGAATGAGCATACCATTGTTTCGCTCTACCTAAAAGGGAAAACGGAAATAAAATCCATTTGGTGGTCTCATGTGTCATGCCATCTAAGTGAAGGCATGAACATAGTTGCTCAAATTCCCGAAGGTGAGTATAGGGTTTTCGCCTTCATGCCCGAGAGAAGGGTTGGTCCCGAACCATGGCTATAAAGCCGGGGCGAATTTCATAGCCGTAAGCTGTGATTGGCTTTGATGATTTTGGTGGCTCTAACAATTCGCCCTTTGGTGCGTAATATTTGTAGATAGGAGTGGAATCCATATTTTAAAGGTAGGGGTAAAAGGGTAGAAAGATAAAAGGTAAACGGACGAACGTGGTTCTAACTAGGACAGCTACCGTTCACGAGCAACGGCGCCAAAAGCTTGTTGGTATAAATTAACGCGAACAGAGAAAATCAAGCAGCGCACGGATACCGATGTAGCTTTCACCCGGAGTATTCCGAGTATCGATTTCCACGGGGAACGTGAAGTGTACTAGAAAGGGTAGGAACGTCCAAGAAAAGAATAATGATGTGGGGAGAGAGTTTAGAATTTTCTAAGTATTCTAAGTTGATCTAAATAATCAAAGGCTTACTTTACTTTACTTACGTCGAGCAACGGTACCGTCCCCGATCCTCGAAAAAGACTGGGAAGGGGTGATCGGGAGAAAGGCCGCCAAAAAGCTCTACGAATCACCAACCCGAACGTGGTGGAATACAAAGACCGACAGGGCTGTCACCCCCAGGGCTACCACAACTAACCGTGGGATTGAAGCGCAAACTCGGGTAATCTCTAGTCTAGACACCACGCCTACACTATTAATTACTACTCTAATTTCATGTTAAAACTAGAGCACTCAATACGAGCAGAGATCCAGTAAATATTGTAAAGTAAGAACTGAAATTAATAGAATAAATAGAAATAATAAATGAAGAACCTGGAGATTGCTGAAGATGAACTAGTTGCTGTAGATGTACAATGTTGATGAAGATCCGACAGTCCGGATCTCCAGCTTTCTCCGCCCCTCTCCCTTGATCTTACAACTAGATGAACTAGAAGAACTAGATCTAGAACTAGAACTAGACGAACTAGACAACTAGAGGGACCTCTCTCTCTTCTAATATGAAACCCTAGATTTTGCTCTGTCGATAGCTAATGAAGAGATGATCTGAGATGATTGAAGCCAGGGGCCTGGGGGCTTGCTTATATAGGGGTCTTCTTATGTCTCTTCAACTTCAGGCAAATGTGGTACTAATCTTCATGCTTAACCGACACCCTCGGATCAAACCGACATCAAACGACCGGATTAGATTGCATCTCGGAGGCGGTTGGAGAAGCTTCGAAACGGGCTTGCTTGGCGCCAAAGGCAGGCCGATCGGCCTGTTTATTGGGCCGATCGGCCCAGGGTGGGCTCCACTCTGGGCCCCCGCGATGCGTCGTGGGCTTCCGGAGTCTTCTAGATGATGTTTTTCGGTGTCAAGTTTCGTTCACGCCGGTGTATTCGGAGCCTTCTAGACTTGTTTCGAGTTGGATTGCGTTATGTTATGACACATCAATTCTGCTATTTTTTACTGTTAAGTCCCTGCAAATCACAACTTTACCAAAACTCATGGAAATCATTAGTAGAAACCCCTAATAAGGTTATCTAATTATATTTTAGTCCTTTTCCATGTTTAGTTGACAATTAAAAGTATACGTTAACATGTGTCAACACCGCCCGGTAGCGCCATCGCGTCAGCGTCGCCGCCAGCATCAGAACCGCTCCGCTCCACCCAGCGCCGTTCGTGGCTCCAACTCGCCGCCGCTGCCCGCTGCAAGTTGCGCCTCCGACTCCACCGGCCCTCCCGCGCCCGGCCCGCGCCGCCGACTCCTCCTCCCGCTACTCTGCACGCCTCCCGCCGCCGACCCGGGGTCCTTCACCGTGGCGGCGGGACCAAGGACCGGCCCAGCGCCGTACGCCTTCGGCAGGCCGGGCGAGACCACGGTGGCTTCAACGCCTTCCGCCAGAAAGGCGGCAGGCCGACGCTCCAAAGAATCTTCGGCGGCAACCCCGGCGGAAGCACCAAAGACTCCCACCGCCGGGCCAGGGGAGCGCCGCTGTTCGCCGTCGGACCCACCGCTCCCGCCGCGAGTACAGCCCCGCCCGCCCGGCCTCGACCGCGACCTTCCAGGGCTCTCCCATGGCGTCCTCCCCAACCGCTCCAATGACGAGGCCGGGCCCCTCCGCGAGGGGGCTACTCTCCTCACCGAGCACCGGAGGAAAGACGGAGGCAGCAATGGCGCACGGAAGCGGCCGAACACCGAAACTCGAATCGATGGATAAGCTCCTCAACTTTTATCCCCATTCTATTTTATTTTGTCCGCTCTACGCCACATGCATGGTCACCGCCACATGCATGGTCCCCTAATTACAACACAATGTCGACATCTTCCGTACTTTACCGCCTCCGCATGTGTGTGTTGTTTAGTACAATATTCTAACTTGTGAATTTGTGATTATGACTATAGTTAGCAGCCAATTACTTCAAATCCTTTGGGATTTTTATCATGTAACTAGCGCCGCTTGTGTTAGGGATTGATCACTGTTCATCGTTATGTTGTGATAGGGATTTGATAACCGTAAATTGTAATAGGGATTTGATCAATGTTCAGAATATTTGTGTATATTACAAATCCTATAGCATTGGTTCCCCGTTCCATTTTATTACGCTTATTTACATTCCGAATATTCTTGCAATATGACACAATGCAAAGTGAAATCCTTAATCATATGTCACAATCACTTCACGTATATTTTAAATATGGGTATTTAAATTTTATTTGCATGCAAATTAAATTCACTTTATAAGGTCCATACATTATGTCATCACATAATCATTACCTATAAAATGTTTTATCCAATATTTAATATTCACATTAAATATATCATTTCTCGATTTAAATTTAATGTGCAAAACCATACGGTTCATATTTGATTTACCTACTTAAATATATTTTTACATTTACAACACATCACGTGCCTTACTATTATAAGCATTTATAAAAATGTAGGCACAATGTCAAAACTTGACAAGATAAAAGATAAAGAATTTGAGCAACTTGCTCTTGATGGACATAATTTTCCAACATGGGCAATGGACCTCAAAGTTAGCCTCTCTTTACGGGGTTTTTATCATGCAATTGTTCCACCACAAGAAGGCACGTCGGAACCCGATGACAAAACTAAATATAGTGCCTTATACATTATAAGGGCTCATATACACCCAGACCTCAAGTCTGAATACTTGATGGAAGAAGATCCACGTGTCTTATGGAACGCTCTCCAAAAACGCTATGAACAGCAAAAGGCAATTGTCTTGCCTGAAGCTTTGCATGAATGGAACCATCTCCGTCTACAAGACTTCAAGTCTGTAGGGGAATACAATCATGCAATTCACAAACTTTATGCCAAACTCAAATTTTGTGAAAAAGAACCTACTGATGCAGACAAAATAGAAAAGACTCTATCTACTATGATGCCTGCAGATAGAATCCTTCACCAACAATACCGTGAGCGAAATTTCCAAGTTTATTCTGAGTTAATTAATACTCTACTTTAGGCCGAAAAGCATAATGAGCTCCTTAATTGGAACTCAAATAGACGCCCATTGGGCGCTGCTCCATTACCTGAAGTACACACGAACACTCAGGACACAAACAAGAAGGATGGTTCAAACAGGAAACCATTCAGAAAATTCAAAAGTCACGGCAAGGGTAAAGGAAAATTTAACAATAAGCGTAAAAGAGAGCAAAAGTCGCATGATTCAAACAAGGGCAAGGACATTCCCAAAAAGGATTTTGACAAATCCAAACTTTGTCAAAAATGTGGTTGTTACAGCCACATCACCAAGAAATGTCGTACCCCCCGTCACTTGGTTGACTTATACTTAAAGTCTGTTGGCAACAATCGCCCAAATCAAGGACAAAAGTATGAAGCCCATTTCAACTTCCGGAATGACGCTCAAATGGAAGATGCATTCAACTTCCCAAAAGACATCGACATGGCGAAGCTAGTTGCTCCAAGAGTGTCCCCATTGGACCAAGCAAACTGTAAGACGGAAGACTTAATGGACACGCACAAGATGCTCATGGAGTTTGCCTCCACCGACATGTTCGGAGATCTCAATTAGACTCCCATAGTCCTTAGTACTACGTACTCATGCATGCACTCATGCATTTATGTCTAAACAAAGTGTTGTAAATTATTGCTAAATATAGCAGCCTTTGTAAAATATTTGTGGCTTGTACGCTATATCCTATATATAGCACGCATGTATCAAGCACAATTGATAATCAATAAAGTATGTATAATTATATATATGTCATTCTCGATTTTAAATAAATTCCTTTTTACATATATATAGATTTCTACGGGATTTAATCCAATGGAGGAGGAAATGTGCCTAGTGGACAGCGGCACCACTAATTCTATACTTAGAGAAACTAAATATTTCCAAACTCTAACTAAGAGACAAGGAAATGTTCTAACAATCGGCGGACGCGATGCAACGATAGTCGGCTCGGCCGTGCCACTATCACACTTCCCATGGGTACTCAAATTACAATTGAGGATGCATTATCGTATCCCGATTCAACTCGTACCTTACTTAGCTATAGAGATATTTGGAAAAATAGACTTCACGTGGAAACACACGAAGAACATAAAGAGGAATTTCTTCTCTTAATTAAAGATACCGGATATGGCAAACAACTTCTTGAAAAAAAATTCCCTCTTTACCATCTGAATTTATTATACATACATCAAACCCGTACCACATGTTGCCTATAAAATAATTTTTCAGAATGTCGATGCATTCCGGACTTGGCACGACCGCCTTGGTCATCCCGGCATAGGGATGATGAGAAAAATTATAAATAATTCCCATGGTCATAACTTAGCTAATTCTAAATTCTCGAGACACTTCGACTTTACATGCACCGCATGCGCTCTTCGAAATTGATTTTAAGACCATCTTATCTTAAGATCAAAGCTGAACCACTTAAGTTCCTTGAAAGAATTCAAGGCGATATTTGTGGTCCTATTACGCCATCATCCGGACCATTCAAATATTTTATGGTTCTAATAGATGCATCCACGCGATGGACACATGTGTGCTTATTATCCACACGTAACCATGCATTTGCCAAACTAATAGCACAAGTTATTAGACTTAGAGCAAATCATCCCGAGCATCAAATAAAATCTATTAGAATGGACAATGCCGCCGAATTTTCCTCAAAAGCTTTCAATGAATA
Source organism: Hyparrhenia diplandra (assembly GCA_015847255.1). Lineage (NCBI taxonomy): Eukaryota > Viridiplantae > Streptophyta > Magnoliopsida > Poales > Poaceae > Hyparrhenia > Hyparrhenia diplandra. The sequence continues at coordinate 18,678 of JADLZK010004023.1, read as the reverse complement.
TTGTATGGCTCTAGGAATTCAACTTCAGCACTCGGTTCCCATATGTTCACACTCAAAATGGTTTAGCGTAATCTCTTATCAAAAGAGTAAAGCTAATAGCAAGACCACTATTGCAGAATTATAATCTACCAACTACATGTTGGGGTCATGCGGTCTTACATCTTTGCAGACTTACTACAATTGCGACCAACCCGCATATCATACGCTTCCCCACTACAACTAGTACGTGGAAATCCACCAAGTATTTCCCATCTGCGAAAAATTCGGTTCCAGATACGTACGTGCGATCTCACCGCCCAAAGCGTACATCTATGGGTCCACACAGAAATTAGGGATCTATATCGGGTATCAATCACCGTCAATCATTAAATACACGGAGCCCCTTACTGGGGGACCTATTTACGGCCCGATACGATCAGATCTTCAACGAAGATCATTTCCGGCATTAGGGGAGATTACAAGTACCAAAAAGAATGCCCGAAATAAATTGGGATGCCCAAGACATCTCAACTCATGATCCACGTACACAAGAATCTGAACTCCAAGTTCGAAAAAATTATAAATTTGCAAAATATTGCAAATAACCTACCGACGCATTTGCGATTATAAAGGTGTTACTAAATCCTACCATCCTGCTAGAAATGTGCCCGAAAGAATAGAGGTACCAAACAAAACTATTTAGCTCCCACCTCAGAAACCGGTTCAAGGTAAGAGGGGGAGAAGTAAGGCCCCTAATCAGGATGTGGCTCCTAAACGCCAAAGGAAACAAAATAATAAAAATTCAAAATTAGTAAATGTGACACAACAACAAGTTGTGGAACACCAAGTGAATATACAAAATTCACATCCCACATCAACAGTGCACTCAATACCTGATGTTGGGACATCGGATCGCCTCGACGCTATCGTATTGGGAAATAACGAACCGTCACAAGGGGTGCAAGAAATTTCCATAAACTATATTGATTCCGAGAATCATATGACCGAAAAGACTACAATTGTCGACGTATACTTTGCCGAAACAATTGCCGAAATCATCCAAAGTGATCCGGATCCCAAGACCATGGCGAGTGCAAAAGCTGGACCGGAACAAATGGAAAGAAGCAATTGAAGCGTAGTTAGCCTCGCTCACAAAAAGAAAGGTATTCTCATCAGTAATACCTACACCTTCAAATATCTTCCCCGTGGGATTTAAATGGGTTTTTCGTCCGTAAAAGGAATGAACATAACGAAGTGGTGAGATACAAAGCGAGACTTGTAGCACAAGGGTTCACGCAGAGACCCGGCATTGATTTCAATGAAACATACTCTCCAGTTATGAGTGGAATAACCTTCCGATATTTAATAGCATTGGTAGTTCAAAATCATCTATCTATGCGGTTGATGGATGTAGTGACAAAGATATTTATATGGGTCACTTGATTCGGATATTTACATGAAGGTTCCCCGATGGAATCCCAACTCGAATCCTAAAGCAAGTCGCGCCATATATTGTGTAAAACTTAATAAGTCACTATATGGCTTAAAACAGTTTGGGACGAATGTGGTCCAACCGACCGAGTGAATTCCTATTACAAAAGGGATACACCAATAATAATGATTGCCCATGTGTCTTCATAAAGAAATCCCAAAGCTGATTTCTGCATTATATCTGTATATGTGGATGATTTAAATATCATTGGCAACCCACATGATATCAATGAAGCACGCAATCTCCTAAAGACGGAATTTGAGATGAAGGATTTGGGTCAAACTAAATTTTGCTTGGGTTTACAAATTGAGCACCTCCACTCAGGAATTTTAGTGCATCAATCTGCCTATATCCAGAAAACATTAGAGAAATTTAATATGGATAAATCACATCCATCTACAACTCCCATGATTGTTCGATCTCTAGACATGGAGAAAGATCCATTTAGACCGAGTGGGACGATGACGAAGAGGTGCTTGGGACCTCGAGGTTCCATATCTCATTGTTATTGGAGCACTGATGTATCTAGCAAATCAAACCCGGACCTGATATTGCATTTGCGAAGAAATTTCTTGGCTAGATATAGTCTTTGCTCCAACCAAACGACATTGGGCGGGGGGAGCTAAAAATATCTTGAGATATCTCAATGGCACCAAAGATCTTGGATTATTTTTCCAAAGAAACCAAGATCCAACTATGATTGGATATGCTGATGCTGGCTATTTATCTGATCCCTATAATGGCCTATCCCAGACAGGCTTTGTATTTTTATATGGAGGAACACCTATATCATGGAAGTCTTCTAAACAGGACTCTTGTTACAACCTCCGCTAATCATCTTTGAAATTGTTGCATTATATGAAGCATCACGCGAATGTGTATGGCTTCATAGAGTGATTAATCACATACAACAATCAAGTGGAATTGGTTCCATTGAATTACCCACAATTATCTACGAAGATAATTACGCTTGTATTACACAAATGGAAACCGGTTATATTAAAAGCAATATAACTAAGCATATTTCTCCTAAATTATTTTTCCCGTGAATTACAAAAAGAATGGAGAAATAAAAATTTTGCAAACAAAGTCTTGTGATAATCTTGCAGATTTATTCACTAAGTCATTAACACCCCATGTTCCAAAAAGTTTGTTCATGGTATTGGTATCACGAAGACTTAAAGACTTGCAAGTTTCTACTCTCAAAATAATAATTTGTGTTAAATATTATATTTCACTCTTTTTCCTATTATGAGTTTTTATAAACTTTCTCATAATAAGGTTTTTAATGAGGCAATATCAAATTCATAAGCATGTCATATTTTCTATTTTCCTCATAAGAGGTTTTTAAAGGGAATATCAAAGACATCTTTCTTCCTCATATTTTCCAACGTGGTTTTGAGGGGAGATATATTAATTATGGCCCAAAGACCATAATATTGTTCTAAACTAAATTATGGATTTTTCCTATAAAAGGTTTTTCCATATAAGTTTACAATGGACAATAATCTAAAATATGTCACATCATTTCTCCTTATTTTTCCCACGGGTTTTAAGGAGTTTAATGACATATCAATAATATTATTATCACCTCATATTTTTCCTACAAGGTTTTGGAGGTCCTGAAGCTATTGATTGATCTCACGACCGGATGCGATCGGGGGAGTGTTAAGATGCAATCCGTGTCTCATGGGTGGACCAATAGGATTAGAGGGATCTCATCCCATAGATTAGTGACTTGTCATAATCTTAGCCATTAGATCAATCTAACGATCCTATTGTAACCTCTCTTGTAAACGTATGGAGGCTTTCCGTGCGATCTACTCCTCCCCTTAGGAACCGACATCAACGGGAGTTTATCCGCGCCCGAACGGACGCCTTGCAACTCCCCGTAGCGTCGCTTCCCCGTGTATAAATTCGGAGATCGTCAATGGAAACATAAGTTCGAATCATTTGTTCTTTCTCTCGATACAATCCAGCGAAACAAGAATCACCTACATCCGGTTTTTAGTTTGTTGGATGGGATTACGTTCTCTACTTGTGCCTTGAATATTTATATCCAAGAAAGTTAATTTCTTTTTTTCCCCAAATAGAACCGATCGAAAGTTCTTTGTCATTTTGCTTTGAGTTTGTTTTACGTACATTGCGGCACTTTCTGAGCAACAAAAAAAAAGTGCAAAAGGAAAAAGGTGCCAAAAAAAAAGGTACGCACCTAAAAAAAAGGTAAAAAAAAGGGAAAAGAAACAAAAAAAAAGAGAGACAGAAAGTAAAAAAATCAAAGTGCTTGCATCCTTTGAGTCCTTGTCTTTGAGATATTGTGCTTGCTTGAACTAGGTCGGGACAAGTTTAGGGCGGCGACATAGACTAGCTTGGGACTACTTTTCAATCTTGCAATTTCTGAATTAAATTATTGCTATTCCTTGCTATTATATTGTACCTACCCATAGCTCCACATATACTTCTGTCAGCACAGGTTCCTCTGCAACTCTTACACCACAAGCCCGCTGACTGATTGTACCACCTGTGTGGCTTTGGTAAGAATACTTGCAAGACGTGGTAAGACGTTTTGATATTGCATTCCACTTATACCACCACTTTCACCACCTCCTAGTCCTGTTAGTTGTTAGGGATAATACTTTGTTGTTGTCTCTTTCTACTTTCTAACCATGTCAGGGCCCCAAGGTGAACCAGCAGCTTCTCCAACGGACTTCAATGAGTGTGTGTCCAAGGCCGAGCTGACCACACTCATTACTGATCAGCGGACGTACATGACCCAACAATTCCAGGCGATGCAACGCAACTTTACCAATCTGATGACTCGGATTGAACATGTTGAGCAACAACGCCGCCCAGAGCGCCCTCATCCTAATGGGGATGCTTTTGATGATATTGATGATGGCGCTGATCTTGATGACGGCGCTGATGCTGATGTTGATGCGGATGATGTCTTTGATCGTGATGTGGAACGTCTTAATCATAATCGTCGTGGTATGAGGAGGTAATCGTAACCGAGGTAATAATAATAATGATCCTTTTAGTAAGGTTAAGTTTTCCTTGCCTGAATTTCTTTAGTAATGCTGATCCTCGAGGTATATTTAAATTGGGAAATTGCTGTGGATCAAAAGTTTTCATCTCATAGAGTTCCCGAGGAGCATAGAGTTAGGCTTGCTACTAGTGAGTTTACAGACTTTGCTTTATTTTGGTGGCATGACCTTTGTAATCCTACGATGTTCGTAATCTTGCTCCTATACCTCAAACTTGGAATGATTTAAAGCGGCGCATGAAATCTCGTTTTGTTCCTCCTCCTTATTACCAATGTGATTTACTTTTGAAAATTGCAAACTTTAAAACAAGGTGATAAGAGTGTGGAACAATACTATCAAACTTTGCTTATTGGTTTAGCACGTTGTGGTGTCCAAGAAAATAATATACAAACTTGTGCTAGATTCTTTGATGGTTTAAATCGTGAAATCCAAGATATTCTTGATTATAAAGACTGGAATACATTTTCTCGATTGTATCATCTTCTTTGTTAAAGCGAGAAACGTGAAGTACGAGGGACGCCATCAACAACAATCTTTCGAGATCAACGGTGGGGAGATATTCTCATCGCCAGGCGTTTCACACATGAGACGCCCAAATTCCCTGCCACTACATTGACACCTCCACCGGCGCCTTCTTTCGAGGTAAGCAAATCTGCTATTTTGCAGCACCCACATCCGAAGAAAGGTGTCACTCCAAGTGCTTCTACTAGCTCCGGATCCTCCAGCTCCAAAATTGTTTGCCACCGCTGCCATGGCATGGGACATGTCGCGCGGGACTGCCCCAGCAAACGCGCTTTCATTGCTACCGAGGATGGATATGTAAGTGCTAGTGATGTTGAAGATGATTTAGCCCTTGCTGCTAACATTGATGCAGATTCTGATGAGGGAGAACACGCCAAGGATGCTATCAGAATTGACTCCGTCGCTGCCACTGTGGACTATCCTAACCTTCTTGTGCAGCGTGTGTTGAGCACTCGTGTGGGACAAGACGAAGAGAAGAAGATCCAGCGCAACAATTTGTTCCATATGTTTCTCGTTGTGCAGGGTTGCCGTGTTCTCACCATCATTGATAGCGGGAGTTGCAACAACTTGGTAAGTGAAGAATTGGTCCAGAAGCTTGGCTTGCCTACACGACAACATTCTTATCCATACAAACTTCAATGGTTCAACAATAGTGGTAAGACTAAGGTAACCAAATCAGCACGCATTAGCTTTTTCACAGGCTCTTATCATGATACTGCTGATTTTGATGTTGTACCTATGCAAGCTTGTTCTATTTTATTGGGCCGTCCATGGGAATTTGATAATGATGCTTCACACCATGGTCGAACTAATCAATACACTTTCATGCATAAGGACAAGAAAATAACTTTGCTGCCTTTGTCTCCTGCGGATATTGTTAAACATGCTAAAGAGATTAAAAATAAACCTCCCATAGGCATTATTAAAAATAATAGGATTCAGTTAAATGGGGGTGCTTTTCTTGCTACAACTTCTGCTACTGCTGAGTTATGTGATAATCCTGACGCACCATGTTATACTATGTTTTGCCAACCTATTATGTCTAGTGCATTTCCTGCTATCACTAACTTTTTGTAGGAGTTCGTTCATGATGGGATGGAGTCGAGGACGACTCCAATTCTAGAAGGAGGGGATGATGAGGACATCACCACGATGGAGTCGAGGACGACTCCAATTCAAGAAGGGGAGGATGATGAGGACATCACCACGCTAGACGCACCTACGCCATGGTCTTCCCCAAGTTGCAATTCATCCCCAACTCAACTTGCCACGTCACCCTCGGATTCAGCAGACACGTCATCAATGTTTTGGTCGTAACTCCCTCATACGATACGGAACGTGGCGATCTTGGACTCTATGGAAAGGGGCGACGACGCCGTCATTTTGGATCTGGTCCCAGCTCTAGGTGGCCCGTGGATCATTCTGTGTGATCACGGCAAGGTGCTGCATCACCTGTTTTGGGAGGACATCGCCAGATGACATCTAAATTTGGAAGATGTGAAAATAATGATCCTTGCATGAAGAAAATGGGAAGAGCTGCATGAAGATCAAAGAGAGCACCTAACCAAATTTGGAATTCCGGTTGGAACGTTTGTGGCCACTCCATCAAAGTGACGACATGCATAGCCAGCGAAATAAATGAGCGGCTCTAACACTTCATGCATCAATTCAGCATGTAGTTTTCCACATCTAGTGGATATCCGTAGCTTTTATTCCTTTGTTCACGCATGTCGTGTTATTTCCTACACCTCTGTTACATAAGGCTCCTGAAGCCCCCAGACACAACTTCGGGTTTTGTTTAGTTCAAGTTTTCGAGAGAGAAACTTTGATTGATTCGTTGTAACCGTGAAGATTATTCCGCTTACATTGATCAAGGCCCCTGTTCTTGTTCTTCACACCTGTGGCGATTAGTCCTTTTTGATCGAACTTCGGACACCATTATCTCGATTCGTCAATTCATATTTGCAATATTCAGATTAACGTGTTTACCGTCTTCTTGCTTGTGTTCTTCGATTAAACTGCGGGAAAAGCCTTCTTGGCGAGGTCAATCAAGTCGTGCTTGGTTGATAACCATTGGAGCGATGGTGTAGCGGTTGCGGGGGTCGAATTGTGTTGATTGGCTGGGATCGTCAGCGTCGAGTTCTCCACCCAATCGAATTTATCTCGTACCTCACGGAAGATCGGGCCATATCTTATCACATGACTTGTGGTGAACGTGCACCACCTCTGCAGAGTGTAAAACTGATATATCAGCCGTGCTCACGGTCAAAGAGTGGCTTGGACTTCTTCGTGAATAGATGGCTATGGTTACGGTTGGGAGGCCTGAATGGAATTCGGGTGTGTGGTGCTTGGATGGAATCAAGTGTGGTTTGGCTGGATGGGACCCAGGTGTGGTTTGCTTGGATGGAATCCAAGTGTTGGTTTTGCTCGGATGGGATCCGAGTGTGGTTTGGTTACTTTGAGGAGAAGGCAGAATTCATCTGGTTAAATAGTTGCTAAGGATTTAAGGTAATAGGATGTGTCGCTTAAGCGCTTGAGTCCAAACCTGGTAAGACTTTCCTTGTGTTGGCCCACATGTCATACTTTTCCCACACTTGCGGAGTACATTTCGATGTACTCACCCTTCCTCTTTGTCCCCCCCTTAGCCGGTTGTTCGGACTAGAAGGCGGAGTCATTAGAAGATGGTGGTTTCGAAGACGGTGTCGTTGTTAGGGCTGATGTACCCCCGGTCCGATTGCTGCGGGGATGGAGACCACTCGCTTGGAACTCGATGTATTTTCTATTTAGACCCTTTGGTCATTTTGTAACTTGTAATCGCTTATTATAACAAAACATTGGTTTCTGTACCATTCTGTTATCACATGTTTGAATAAACAGATCCTGGCATACATGTGATGTGCATTCGGTTTTGTTTATAAAACCGGGTGTGACATGACTTGAGCTTTGTCTTTGTAGAACCACTGCTTCGCCTTCCCCACTAGGGAGAAGGGAAACATGCGGAGCTTGATGGCGTCAGGCTCCACGTCCTTGATGACAATGGTGTCACACAGCTCTAGGAAATTTTGAAGGTGTGCGTTGGCATCCTTGCTTGGCAATCCACAGAATGGATTTGCCTGTACCATCGTGATGAGGCCAGTGCGGATCTCAAAATTCTTGTCTCCAACATTGATTGCTGGCCCAGTGGGGACATTGCCCACCGCTGGGGTTGAGTAGTCACGGAGTGTCTTGGCCATGAGTGTTGATGAGGATGGTACGGTGATGATGGGTTCAACCTCCCGGTGGATTAATGACGAGGTGTAACGGTGCGGGACTGTCTCTTTACGATCAACGCCTCGGATTGTCAATGAAGTTGATCGGTAGGTTGCGACCCGATCATATACTATCCCTGTTTTCATCCACAACGGGAAGAAAACAAAAAGAGTTAGCCTGCAAAGACTAGGGCTATCATTCATACATGTGGTTATAATCATCATATGCTAGCTTTATGATTTTTTTTTTTTGGCCATGCCTTCCCGAAACGGCGCCGAAATGCTTGTTGATATTTCTTAATGACATTACTAGAAATAGATAATAACCTATTTCGGCAACGGCACTAGAAATGCTTGTTGGCATTTCATAGTGCAATCTCTAAGAACAAATAATATTCTCGAGAGATCACGTTAAGAGATATCGGATGATAGATGGATTCATGTGTTTACTTTAGTCAATCCGCAGCGCACGGATCTATCATTGTAGCATTTCACCCTAAGTGGTATTCGGGTATCGTGATTTATATTTTCCCAAAGGAAGGTAGGCTTGTGTGGTTAGCTAGCATAATGATGATGATGATCCACAATGTATTTATGAATAACCATTAGTCAAATTGCAGGGGTAAGAAGAATGATATTCAGGATAGTGACAAACACACATAAGCTACTACACTACTAGGGGGAGAAAAGGATAAAAGAGAATCTACAATGAGAAGGTGGTTCTAAATATTGCACATGGGTGAACTCTAGTTTTACATATGAGGAAGCTAAATCATGATGGGATTACGATCATATGATGAGGAGATGCCCACAGCTAGTCTGCTAGCCGATGGACACTTTCAGAACTCCAACTCAACATCCGAACGTGGAGGAATACGATGGGCGGAACAGGGCTGTCACCACCGCCCCCTACCTCACTACCGTGGGATCTTTGACATTTCGATGATTACTATAAACCCGGACACCACGTCCACGTGTATAGAAAATTACCTAAATCCCCCCGGGACTCCGACCCTACGGATCGACAAGCAAGGATAAAGGTAAACCCGAAGGTACACCAAACCATCATAATCTACATAAACCGACCACTCTCTAGCGAGTCGACATATGACGGTTAATTCTATAATTAGCCAAGTCCTATCTACTAATATGTCAACTAGATCATAGTTCACACATTAATAAGATAACATGAGGGTAACTATACTCTAGTTCGAACGCATTGCAATATGAATATAAAGACTTGAATATTGAAAGGAACTCCATAATAATATTAATATTACCAAAGATCCTTCCAAGGAGACAAGCCCTCCTTGAAGCTCAACCTTGCTCAAAACTACAACTAGGACTAAAGAAAGTGAGTGAAGTGCTCAAGGGTGTGTGTGTTGTGTATTGGAAGGGGGTGTGGCCTCTTATTTATAGTGCGGTGAAAGTGGTTCTTGGCGGGAGTTTTGGCGCCAAATCACCGAAAAACACCACCATGCACCGCCTCTACTCCTCCGGTCGGACCGGGGGACAAGCGCGGCGGGATCGGGCACGGGCCTGCGGCGGCCGCCGCACGCTGTGGCGGTCGGCCCAGTTTGGCCCGCCTTGCGCCCATCCTTCGCGTGTGAGTTGGTGGCCCATTCTAGGTCGCCTTTCCGGAGGTGTTTTGGTCCGTTTTGCTTCGGTTCTGGCCTGTCACGTTCCCCTTGGCCAAAGCGTATTTCCTGAGTTGTACATTACTCTTTATTTGGCGTACTCTCACCTGTTTCCATGTTTGTTCCTGCAAAACAAATATTCTCGAATACAAGTGGAACTAGGTGAGTAGTAAATGTCTATTTGACATAAGTGTGTTCCATCTCTCTTAATTAGAGCTAAGTTGGCGGTATAAGATGTATGATAGTGACCGCCAACAGTGCTCCCTTAGTAGCTGCGACTGCCTCCCTTTTCCTTTTCCTCTTCCTGTAGAGCTTTTGAGAGTCCCTTTGTACAAGATGATTGTAAATGAATAAGAAACCATTCTATTAGTTCATCATTCGTTTGAAAGGATCACCTCCTGCGTACTTTCCCTGTCGGAATCTGCGATTGCTAAGATATGCGGGTGCAAAGATTCGTCGGGTGCGCCGCGAGCACACCCGACGGGTGTAGCCCTCAAGGCCCCGGGGGAGTGTTTGACTTCCCCAGGGTCTTTTTATTTACTTAGTGTCGTTCGTTCCTTGCTTAAGTCGCATGGGTTCCCTCGAGATGCCTTTGGGGATCAGCGTCTCAGAGGCTTTTCTTCGCTTACCTTAGTGGCCCAATCTTTTGTCAGGGGGGTTTTTAGTTCGCGTGGTGATTGCCCCCGAGGACCAACTTGTGCACGGGGCCCGTTGATGGAATATGGGATTGCTACGCTAGCCAGAAAACAAAATTTTTCTACCCACAAACCAAGGATCTACTGCTAGTTATAGATCACGGGATTACCACTAGACGCGCGTAGGTGCAGCAGAAGTGTCGACCCTCGACGAAGATGTGCGCGTAGCAACAGTGCCATGTAGTTGCTCACGTCTGTCCTCCACGTGTGGTTCGTCCTTGTGCTCCGGATGCGGCACCTCCGGGGTATCCCACACGTCGGGGGAGGAGCGATGCGCCTCGGACTGCTAGGTCCGCGAGGAGCAAGAGGTGAGGGCGTGGGCGGCGGTGGGCGCCAAAGTGGCGTGGATTAACCTAGCCCGCGCCCACCTCTCATATATATAGGCGTTCCTAACGGGCTCTCCGAGTTGGAGGCCCATTAGTAAACCTAAGCCTCGTCTAATTGGATCGGATCTGAATTAGGCCTTCTTCCCCTTAAGCGTGCGACCCTATGGGCTCACGCACACATAGACATGGCCTCGAGTACTCCTACTCGACGAATAGGCGATAGCGACCTCTAGCAAGACGTGTTAACTCCCATGTGTACGCAATGATCATATCAGGGCGAACCACCACAAACTCACATACATGTTATTCCCTTGCCTCACGATATTTGGTCCACCTCGTGGATTAACACTAACCCAAGCACGGCCATGCATTTCTTGATCCAATCATTCGAGTGGTCCGGTGATATCTCTCTCTCATGGAGAGGGGCAATTCCATCTTGATTGACTATGCCTCCACGGCATGCTTCCCGACAAACCCGAAGACCACCTTTATAGCTACCCAATTCGGAGTAACGTTTCATAGTCCCTAAGTAGGTCGTTTCACATCTTGAGTACATACGACAATCTCAGGTCTAAGGACATAACGTACATGATGTGTAAAGAGACAATAATAGTAACATCTCATGTCGGTCAATCCAAAATTTCCATGTCTTACATGTGCACACACTATTAGTTTGACATCTCCATGTCTATGACTTGTGAAACATAGTCATCAACCAATATGTGTGTTGATCTAATATTCATGTGTGTGTCCTCACATGAACTCCGACCAGGGACAATTACGAATAACCATACAAGTAAAGAGTCTCACAAACAATTCACATAATTGGCAATCGATACAAGTTATCTTTAATGGATATTCATGAACACATAATATATCATGGATACAAGGTGATACAATCATCTCTATGATTATCTCTAGGGCATATTCCCAACAATCTCCCACTTGCACTAGAGTTAATCTTGAAGATATCTAATACCCATATCTCTCATGTGCGCCTCATGCTTAGGGCTGTGGAAGAGCCTTTGTCAAAGGATGCGCAACATTCAAATCCGTATGTATCTTGCATATCTTGATCTCACCCCATTTGATGAACTCGAAATGAGGTGAAATTTCCGCCATACATGTTTGTTCTTATGGTGATCCCTCGGCTCCTTAGCCTGTACAATTGCGCCACTATTGTCACAATGAAGGTTCAATGGGCGCTTGCATTCGAAACACACCAAGCTCAATGAGGAACTTCCTCATCCAAACACCTTCCTTCACGGAGGAAGTTGCTATGCACTCGACCTGGCGTAGAATCGGTCACCGTTTCTGCTTGGAACTTTTCAAACCGACAACACCACCATTTATTGTGAACAAATATCCTGATTGAGATTGTGAATCATCGTGTCGGTTTGGAAGGCGGCATCGGTGTAACAATTTACAACGAGCTCCTCCTCACCTCCATAGATTAGGGACATATCTTTAGTCCTTCTCAAGTACTTAAGAATATTTTTAGCAAGTGTCCATTGACTCTCACGGATCGAACTTGGTACTGCCGCAAACACTTAGAGCATATGAGACATCTGGGGCGTGTACATATCATGGCGTACATGATGGAACCAAGCTGCCGAAGCGTATGGAACCTTACTCATGCGCTCTCGCTCATCAGCAGTCGAAGGACACTGCTTCTTGCTAAAACGCATACCATGTGACATCGGTAGGAACCCTTTCTTAGATTGTTCCATGTTGAACCGTTTCAACACCTTGTCAATGTACGTATCTTGGCTTAATCCTATAAGCCTCTTTGATCTATCTCTATAGATCTTTATGCCGAAAATGTAAGCTGCTTCTCCCAAATCCTTCATAGAAAATATATTATTCAGTGAAGTCTTCACGGATTGCAACATTGGAATGTCATTCCCAATCAATAGTATGTCATCCACATACAAGATTAGAAACACAACAGCGCTCCCACTTTCCTTCTTGTATACACAAGGTTCTTCTTCATTCTGACGAAAGCCAAGAGCTTTGACCTCTTCATCAAAACGAATGTTCCAACTCGAGATGCTTGCTTTAACCCATAAATGGATTTCTTAAGCTTGCATATTTTTCCAAAGATTCTTAGGATCAACAAAACCTTCGGGCTGTATCATATACACATCCTCATCAAATTTCCATTTAGAAAGGCCGTTTTAACATCCATCCGCCATATCTCATAATCAAAATGAGCAGCGATTGCTAGAATGATCCTGATAGATTTAAGCATAAACTCTTGGCGAAAAGTCTCGTCGTAGTCAACTCCTTGAACTTGCCGAAAACCCTTTGCGACAAGTCGAGCTTTATAGACGTGAACATTTCCGTCCATATCCCTTTTCTTTTTATAGATCCATTTGCACTTAAAAGGTCTAACCCCATCGGTGGGTCAACCAAGTTCCAAACTTGATTGTTTCCCATGGAATCTATCTCGGGATCTCATGGCACTTTGCCATTTCTCGGAATCTGGGTCCATCATTGCTTCGCATATGTCATAGGTTCGTCATCATCTAACAATAACACATCCCCATGCAACTCACGGTCTAGCTGATCTTCGTGGTAGTGGCGGTGTTACCTTTGCCCACGGGTATCTCAACTTGTTACGCTACATTAGCATCACTTTCGAAGAGTCTTGACTGTTGGCTCATCCTGAACTTCTTCAAGATACACCTTTTGTCCACTCTTATCTCTTTTTTGAGAAACTCTTTCTCTAAGAAAACACATTTTCGAGCAACAAACACTTTGCCCTCGATCGGTTGTAAAAGTAATACCCTAAAGTTTCCTTCGGGTATCCCACGAAAAAACACTTGTCCGACTTGGGTGTTAGTTTATCTGATTGAAGTCGTTTGACATAAACTTCACAACCCCAAATCTTTAGAAAAGACAAACCGGGACTCTTACCAGTCCACATCTCATATGGTGTCTTAACTATGGACTTAGATGGCACCCTATTTAATGTGGCGGCCGTTTCTAGGCGTATCCCCAAAAGCGATAATGGTAGGTCCATTGGCTCATCATAGACCGAACCATGTCCAACAAAGTCCGATTACGTCGCCGGACACACCGTTTCTCGAGGTGTTCAAGGCGGCGTAAGTTGTGGAACAATTCCGCAACTCTTTAGATGATTGCTAAATTCGTGACTCAAATATTCGCCTCCACGATCGGATCGCAAGGCCTTGATTTTCTTGCCCTTTGTTGACACCTATTATAGCATAAAATTACTAGTCAATTAATATGAAATAAGGGCATAAAATGAATATCAACATAAGTCTAGGGTTTAACTAACATAATTCTATGAGCTTTGGTGATTTATATATTTTTCGAGGACTTAACGGATAAATGCGAGAGAAGAATGGAGAAAGTTAGGAATATACAAGACATATGATGACAAGACTTGACCATGAAGTAACTCAACCCGAGAAAAGTGGACTAAAACATTCTAGAAGGTACGGAGGACACCAGAAGAAACGGGAAGCCAAGGTGGCATGCCACCGGGCGACGCCCGATGCCAACTAGGCGGCCGCCCGGTGGGTCCTACTGTCGACCTCACATTTTTATGTCGGTTTACCACCCGACCTTGAGGTTGTATCTACACCGTTATTGAAGGTCGGTTTGATCCAATGGTCATCGTTCATCGCCAAGGCCTATATAAGAAGACCCCCTGACCCCAGGGCTAAACCCTAATTCATTACTAACTCATTCTATCTCATTATCTCTAAGTTGTAGAGGGATCCCTTGCAAGGATCATCTCTCTCTTAGAGATTAGTGAAGTAGAATTAGACATGTAATTAGAAGTAGATTAGATCTAATTAGATCTAATCAAGAGTAAGAGTCAAGAAGAGATTAGAGCCATGGTCCTCATGAGAGAGACTAGAACTAATCTTGTTCTTAGAGTTAAAGTGTTGGTGATGGAAAGAGCTGCTGAGGAAGCACCGGACCTGTCGGTGACTCCTCTACATCTTGTTCCATTGGAATCAAGTCCCATTAACATGGTACTTGATTCTGAGACTTCTATGGTGGATCAACTCCTTATTTGAGTAAGTGAATGTTCTTATTGTTCTTATTGTTCACAACTCTTATTTGAGTACTTTAATCTGTAGGACCCTATAGATTAGAGGGGTAGCTTAGGTTTAGGCGTGGTGCCTAGACTGAGGTTGCTTGTGATGACACCCTATCTTCCGGATCGTGTGGTAGTTCGTGGTAGTGAAAGTACCATTGATTCCTTTGGAGTCCACCTCCCGTTGATAGGACTAGTTGGGTGTATAAGTGCCGGAGGATTGCATGTTTTGCCCATGTTTTCCTTTGGGTGCTTCCCTTTAAGACAATACCAACATTGCTTACAAGGATAAGAATTAGACAACCATAGAAATCTCCTTATCTCTTTATCTTCTTCAGTTCCTTGACTACTGCTCAGGGATTAGTTATATTCCTTAGTTACCTCACACCATCCTCCCTGTGGATTCGATATAAAACCCTCTCCCGGGTGAAATGCTCACTAGTATCCGTTCGCTTGCGGATTATTATAAATATTTCTGTAGGCTTAACAAATACCAACAAGCATTTCTGGCGCCGTTGCCGGGGAGAATGGTTGCTGAGAAAATATTGAGTATAACTAATCTTGTATCATATCTTAGTGTAGTCTTTCTTTTTATATTTTCTTTTCTTTTTATATCTTTTTGGGATCCTCGGATTCCACACTTATCCTTATGCTACACCCATAAGCACAAGTTCAGGCCACTAGAATCTTTAGAACCTATCCTATTACTTGGCTTTGAGCTGTGCCTAAGGTTGATCAAAATGATCATGAAACAACCTATTATAGGAGAGAATTCTGAAGTTAACCTCAAAGCCAAATCCTATCCTCTAAAAAAGGATAATGTATTTGGGACTCATCCTAGAAAAGTTGTTGGCATGACCATCATGCAGTTTTTACGGAGGAACTTTTCTTTCCTTTTCTAAAAGCAAGGTTTGTCCTTGACAAACTCGGCGTGTGTGATCTTTTCCTAGAATTCTTTCATAAACACCAAGGAAGAGAAGGAATCATCCTCTAGACAAAAAGAAGATGTTTTGATAGCCAGATCATAATCATTCCAATCCCTTGATTAAGCTACCAATCCTAAGTCATCAATACTCTAAACCCCTCCAAGAGAAGAAGTAATTCTACTCTTGATTCTTTCATGGTGATGACTTTGGGAGACAAAACTTCTAGCTTCACAGGAGATCTTTGAGTGCCTATAAACCAAATCCTTTTAGAGAAGAGTCTCTAGAAAGCATCCTTGTTTTTACTAAGGACTTTGGGAGCCCAAGGATGGCATATCTAATAATGCCATAGAAGGAGAGCAAAGCTATCCGTAATCCATTCGTATCTTCTTCCCTTCTATTTCAGACTAGATGACTTATCCGAACCCATCTTCAACCTCATCCTTGACCCCATTGAATCCTCTAGTATTCTTTTTCGTAAGTCTACCTATGATCTTAGAAAGCCCAAATATAGACATTATGAAGGATCTAAGGAAGAGCAGAAAAGAGCATTATCCATAGTTGGAGAACATCCATGAGCATAGGAGTTACATCCTAAATTTTCTATCCAATCCTTGCTCATGTGAGCAAACTCCTGAATTAATTACCATCTCTAATCTTGCTACCTATAAGATCTCAAACCCCCTTGAGATAATTGTTCATAAGGATTTAGAAAGGGTGGTTGTTGATCTTATTGGCTTGAAAGTTGAGATTGGTGATTTAAGGAAAACCTCTTCATCATCTTGAATTATATTTGAAGGTTTCCTAAGGACGAGCTTTTTGTCCTAAAACAAGCAATCTAGGGAAGTAATATAAGTATAGATTTTTGCTATAACACCCCCTTTGTGTAGTGAGCATAGAAATATAAATTATGAATATTCCTTCGGGTATTTTTGTTACTAACCATTACAGGTCAAGAACAAACAGAACGAAGGATGACAATGTAAAGGTATGTCCAACCAATTATCATGCAACATTGAATCACTCATATAACTCTTGCCATGTTGCTACCTTATCTTGGTTGTTGTTACCTTTAAAACATGCTCAAGTTACTACACTACTTCATCTTCATTTGAGTAAATCTCTACAAAGCTTTCATGATACCCTTTTTGTCTACCATAGTATGCTTTGGTTTGGAAGTACTACATATGAGTATTTTCAAAGGCTTTTAAATTAAGCATGGTGCTTGGGTTAAAATGCCTTCCTTAATTAAATTAGACATGGAGTCTAGTTTGGTTATTGCACTAAATATTACTTGTGTAGACATTGGTATATTTTGTTAGACTAACCCCTGCAAAAGAAAACTCTCAATCCAATTCGGGTAAGTCAAAGAGACGAACTCGGATCGAGAGATGAAGCAAGGCATATGATGAACTCCAACCTTGTGCAAAAGTCACGTTCATTTATCATTAATGGAAGAATTGTAAGTAGCAAATCATTCACTCTGCCTTTTGCTATAAGTTACCTTTGCCTTGATCCACATGCTAGAGCGCAACCATAATTAAAATATGTATAAGACATGAATAAATAAAATGCTGTGCTAAGAATAATCAAAGAACCATCTTTTCATTAGCATAGGTAAGATCTTATGAACCTTGGGCAACAACCCCTTTTTCAACCATGTTGTATTCCCTCGGGTATGTGTCCATTGACATTTTGCAGGAAAGGATTATGCTAAGTCTATCCATAGAATGAAATGAACCTGCAAACCAAACCACCATACTAGAGATAAAACAAGAGAAAGAAGAGGAGTGCCACAAACAAGGTCTACAAACAAAGGCATTTGCTCAAGGATAAACTCAAGGGTGATTGGCATATGGAAGAGGAAAGACTAATTCCACCAAGGATAATCCAATCGTGCTTTTCCTCCTCACATGCCCCATCACTCTACATGCTGGTTTGCAATCTCTCTATTCACCATTATTCTTTTCTACAAGTTTGAATGATTTTTGATGCATGAAAATCAAACTTAAGGTTTCATAAAATCATTCTTTAGGAAAGCAAGGTAAATATGGAAACATGAGATAAAAGATCTATGCTAAAATCTTCAACCAAACTTTTCTGTAGCATAGAAAGTGACCTTTAGCCCTGTAACAACACTACCCTTGTTACTACTTGTATATTCCTTCGGGTATGTGTTGTCCACTAATGACGCTGAGAGTAAAACCATGAGAGGAGCAAAAAGGTCCTAGCACAATTCAAAGAAGAAGAAAGAAAGGATGATGCAATAAAGGAGACAAGTTAAGAGCAAGATATACAAGAAGCCAAATGAGGGAAAGCTCAAGCAAAAGATAAGAACCACCACAAGTTGTTATGATGCCGTCACACTCTAATAAAAAAGCTTCACTTCAAACCATGGGACAAGCAAGCAACATGGGTGATGCCATCCAGAGAGATCACTATCTTAGGAGACGCAGCCACCAAGATCAAATGATGCATGAGGAGTGAGTAAGGTAAGTAGTCTTGTTCAAAGGACTTAAAACATTGAACCCCTCACGAAAAGGTAATTCGGTAGTTATCCATATTTAATTATTAGCATTTCATCTCTAAATGCATATCATATTTATCTTTTTTGCATTTTGCATTAGCATATTTATTTCCTTACATTTGCATAATCATTTTTCCTTTAGCATATTTACATTTTGCATCAGCATTGCATAAAAAAATCAAGCCCCTTGTGAATAATCTTGTGGTGTGT